>CM017797.1:12728717-13328717 GCA_008086715.1 Sitobion miscanthi
AGCAGTGGTAAAAACGTTACAGCAATTGTATCACAAATTTAAGTTATCGCACGTGAATAAATTATTGCATTTTATTTGTCGAAAACTCGAACCAACACAGTCTACATTATACCATATATCCAGTAAGAGTAACAATATTTGTTTTGTAATCATGTAGTTATATTCAACTGTAGTACCTATAGTACCTACCAATTGTCAATATTTGGCTTCAAAATAAAAAAAAATTATAACATTTAAGCGCCGTATGTTTTTAGCATTTAAAACCTATTAGTTATTACACTCACAACTTAACTCTAAATCGATTATGTTCGATTTTGAAAAAAGGTGCAACGAAATCAGCTATAGTATTTCCATTATTGATATGAAATAGGATGTTTTTCATCTATAACAAAGTATTTAACGTCATATACAATCTAACGGACTTCAACAAAGATATAGGTATTCAAATAATTTAGATTTTTCTCCTAATTAAAGAAAATTAGCAGCACTAATAAGCAATTACCTATATTCCCGGAATTATATAATAACTGAAAAATGCTAAAATCTGAATTTAAAATGATGAAATTTTATCCAACTTCATTTATTATTTCGGTGATACATGGATAGAAAGACCATGTCATAAAATGTAGATTCTGCTGCAGAAGAGCCCCTTATTTTCAATCGACGTTTGGAATTGTTATTCAATGATAGAACACGACATTCCACGAACAAATAACTCTGTTGAAGGTTGACATAATTGTTTCAACTCTATCCCAACAGCCACTTGTCCTTCAATCTGGACATTTAAAAATGCACTAAAAAAAGAAAAAGTTTAAACCGTTTTAAAATCGAACATATACTAAATGATTTGAGCTACTTAAAAAAAAAATATACAAAGAAACTGCCGTGAAAAAAAAAACAATTACACGAAGTTACTAAAGGAGTTCAATATATTGACGACTATTTACGTGGAATCGCACATCATTTTTACTACCAACTTTGAATTTTTATATATACTTATTATAATATAAAAATTATTGACGACTATATTAATTTTCAGTAAAATGTGTGTAAAAAAAATGCTGATTGATAGCAATTGATATAAGAAAAATATTATTACGTATAATAAAAAAGAATATAATAACCAAAAAGGCAAAAAATGATTTTAAAATAAAAATAAAAGTTTCAAAATTGAATTCGTTGTGACTTCATTCAAATCTTCTGTAAAAAGACATAACTACGTTTTACTATAAGCTAAAACAAAGTGCACGGCTCCACTTGATACTTACACGCCTTAAACTCTAACATATAAATATTAATATGGTAAATAAATTAAGTTGAATACTTGAATAGGTACATATTTTTATGAAAATTATGTAATCAAATATACATAAAAAAAATGTATATGTATATTGTATACTATAAATTATATATAATATTATATTATTGGCTTAATATCCAAATGTGTGACATCAGAAAAAGATAGTACCTATCCAAACATATGTTATAGTTTTGTCGCCAAACGTGTTATATAGCTTTAATAATAATAACTGAATGTGTATAATATGGAAATAGCTAATAACTAAAATAAACTAAAGTTGTCTAGGAAAATATTGCAAAATTTGTTATATTGGCCATTTTTTTGAAATAAGACTAAAAAATTGACTAATAAACAATACTCAAGACAATTGTGAAATAATGTATGTTGCATAAACCAACAGATAACCATAAAATTTAAAAAACACAATGATCAAACTTGTTGTTTTTCCTTTAAATGTTGAACAATTATGCTGGATTATAAAAACAAACCATAAATACCAATGTTAATACAGACAAATGATTTATATCTGAAAGGTAAAATACAGACTTCATATTCTCGAATGAATAATATATTCTGCGTGATTATGTAATAATAAGTTTGCACTGACGCGTTATCGTGTGACACGGAGTAGATAATAATATGTAAATTATTAAGATATTTTGAAGCGCACGTATAATAGTATACAGGTAGTACGTGTTTAATTTCATATTACTAACGAACTGAAAACAATCATCGTTAACCTAAGCAAGAATATACCAGTATGGGTATATTATACGGTTGGAAAATAAATAATAGACCCAAAAAAAAAATAATAATAAGAGGCGGGAGGCGTGTGATGTAGAAAAATGGTGCCAAATAACCGGTGCGATTAATCAAAATCGGTAGTCGTACTACGAAGTCCTGCTCAGTGTATATTGTATACGCATATTTTAAAATATCGGTACGTGCAGTTTATATATACCTAAATTGTACAATGTACGCATCGGTGCGAAGACTGCGAACGGTATAAATTATATTATATTAAAAACTTTCTTCCTCCTCTCCCGCGGTATACGCACGTGAAAAATAAAAAAAACGAAAAACACTATAACAACGCCGTCGACGAGTCTACAAACCGAAACTTTCGTATGCAAATCACGTAAAGGGTGCAAAAAGCGCGTGGGCAGGACCGAAAAATTAACGTTTTAAAGCGAACACGGTTTTCGTGTGGCACTCGGACGAATAAATTAAACCCCCTCGCAGCCGGTCGTCGACACCCCCTCGACGGTGCCGGGGCACACCCCTCCACGCCGTGCTGGTGTGAATCGCTGTAGCGCGCGCGGGGACGGTATCGCATATAATATATATGTGCATTATACGCGCGGTTAGTGTTTGCTATTCAACGGCGGCGCAGCTCTGTTTAATTATTTCCTCGCGTCTATCTCACTCAACCTCTCTCTCCCCCTCCCCTCTCTCTCTTAACCTCTGCTCTCAACTTCTCTATACGTTCTCTCTCTCACTCTCTCTCTCTGTCTCTCTCGCAAACACACACTCCATCTGTCTTTCTCCGTTTCTGTCACACTCTCCCCACATAATACATATATATATATGTGCGTTTATACCTTTCTGCGGGGTTTTGCAGTCGTGATTTGCATACACTATTTGCGAACTACACGCACACACGCACGCACCCACACACATGCGTATATGTATTTTACCGTATAGACGTGTGCGTGACCATAGCAGCAGCAGCAGCACCCAGCACCCAGCAATCACTGCACGCCCACTGGCGCGGGACTGGCGCGGGCGCGGTGTCGGCGGCGTCGGACTATAGCGCGCGAGCTTATCGATTGCGCGCGCGGCGGACAAGGGTTGGTCGGCGCACGGGCGGCCGCCGAGACCGCTCTGGAACGGTTCCATCTGCCGACGACGCTGCGAGCGGACGAGCAGGAGCGCACGCCGTCGTCGTCCGCGCGTACACCCACACCGCCTATGGGTCCGACCGGGTGCGGGTGCCGCCGCAGGGTGGGTTAGCGACCGTAGATAAAATACGCTTATCAGGATTCAGGTGTATATGTGCAGTATACAGAGTGCAGATTTGAGTACGTCGCGTATTGTGTACGACCCACATGCGTACCCACCTTATTACGATATACACGTTATATATATATATATAGGTTTTATGTAAATATTAAAATCGTACGAAGTCTACGTAAGTGGTTGATAAGACGGCGACGATGTAAGACGATAAGAGAGCATTTTATAATATGCGTCTTGGGCCCGCAAAGATTTGAATACTTCTAGTGGAATTTTTTTTTCCACTTTAAACTTTATATATAGCTGGTAGAGACTTTCGTCTACTCGCACAGTAATGCCGTTCTGCAATGTATTCCATACACCTTTGTCCAGGTAGGTCACTCATAATATTTAAGTCTCACAATAATATAATATTTGTTTTCGCGCAAACACCTCGGGGGATACGCGTTTCGTAACATTTTCTTTCGTGTCGAAAATCGTTTAAACAAAAAAAAATTCCATTAGCTATTTGTTCATTATACAGTTCATTAAAAATGTATAAATCTGTTTGCATGAGAAACACTGTAACACAAACTTTATTTTCATCCGAGTAAAATGTATTATGTATATTGCATTTAAGACATGATACATAAATACTTTAGATTTTTCAATGATATATTTACTAGAAATAATATTCACTTGTCTGTATTTTATTAATTAATTTCTGTGTTTTAAGATTTTAATTCGATTTTCCGTACTTTATATTTTAGTGATGTGAATATATTAATTTAATATTTCTTGTATGTTATTTAGGAATATTTAACGCCATCAACTCTCGAGCCTTTAAGTAATCGTACATGTAGTCGTCATTGTTGCTTTGATTAAAATTATAATAAACGCATTTGAACGTTTAAAAACAAATTATATCAGATAAAGATTAAAAACAATACTTCATTAATATAAATTCTCACTATAAATGAATATTTAATTTATGATAAATAACGAAAAATTATACCTGATTAATTATTAATGGATATTTTTGTATATATATATATTCATTCAGTATAAAATATGTATGAATAGTTATTATATTATTTACCACGCACCATTACCACAACTATAAGCGTATATCATTATATTCTTTACTTCTGTATAGGTACTTGATTTATTCATTTATCACTGATATTTGTAAATATATTATTAACTCTATGACAAAGTTATTACTTGTTAATATGACTCAAATAAATTATGACTTATGTGTGATAACAGAAATATCGATGAAATAATAATATATGACAACATATTTTAAGTATTAATTTTTCTAGTTTATTACCCTGCACATTTAAATATTATAATTTTTACATTCAATTTGAATTCCTTTTTTTTTGTTGTATAGTATTTAGAATTGGAAAATCATAAATAACAGTAAAATTAGTATTATTCTTAAATAAATAAAATTATAATATACCTACAGTTACAGTACTGTAGTTATCCAATAAATTGATTGTATGTATACTTGTCAGACGTCACTCACCAAATATAACAATCCTGTACACACTATACTAGTACTATACAAATACAATTACAATACAAAATAGATTAACACAGTCTGATGTATGAAATACACTATTAATTGTTAATAAACGCAACGCATTTATAGTTGCAGGAAACGTTATCCGGTAATTAGGTTAAAGGAAGTTCGATAATTAATAACACATTAATTGTTTATAACCGTGTGAACATGTGTGCGATTGTTAATTTCTCTTATTTCTCATTCATTGAAAACAATGATTATTTTGTTTTTAAACGGACTTCGACGTATTTCCTTTGTACATGTTTTGTCTAACAATATTCAGTCATATTTCCCCCAGGGGTCAAAGATGATTTTGAGTTAAAGTATTAGTATTCACCAAACGGGGTTACAATTAAGTTAAATTGTACTTAATAAATCATTATCTTTTTAAATTGCGGTACACAAAATATGTTAACATAGTAACTCATTTAGTTTAGATAATTATAACGTAAAATTAATAATTACCTATACCTATAGTCTATAATAGTAATATTACCTATATATGGCTGTACACTATTTAATATATAAATATATTATATTTTCGAACTTTGTTGATAATTAACTTACCAAGAGAATCAATAATTTAACTACTAAGACACTAGTTATTATAGACACATAATATTTTACCTATACTTTTACCCATGAAAATATAATATAGTTATAATAACTGAAACTTACACTTTTTCTGTCATTATATTTGTGTAGTTGGTGTATACACCTATCAATAAAATTAAATATTAATATTATTTTCTTTTGTACATTCATTTTTTTTTTGTGACCCACGGGTCATTAAGTGTGTGTGGGGGGAGGGGAGGTACGGTGGGACACGTGTTTTTATGTGGGGCATGGACTCATCGCCAAGAAACCGGGTGGTCATCTATCCGGGAGCCAGCGACGACGAACGATGTTTGAGTATTAAAAGTATCTACAAAAATCGGAGATATCGCTCTGCTATATAGTAACTGGTGTCAATTATTCCTCGTGATTGAGTAGACCACGTGATGGATGTGTTAAATTTTAATTAACTGATAAATCATTGTGTACAATGAATAACGCTTTGAGCGAAGACGGTCTCCCTGCAACCTTCTCAGCATATTTTATTAAATATTTATAATGCTATAAGTAATTTATTTTTACATTTGTAATAGGTATAAGTTCAGTGGATTGAGTTTATTTTTTCCAAAATGCATTAGGTATGCATTAAGTATTTAGGAACCGATATAATAATAATTAATTATTATAATATTATTTCTACCTGGCCCAAATACAAAAGTTTAAATCGAAAAGAAGAAGTAGTTCTCAACCGACTAAGAATTTGTCACACTAAATCCTCACATGGACACCTTATGGAAAAGGCAGAACCACCCTTTTTCCAAAATGCCGTACAAACAAGTAGTAATGTCGTAATGTATACATCGTAACGTATAACTCAATATATACTATTAACGCCATATAAATATGCTAATAGCAGTAATAAGCCAATTTAATATAGATAATATTACAGTCAGCTAAAAATTAAAATTAATCCAAATATTTTGCAAATTTCACCGTGTATACACAATATACGTGAAAGGCGGAAAAGTATTGAGTTTCTATACGAATAATATTGACTTTTTTAATCTCAACATAAGTGACAAAACATACCTTACGAAGAGTATAATATACATCAAAAAGATGATTCTTGATGGAAGACTAACATACAGGGGCGCCATTTGAGTTTTATAATAGGGGTGCAAAAAAATTTAAGCAGACAAATTTTTTTTTTTGTCAGGCCACTTTTAAAAAAATAGTAAATACAGATATCGTTTATACCGGATACCACCACCAACAACCACCGGTACGCGACGTGCGTGCAGTACCGTCAGTCCGGTGTGAACTATAATATACAGCCAGTTCCAATTAGCACCACTATAATATACGTGTTTACGTACAATTTATTTGAAATTGGTGTATACTTGTTGGACAGTTTTGATCGGCGACCGTCATGCACAATCGAGTGCGAGAGTGGAAGAAATTGGGCTCGGGACGGCCGTCGGCGCACACAGAAAAAAATAAGGGAACCAAAGTATACCCTGCTCCTCCCCCCCCCCCCAAAATGGCGCCTCTGCTTACATACTACAAAGATAATAAATAGCAAGCTCAGATTTTAACTTGGAACGTCTTGAAGATTTTTCTCTTTTAATATGGTCGTACATTATGTTTATATGTAAATTAAATTATAAATGAATTATTTTTTTAAACGCTTCATAATTTCTTTCAGCACGAATGAGTTGAATATTGAAGTTTATAGTAATCAAAAGTTTCAACTAAATTCATATAATTCATAATATAGTCAAATTTTTAGTAAATTTAAATTATAAACAATAACTTACTGAAGATAACAATTATTGATTAAACAGTATATTTAAAATCAAATTTACACATATATAGTTATATCATTAAACTCAAGAATGATATTATGTATAATATTTTGTTTTCTACAAAACCATATTCCAAATGAATAGGATGATGAATACGGCTATTTACGATTAGATTTTAAATAAGTTATTATCGACATTGTTTTGAATCATTACACATCGATTATTATCATTATACGGAAAGTATAGGACATATTATATAGGTACACTTAACTCATACTATAATATGTATCTATAACGTTATACATTATAATAATATACTCTATATCGTATATACTCGTATACAATAATAGAGACTTGACGATAATTTTGCGCGAAAGTCATTTTTTGCCTACCACATTTACCTACATCGTATAACATTAGTATACGACATTTGCACTCGTACTATGTGCCTATTACGTGTAGTACACTATACGTTCACCGGGACATTGCCAACACTCAGATCGCGAGACACACACGCGCACAATGTAATATTATATAATATAATAATATATTATATTATATACAAACACATATATTACTCGTTTATTCTCGGCGCGTTTTAACGATCCGAATTCCGAAATATTCGATCTTTTTTTTTTTTTTTTATGCCCGCATGGGTCGAGAGTTTTTATCACATGGTATAGATGGGCATTAAGACAAAGAGCTGCATGGCTGTTATTAATATTACTTTTTTTTTTTCGTACATATATGTGTATATATAGGTACGCACACGGCGGCGCTTCCCGCGCAACCACCTTGGCCGTGCGTCGCCGCCGAGCGGCTGTGTGGCGCCCAACCCTGCGGCACTGCACACACACACACACACACACACACACAGGCGTAGTCATGCGTGTATAATGTATATTATATGTGTATATACATATTATACTTGGTTACTTAGACGCCAGAGGAGACTTGTCAAACGGGTAACGGCGCGGGCGTGGAGGCATATTTATACATATGAATGTACCTATATACGTATATGTATATAATATGTGATGTTCTGGAGCTCGCAGACAGAGATCGAAACGGGGTGTGTGTGTGTGTGTGTGTGCGTTATTTATTAGTGTATCGGTTTGATTTACAACGGCGTTTAATAGACGCTACCGTCGTCGTCGTCGTCGTCGCCGTCGAGTCGGTGAGCTGAGGACACGTGGTGGAATGAAAAAAGAAAAAAAAAAGGTTATCATTATTATTTGACCAAAACCAATACCGGATGACCGATAAATCGTTGCGAAATGTCCGTACGGTGCGTGCGACTTTGGCACACGCCGTATGCTTTTACAATATATTATACGTTTATATATACATAAAAACATAAATATTACAATAACATACATTATACGACGGTGTTGTTATTTGTTACTATGTACATATGTGGCGTAAATATACACACGCGTTATTATGATAATAATTCGACGTTGAAATAAGTGAAATGAAGCTCGTGCGACTTTGTATAGGTAGGTACCGATGAAGGCATTGATGGATAAGTGGCAAACGTGAATAAAAATATAATTTATGTACATAATATGAGAAACGCGACGACTTGAGTGCGTTAGGGTATTGATGAGACGTAATATATAGGTAGGTACTATAACGCAGTTCCGCGGGGTCTAAAGACGAGTGGCGAAGTATTATCGTATACATGTGCATGTAATACAGAAATAAAATTAACTGATTTAATCAATATTAAATAATGTTTAAAGGTAGGTAGTTTAATTATAAAGTAGGTGCATGAATAATTAATATTAATACACATTTTTAAACTCTTATGTAGTCTTATCTAATATTAATTATTATTATATTTGAAAAAAAAATAATTTTTTAAAAACAAATGATAATATAGTAGGTATCCTATTCTACAATATTTTTAAAGATCAGATAATCAAAAAACTGTTAAATTATTAATAACGGGCAAGTTAAAAAAATTATTTTATTTTAATGATGAATACAATGAGCTTGAAATGATCTATACAAAAGTGGGTATGTGGGCATGAAAAAAAAAATAAGTGACCGCAAGTGCCACCAAAAAGGTAGGTATTGAACGCAACTGTATCACGGTTACGAATTTTGATCAAACATATTACAAAGTGTCCTTTTTTTAATCCTATTTAAAGTTGTCTTGGTAGAAGCGTATGTAGGAACATTTGTAACGTAGTCATAGCCTTTTTGGACATCTCTTGACGAAAAATTTGAGTTTGTCTCGACAAATAAGTTCATAGGTATAAGAAAAAAGAGTGACCGCAAGTGCCACCAAAAACGTATTGACCGCAGCTGTGCCGACACTCTTAAAATACTGTTTGCTTATGAGAAACCTTGCTTTACATTTTCAATCCTTAGCTATACAAATTAAATATTGTAATAAATTGTTACCGATAATTATAAAAAAACTAAAAAAAATTTGATAAACTCGAACGTCTTTAAATAGCTCAAAAACTGTCAAAATATTCTGATTGTGTATTGAAAATTATAATATAAACATTCGGTGAAAATTTCAAGTATCCACGTGGTTATTCGTTTTTTCATTACAACAAAATAAGATAATCGTTCCATGAGAAACTATTATCTATAGTTAAAATGGTAAATATTCAAATTTTTTTCGTTAAATATGGACAAACTTATGAGGAATGTTGTATTAAAGTTTCAAATCATAGATATAAAAACACAATTTTTTTTAATATCTAAGTTAAAATAATTTGCAAATTTTTGTGATTTTGACGAATTTTGTCAAAATTCTAACTCGAAACTTAGTTTTTACGTTTAATACTTATTTGTTTTGGAATTACGCCAAAAAACAACATTTATTTTGTCAAAAATTTATTATGCCTAAACTGATTTTGCTTATTTATAACGCTTTTGAAAAATACTGAGAATTTTGAATTTTGAATAGGTTGAATGTACCAATTAGATTAATTCACCCACCAGAAAAGTGAAAGCATTATTTCAACTAGTTACCGTATAAACTAAAAACAGTAAATTTTTATGTTAAAAAATATAAACAATCACATCATTGGTTAGGTTAGGTTAATACTCCTCCACTCAAAGTCTAAAATCGTAACATATGAAGTGTATTATTTCTCGAGTATCAGGACAACAATTATAAAGCTATTTCTATAAGAAGGATATTATTACAATATATGCCTGCCTGCTTTTTAATTAAGTAAACATTTTTAAAGGGATGTATGTTTTTGGATAAAATAAATGTGGTGGAATGGGAAATTAAAAGCGTGCAGATATACCATCCCCTTACATATGCTTCCCACTTCCACTACAGTGGTACAGTACGCATCAATATAATTATAACCATGTCGTCTTCGTGCACGTGCAATATAATATATTCTTTGAGGCTTTAACAGATATTTAAATATTTTTCAACTATATCATAATATTATAATATTATATCTTATATTAAATAATCACTATTCACCACATGCATAAGATAATATATATTATACGCGTACGTTGTGCGGTGGAAGTTTTAATTATTATTATAATATAATAAACCCAACTAAAATTATGCAGCAAATAAAATATACAAAATAAATAATTCGCCAGAGAAAAAAAACTAATAAAAGACAATATTATTATATTGTCGTGTTTTATAAAATGCGTAGTTTTTGAAATGCATTGCAAATAAAAACGGATAGTATTTTTACTGACTAATTATTTGAGAATATCCCATTTATACGGCACTTATAGTGACTTCATTAATTCCTTTTGTTTTGTAAACCAGGCACATAAAATTGCAAACAAAAAAAATTACACCATTATTTTAAATTCACGAATGCAAAATAGCCACTTCGTAAAATGTTGCATAAAGTATTTATTAATTACTTTATAAATATTAATACAAATCCGTTCCATTATTCTTTTACAATTTTAATTATTTTCATCACGCTTTTGGATTCTTTTCTCTCTTTTTTTCCTTTAGTGCCGTCCATTTCTCTAATTCCGGCGTAATTTGCTAATATAAAAAGTAAAAGTGAGCAACCAAATTAAATAGTGTAGTCGTATAAGTTCAAAATGGATCATTTTCATACAACTGTTTTCTAATAAGCAAATTAAATATTGCACTTATACACAGGGACGCACAATGAACTATGATGCCTGTTTAGATAGTTAGATATTATGAATTTTTATTTTGCATTATCAAAAACCAAATTAAATATTATGGTGTACTCGTATAAGTTCAAAATCGATAATTTTCATAAAACTGTAATAGCAATGCATATAAAAAATAATGTCGCTCGTATATTATATTATATAAGTATACCTACAGGCTAAAGTAGGTACGTATGCTACTAGAGATTTTTTCTCTGCAAGGAAAATTGAATCCTAGATATGTTTTTGGGTATTACAGCGTGCAATGGAAAAATATTTAATTGCATGCTACGCTTTGTTAGGAATTAGATTTTTTTTTTTTTTTTTTGATTTGCATTATCTATATCAGTGGTGCGCAACCTTTTTTCATCCACGACCCCCCCCCCCTTCCTATCAACATTATGTAAGTGTGTAATTTAAATTTACTTAATAGTCTTAATGTATACACACATTTTATTCATATACATTAAATCGTTAATTTTAGAGCAGTTTTAATATTTCTTTAATTTAATTAATCAAAAACATGAAAAAAAAATACAAAATTAGAGTTTTATAAAATCTAAAATTAAAAAATGTATCATTATAATGATAATCAAAAATTTCAATATTTTTAAAATTATAAAATTACTTTTTAATTATTTTAATGAGAGACCTGAGCTTGCATTGTAGACATGATTGATTCTATGTTTGGTTTGATATTTGTCGGTCGTTTAATTAAAAATTTATCCATATCGTTTTAGTTTATATATTATAAAATATTAAAAATGTTAGTTTAAAATAATACAAAATACAAATAATTATTACAAGCTACACAAAATTATAAGCATTAATACGATCAACTCAACGGCTCGTACATGACTATCGGAATATTTCATAATAACCGTAAGATTAAACAAAATTACTGATTAAATTCAATTTAAAAATAACCCATATACTGCGTGGTTAAATAGAACTTGTTATCGCAACATTAAGATATGACATAATGTCATAATATTATGATTTACACAGCCATCAACGGTACAAAATAATTTTACTTTGTATAAAACTATAAAACAATATACAATATACATAGTATAAAACTTTTTTCATTTGGTGATTACTGGCGACCCCCCGATATAGATTCTATATTATGGCAATAAACAAAGCATTACGAAAATCGGCCTCGCGAAAATCGGCTAAAAAAAAAAACTCATACCCAGCCCAAAAACCTATCAATGTGTTTAAAAAAATGAAATATTACACTTGTATACGCAAAATAAACTATTGGCAATATAATATTATGAATTTTTATTTTATACCGTCAAAAACTTAATTGGATGCAGTTATATACCTTTTAGTTTTTAAAGCGTTTATATCGTTATGAAAACATCACTTTTCTACGAATCCATCTTTCTAATTATACCTACTTAAATATTTCCCGTTATAAAGATACGCATCGTGCCATCGTACATTATATTATTATGATCCCACAAATTAAAAAATCAATAGAAAACCTACGCCTTAATTAGTTATTTTTTAAAGCCCGAAGTCTATTATAGCTAATGTTTTATTGCGCGGCTATTGTATTTTGTGCAGTTACTATATGCTATAATAGAATTCGCAAATCGCATATTATTATGTATACACTATTTAGTACACAATATTATACGCTGCATATTCCACATTCTTGTGATTAATTATTTTGTTCTTAACTACATAGTTTTGTTAAATACCTATACTCTGGAACACAATCACCTCGACTAATAATTTCATGTCTGAAGGTATATATTCCGATTTCCGAGAGCCTTTAATTACGCGGTAGTCCCGATTCTGTAGATGTATGCTACTATAATATGCTCGTATCATTTCTTTGAGCGAATTATAATACTAGCAGCCTTGAATCACTAGAATATCTTCTCAATAACGAAGTTCCTGAATTAATCTACAGATCCGATTCTGAAGCCGCATATCGATTGTCCAAAAAAAAAACCGAAAAGTATTATTATTTAATTTTATTCATAATATAGCGTATTTTATACATAATACATTGTCGTATGATATTTTATTTAAAATTAAAAAACCAAATTCGGACGAGTTCATTAAGTTTTATAATTCATTGGTGCTAAGTATAATATGTAGGACACTAATACAGACTATACCGACTCCACGGCGTATACCTTTATACCTGTTTTAATGACGATTGACGAGTTTTTCAGTGTCTGAGTGCTCTGCACGTGTAAAACGGATATATACATTGGACAGACACATATATACTGGTATACTTATATTATTACTATACATTTATATATGACCGTATAGACTTTTCTACAACTTTATTCAACGCGAGTGTAATATAAGTTATAACGACAATAATAATAATTACGACCGTCCGGTTGACAGATACAAATTGTGCGCTCGTTTAAATCCGACTAATAAAAACAATCTGCTACAATCGACCGGTCGTAAATCGTAATATCGTTGCTTCTCAGTTATCTTTTATTAGAGAGCGGAGATTGGAGAAAATTAATTTTAAGTGACAAACCGGACATGGCGGTTCGTCGTGATCCTCGATGGCCACCAGCCGCCGTTTTATCGGACGCCAATAATAATAATAATAATAATTATTATTATTATTATTATTATATTGCTACCGATTACCGTCGAGTCAGTAATTCGGTCGACTGTCGCCATAAAACATGCGCTCACGTCATCACATTTTATATCGTATCTTTTTTCGTCGCAAAATACTGTCTCGTGGTACGCGACAATATTAATAAAAAAAAAAAAATCAATTATCCGATATAATAGGCACTTATATCATTTTGAGGAGCCTAGGTACGTAAATTGAATCTACGATAATTTGTGTACATTTTGAAAGCGGTAAATTGAGTCCCGGTGAAAAAAAAGGTAGTAAGTAAGTTGAGTCTTGACTTCAAGCCCACTTACTCACCTGGTCGTAGCTACCATTTCTACCAAAATTAAAAAATTTGACTTCTTATAATTATTACAAAACATACATAGGTACTTAGTATATTTTAATTTAATTATAATAATAAAAATGAAATTTATTTTTAAATTTTTACAATTCATACCATAAGATTTTTTTATTTATACGATGTATATACCATACATTTTTTTAATTTATAAAATTTCTGCCGTATACACCTATAAAATTTGACTTCTGAAAAATATTTTTTATAGATGTTTAAAAATGGGATGAACGGAAAGCCTTTTTTCCTTTTTATCCAATTAACCGAGAAAAGATAATATGGGACCCAATTTACCAATCCCGCATTTTGGATTATAATGTGATGCATAAATACATAATATAATAATATGTATAGGTACTGTATAGTATAAAGTTAGATCCGAAAAAGTGAGAGGTGGCCGTTTTAGGCGAAGGTAATAATTTCGACAAAAAAATTAATAACCCGTTCGGGTGAGTGAAATTGTTTTTACCTGTGTAAGATAAAAACCGGGTAACTTTGATGCGAAAGTTTATTAAAAATAGGGTTCATTATTAATAATTGTTTATATTGTGCACATGTCACATCGTAATATGCACTATATGGTTTTGTTTTAGTAATTTCAAAATATTTATTAATGTTGATTGTATATTACAAAATTAGGATATACCAACATCTTTTTAAAGTTAAGAATTAATTTCTAATCATTTATTTTGTATTCTGTATGTGATTTTATTTTCAATTGACAATATTACAATATATAAATTAATTTACCTATAAATATATTCATAGTACTTATTATTCACCCAAACAGTATTTTTTGTGGAATAAACACGCCCAATCGGTGTATAATTATTCTCCCAAATAGACCATATTTTGGGTCGATTTGCCGAACGATCTACGGCCGAAAAAGCATGCGATAAATAATACCAATACATTTTTATAAATTGTAAAATAAGTTTTATTAGGCGCGCAGCTGTGTCGGGAATTCATACAACAAGTTTTAATTTTGAACCCGATATACCTTTTATGATCATTAAAAATGTATTAAAAAATAGTTAAAACACTGGTAGGTAATACTTACCTCACAATAATTTTATGAATTACTATTTCATCAGATGTAGGTACATGAAAAGTGTGGAAACAATACAAACACTGTAACACGCGTGTATTAGGTATACAATAATTTGACTGTACATTAAAAAAACAACGAAATTATATGGACCTATATGATATTTGCAAATAAAATAGTTTTGAACAAAATTATAAAAGTACTAATATGATATTATATAGTATAAAGTATAAAACGTTTAATATATTACAAGCTAATAAGTAATAAGTCTTAAACGTTAAAAGTAGATATTTTGTTCGAGTTAATTTTAATTTAAAAATGTTGACATATTTTTAATTTCCTAACGTGTTTAAAACCATTAACATAATTATTGTGTTTAACGGGAATTTGTTCAACTCATTTATACAATTTTTAGATTTTGCGTCGACAATTGTTTATGTGGACCTTTATAACAATATTCTTTTAAGTCGAAGCTGTCTATTGAAGTTTATAAAAAAATACTTGTCAAGATAAAAATGTTTAACATAAAAAACAACTATATATACTGTACTTACCAATATATGGTGAGTAAAAGTATTCTAGAAATACTGTTTATTGTTATATTCTCCATTAGCAAATTGTAGTTGTTATCTACGAAAACGATTTTAATAAACTATAAAAATAAATGGAAAATAAAAATACTTAAAGCAGGAAAGTATAGGTAACCGCTCTATTGCAGTAAAGTAGGTGTCGAGTGTGATGGCTTTGAGTGAGTCGACGTAATATCCTATGTGCTAAATTTGAATTCAATGATATAGCATATTTTATGGTATACTTATATTGCACTATTAAAGTAATTTATTTTGCTACAATAATAGACAATTGTACCTAATACGGTAGGTTGAATTAGTTTGAAAGAAAGACATTTCATTTACTATGTTATTAATATTTGGTCAGCTAGATTTTATGAGGAACCTTGTATTATTTTATTCAAACTTAACCTATCATTTTCTAAATTTTTAACTGCAAAATAATTTGTAAACATTTGTAATGAGAAGGCTATTCGAAAGAAAACTGGTAAGTGTTATTTGTTTTTTTTTTCTGTATCTTATATTTATGTTGGCAATTAACAAAACGCTAACATTACTTTAATATTATAATATAATAATAATACCAAAAACGGTTATTTTTAAGTCATATATATTATTTTTAACGTGATCTGCTTACATTATCGTCATATTTTCGTAACATAAAATGTACACAGTCACATAAAACCACCTAACTACACTACACACGACACGTTTTATGTTCAATTCGGTTAAACGCGATATACCTAATATACCTATAGGTCCCTCTACTATAGTCTATACTATATATAAGACATAGGCTACAGCTGTTATCTTTCCTAATCGTGCATCGCAAATTCGTTGTAAGATCGTTTGGATATAGTATTGTGTCCTCGTGTTAATTCGTCTGTGAAACGTAACCATAACTCATTCGTGACAAAAATTTTCCTATAAAACCTTAACATGAAAACATTTAAAATTTACGAGTCTGACGATAACTTTCGAGTCATAAAACAAAGATGACTTCAATCATTATTTTCATGCCATCCGTATGGTATGAATACAAACACAGTTACATATGATAATATACATTTAGGTATAGCACCATCGTCCAGCATATTGGGGTCAATCGCTGTTAACGATATGGAATGTCTACACTGACAGGGTATCATTGGGTTATAAAAGCATAAAAAAAAATATGTTTTCTTAATCCTTGACGAACAACATCATACTTTAGTAGATATTGGACATAAAATGTTGTCCATTATAGAGGAAATATTAGATTTAGCTTTAGTGATGTATGACGGCATTCCCATGTAATGCATATAATATGTTGAACGCAAAAATAAAAGTATCTTCTATTTAGAATAGCTATTATAATTTATAACGCACAGTTGCCATTGCGTTTTAAAAACGATTTGAAAATCTTGTTCAGTATTTTAAGCAGCATTTTGTCAGTTATAACAATAGAAATATTATTGATCCATAAATTTAAACTTATCGAAGCTGATTTTCATAATTGAATATAGTTTTCCATTATATCTACCATCTTTTTTTACATCGTAGTCATCGTTCATTCAACCAGAATGTATGTTAATAGTAAAACGATTAACGCGGAGACAATATGTATGGTATATATATATTATTTTAAATGACATATCGTATGATATACATTATAAACAATATAATACATAAGGCGTACTATGTGTCGTTAAGGCCACGTTAACGGGGTCGCTCAAAATGACCAAATAATAGCGTGGGAAAATATTTCTGCAGTGTGCGAAACGAAAACAATAACGTTAACAGAAACTCATTTCTTACATATTGTCTGTAATGCGGACGTTTATTTAAACCATTTGGAAACAGTAACCGCGGTTATAAACGTGGAAAACGTTGTGGTTTTGAGCGTTTCAACAGACCGCCGTAAAACTCGTACGTATTATATTATGATTTATTAAATTTTTATTTATATCCCACAAATTGTAATACACGCCTTGCGCATTCGCTGTTTTAAAGCCATGGTTGGTCGTAAATCATAATAAACAAATGCATTGTCCCCGTTTCAAGTTTAGTGCCATAATAACACTTCAATTTTTTTCTTTTTTTTTTTTTTTAAGAACGAATTTACACAGATATTTTTACATAATATATAGGAGGTATCTGTAAATATGATAATATAAATGTATGTCCGGAGGGCGGAGTGGCCGACCCGAGTTCGATACCTCGGTCGCGGGTGGCATTTTTCTTCGGGCAAGTCACGGTGTCCGGAGAACAAGTGCCGCCATCGCCCACCCGGGCATGACAGATACCTACGGGTGCCCAAATTAAAAATTCTGCCAAAACCAACACACACATGTAAACAAACTAACAGTACCCTCCCCTACAGTACCACATGCTAATGACCTAGTAGCCGAAGCCTTAACCCTAATAAAAAAAAAAAAGAAAAATGTATGTCCGTTGAACTATATTATAATACTTATGATGTATTCATGTAAATGTCTGTCAATAAAAAATACAGATGTATGGCCATTACGATGTATATACCACAGTTACCATATGGTATATTCACATTTCACACAAGAATATAATATTTAGTTGTTATAACCATTGTGTTAATACAGATCTGGTGATTTATAACACTATAAGAGTGTGTTTAACGATATATATAAAGAAATATATTATACTCAATCGCCCGGCCATTTAAGGGGTTTGTTCATAGTGTTATATTTCGTATTTTATAACACACAGATTCCCAATTCCGCGTTAAATCACTTAATATATTATCGTGCGTATAATATTATAACAATATTCAATACACATCACAATATAATGTATATATGCGTATTTACGGTTCTGACGCCGTTCTAAAAGGGCCGATTTGCTCTCACGGTGCGATTATTATGTATAATTTATTTATGTCGGGCGACGAGCGTTCTCGCCGCAGGACATTTCTTCCGGTGACTTTGGAGCGCTCGCGCGGTAAAAGCCAAAAGGGACGGCAACAGCGTGTGCGTCGAAAGGACAAGATAATGTTTGGTAATTGTTACAGCGGTTATGTGCGCGGGCGGGGGGGGGGGGGGGCGGGGGGGGGGGGGGGGGGGGGGGGAGGAACCGAAGAGACAGCGAAGACTACACACACGCGCAGGGTGATTCATTAAACCGACAACAATGTCCTACGAGCATAGATATATGTGTATATTTATGTGGGACAGGCGGTGGCACAGGATGTCACGCAGGGATTTATCGGCAGATTCGGATACACACACAACACACACGGTCGCCGCGGGTGTCCCTTTTTGCGACCCTCTCGTCGATGACAAATTTCTGGAAGGCCCCGGAAAGCGGTCGGCCAAAATTTATGGCCGCTTACGTACACAATGTGTGTATATACTATATATATATATGTATATTTGTGTGTACGTCATTATATATATATATATATATATATATGACCGAGGGACACGCGCTCGCGTTACGTTTTTATTATCATATTGTGTAACAAAGTGCTAGTACATGATTGTTCGGTAAGCATTTTCTCTCCCTTATATTATATTCTTTTTACGACTCGAGTCATGTGAATCGCCCACGAACTATATATATATATATAGTGCGTCGTTGCTGGATACCCCATATATTATTATACCTATTTATAATATAATATTTTCCCCTATCATATATTCTATACACTGAAGTATTACATTTTATTATATATATATATATTTATTGTGGAAGACGTTATCACTTATCAGTCATCGATGAGACGTTGCTATTATAGTAGGATATAAAGAGCTATATATTATATTATACATATATTTTATAAGTAAACGCACGAATTTTCTCGAAAAATATCAACGTTTTTGGAAATTTTTTTTAAAGTCATTATACAAAACAACATTTTTTAAAAATAAAATATTTTTAACGTTATTCTTTTTGTTTTTGTTTTTTTTTTAATGACAGCATACATTTTATTTCATATCTTGAAGAAGATTATATTTCTGGGAACTTTTATATACAATGGATTTGAGTTATCGAGGTTTCATTGATACAACAATGTGTAGGCATATGTAAATAAGCGACATCTGTACACTCTTAAACCTTACATATAGCTGTATCACGGACCCGATATGAAGAAAATGTGAGGTACATAGTATATTGGATAAGCTATAGAGCTGCATGCGCCATGCAATAACTAAATACTTGCTGAGCTGGAGTAATGTTTATTTGCTTAAATATATATGTTTGACAAATGACTTTTAGAATATAAAATATATTATGTACATATTATCATAATATAACAGGCCTTATGACAGGGTCGTTTTTTAGTGTTCTATTCACCAACTCCGCATGTTTGGCATTAGCTCCATGTTAAAAATCACAATACCTAGTATAGTCTGTGACTTTTTGTGAGAAAAACGATACGAATCTCGTCCGTTTTCGTGCGCGAAAAAACGCGTTTCGACGACAACGATGGCAAAAGGGTGCGCTCTAGCAACCAACGCGCGGAACAACGGTCAATGGCGACTGCTCTATCAAAGGCGGCGGCGGCGGCATCGTCGACAATATCACAAAGAACCATTATAATATATTTTTATTATTATATTATTACCACTATCGTTTGTGTGTGTGTTCCCCTAAAAAATAACTCGCGACACAACAGCACCAGCACCACCGGCAAAAGTATTAAGTATAAGTAATAGCACTAATAGCTGCTCGTATTATATTATATATAGTAGTGGGCGGCCCGCTGTGTGAACTGTGCCGAAGAAGAAAACCGGAGTAAAAAAAGGGGAAAAAGAATGAGACAGACAGAAGGAGAGAGCAAAGGGTTACCAAACGGCCACAAACAATGGTCGCTGTCTCTCTCCGAGTATACAGTGTGTGTCTCTCCGCATCTCCATACACATACACCGTCGGCTCCTGAATACATGTGTATACACAGTCATATAAATATATAGGCAAGTCTATTATACTATACAGGTATATATTATTACGTTGTAGATACGAGGCCACTACATGTACATAGAGCTAGCTGCGAGTATAATTCTTATACTTTGCGCGAGACGTTCAGACGATCAACCGGTAGTACGGCGGCGTCGGCAGAGACAAAAAAAAAATATAATTCCTACGAAGAAAGGGTTAAGCGAGTAGGAGACTTATGGCGCGTACTGCCGTCGTGTGTGCACATTATTGTCGATCAAAAATACTATGCCGACATATAAGACAGTGTACCTATATGTACATAAAATACGGTATATAAATGTATAATAATATTATATAGTTTATGAAAGCAGAAAAACGAAGCGACTGGCGTGCAGTCGGAGAACAAAAAATGAAACTAACGAAAACGAATTATATGCACACAGAAATTATTTTTTTATACATATACATATTTATTCTTTTTTAAACATGTTTTTGCCCCGGAAATCAACTGTTCGCCTGTTTAATTTCTTCTAAATATTGTTGGTCTTTCAACGCATCAATCAATCGCTAGGATGTCAGACGATATTATGCTTCTTAAATATATAGTTAACATTGCATCATATAAATTATAATGAATTCAGATAAAATTAACGTATTAAAAATGTTTATAAAAATAACCAAGTAATGTACTGAACCCACTACGCCAACCAACTGCATCGTCGTTATACATAGTCCTATTGGAAATAAGGTATTTGCCGATTCGTATCAATTCCATAAACTAGGTACCTATAGTTGAATATTTGAATATTTCCATGATCTACTACTTTTTCTTCGACTCATTGGAAAAACTATCCAGTTGTCTTCAAAGTAAGCAACTAGTGGTTGTAAACTTGTAAAACGTTTTAGTTAAATATGTGTGGTATTATTGTGAATCTTTATTAGTAGGTATAGTTCTTCAAACGCATCTATCACATGATTTTCTGATACCTACTTATGCCAATGGAAATAATAGTCGTATCTGTAATGAAAATTTCGAATCTAATCTTATACATATTATAGAATTTATTATATTTTCAACAAACATTCTAAAGAATATTATCTTTCACTATAATTGTTTTTCGTTACGTTTTTTCGATATTTTTAATCCGCTATTTTAACCGGATACCACATGATAGGTATATGATAATAATATGTAATAAAATGATGCAAACTATATAGTTAAATGTCGATGTGCTCAAAACTCCTGCGCTCGTATAGATGCAACTAAGTGGGGCCAACAGTTCTTTTCAATTGAAGATAAATCCATACATTCTATTGTTATTTGCTACAGATATTCTGTAAAATAAAAATTGTTTTAATAATTAACAATATAGGTACTATTTTTGACAACCTTTACAGCATACATTTTTTTTTTGTTTATTTTGAAAGTTTTCCTGACACTTATCATCTAAACTTAGGTATATAGAATTACAATTTTTGACATTTTTGTATATCAGATCACAATATGGTAATTAAATAAGAATTATGGATTTCAAATGTACATTAGAATGTCAATTTTCACATTAAAAACAATTTAACGATTATACAAAATAAATATGTTATTTACAATAATAGTAAGTAAGTTAATTAGTAATGGGGGACGTCCTACAGCATGAATTTAATAGTGTAATTGTTTTCTTTTGTGTGATTAATATTTAATACACAGATACATAAATATTTCTAGTATCTATATTACAGTACCATCTTTGAGTCTAAAGCGTATTGTCTACCGATTATATTATAATATATTGTAACCACGTACTTTACCGGCATTGTTATACATGATTATTATTGAGGTTAAAATGGTTTAATAGTTATCACTTATCAGCTATAGTAAAATAATATCGCAAACAATATTATATTGATTTAGACAATGATATTATTTTAAATATATATTTGCTAAACCTAAACGAAAATAAAATTTTAAATATTATGTTACTATGAAGTTACCTATGAAGTAGATTATTTGTTTTATAAATAATTACATTAAATGCCTAGGTAGTAATTATGTGCAGTAAAAGTGTACTTTACGTGTAATTAAATTATTCACCATATGCATATTACTCTGTGTGGTCGGCCCTCATGATTTTATTTAAATTCAATTTTTTCGGAGGCGGCTATCCGCTATCGTGGTCCGTTTAAAAATTTGATTCAGTTACGCCCATGTCCGCACGGTGTATGTTTTTCGTCGCCAAAAGCCGACGCGTTCGTAAATTTGTTTGATTTTTTTTTCGCCCTTTCCACACAGCATCGTCACACGCCTGTGTATATGCACACGAAAAATAGAACATTATAATATGTTACATACACACAAAATCATAATAATTGAGTACGCTACAATTTATACGCGAGCACACCAATCAGTGTTAATCAAGAACGACGAGCGAGGTTCGTGTGTGGTCGCCGATGACGCTAAATATATTATTACGAGCGCGTCTGTTGTGTATGTCTGCGACAGTCGTCAATCAACGAAACCGATTTTGACCTCGTCGATCCTTATAGTTGTGAGTTTGTGACTTTGGAAGAATAACTTACGCGAAGGTCCACGATCGCAGTGCCGATGTATATTCCTTTAATATTACGCATAATCGCAATAGGTATACACACTCGGTAGCCCGTGAAGTGGCCGAGGTGTATATCATGTTACTTATGATAATATAGGTACGAGCAATATTTATCTATCGGCGTAAATGCCCACGAGGGCTCAAATTTAGAAGTAGAATCTTTAATTTAATTAAAAATTTAATTCGATTTATTGACATATATTTTAATACGGTAAACTCCCTTTATGTCGAAACTAGTTCAAGATATCGAGTTTTATTGTAATGGCAATTATTTTAAGGGGATTTCAATTCGAGATATCGACGTTCGACATAATAAGAATCCACCGTGTGTATAATATGATCTATTATGCACCTATACACAGTATAATAAAACAAATAACGTAAGTACCTAAATAATAAGTATTTTTGAATTTATTTTATTTAAGTAATTTATACTGCCGATTTGTATGATATCACCATGTCATTATAATATTGCTGGGCCTTTAATACATTTTTTCCGTGTCTCGTACACGATTTATAGTTATTTCGATATGGCGTGTGACGGTGAATCCCAATAAAAATGTTTTACGGTCTCTTTATGATACCTTGTTGTATAATATTTCTGTGGGAAATCGTTAAAATTATATAATTATATAATACCCGATAGTCAGATATTTAATTCTATTTTGTTTCAAACCTAATGTGTTCACAAACAAGAACTTGCCGCAACATCTGTTGACTGGTCGTTCTTATCAATAAAAGTACACAGATTTTGAGATTGTGTTAATCATATTTGTTATTAAATAGACACTATTTGCCGCACAGCTGAATATTTATTTCAAGTTTTATACAATTTAGATTCTGGACGGAGCATAAAGTTCATACGCATGGTTTTACGAATTACTATACGATTGTATAAACATTTGATTAAAAAATGTACATGTATTAAACTGTAAATGAATGCAAATTGTAAGCTTATATAAGATTTAAGAGAAGAAATTTTAAATTCTGAGCGGAGCGATGAATGTATTGATTTTACAATGATGTGTGTTTTTTTTATATTTTTTTGTGTCCGTCATCACCTTTTAGGACAGTAAAAGTGCTTGGATTTTCTTCAATAGTAACTTTTCTGATAGGAAAGTGAATCTAGTTAGTACTTTAAGGGGTCAAAAGTAAAAATTTCCCAGTAGTATTCAAAAGCGACGTGAAAAACAAAAGAAAAATTAAGGAAAAACGGGAATTTTTACGCAAAATCTATTTTGGTTTTTGGTGTAACTCTAAAAAAAATGAGCGTAGGTACATGAAATTTTGACTGAATGTTTATATTTCCATTTTTTTTTAGTTTTCTTTTCTAAAAATATTAATAAAATTTTATCTGTTGAGTAAAAAAGCTTGAAAATTTAATAGAAGGCTCCTAGGTTATTATTTCAAAGGCCGATGAAAAAAATTAAAAATCCTTAGTCACAGTTTTTATTTATAAGCATTTAAAGTTAAAATCTTGACAAAATACGGAAAAATCACGAAAATGAGCAAAATATTTTGAGTTGAGAATTCATAAAAATTGTTGTTTTTAAATCTAAGTTTGAAAATGTAATACAAGATTATCCATAAGTTTGTCTACCTTTATCAACAAAAAAAATGTCTACAAGAAAGTCAAATTAATTTTTTATCAGCGTTTGAAATTCATATTTTTACAACATTTGATATTCACTTGATATCTTATGTAACGATTTTCTTATTTTGTTTTAATTAAAAAACCTATAACTGTAGATACTTGAAAATTTCACTAAATGTTTATATTAATATTTCTATACACGATAAAATTTTGAAAATAATTTGACTCGTTTTGAGCTGTTAACGGACATTGTTAGTTTTCAATTTTTTTTAGTTTTTTTTTTCTATAAATATCGATAAAATTTTATTTGTTGTGTAAAAAAGCGTGAAAATTTAATGCCAGACTCCTGATATATTTTCACAACAGCAGTTGAAAAATATTAAAAATACATAGGCACAATTTTTTTTTATAAGCATTTAAAGTTCATGTTTTGACAAAATTTATCAAATTTATAATTTAATGATTATTTTGTAGTTAAAAATGTATAAAATGTTCAACTTTTATAGTTAAGGATTGAAAATTGAAAACAAGGCTCCACTTAATAGGTTATATATAAATTACTTTATTCACAATAATATCATCAAATATACTCGGTAATATCATAGGCTGACTGACCGTTTTGGCTCAGAATCGTTTTTCTTATACAATGATATTATATCATTGAATTCAAATTTAACACCATCCATTATAGTGACCCATTTGTAAACTTCTGTACAGCAGAGCGACATCCACTTGCCCACCTTTTTAAGTTTTAAGTTTTAACATATTCATAACTGCAGGCTTAATATTTTACAAAATACTATGTTTGCACCCAATTTTAAATGCTATTATAATATTAATATAGTTATTATTAGTTATATATTATTATATTATAACTATTAATATGAAACGTTTTATTATCGACTATGCACACATCGCAATATAGGAAGATCACTTTAAGGGTCGTGATTTTGTGGTTGTATATTTCAAGAACGATTTGTTAACCGATATGCAGACTTCAAAGTTCGAATAGTCGCACGATAAACCTTAAGACGGACGTTAATTGTATTATTGCTGGACACGTTTAAAGTAATATTGTATTACACTACATAAGTGTTGCGTAAACGACTAAGCGGGTTTATCTCTTTTTGGTTCGAGACTCGAGTGGAAATTCTTGGCGTCAAGTCATCGCGCGGCCTTTTGTTTCTGATTTAAAACCCATAAAAAAATATATAAAATTATTGGTAAATGTTTTCGAACGAATGGCGTATAATATGGTGTACAATATGCATATTGTATATATTGTACGAATATTAGTTATTACTCATTATATAATATAACATACTACAACAAATGTGTTAATGACAAAACATTTTGATATGACTCACGTTAAATAACTGAGTATACGACGTATTATTTGGTATGATATACGTATGCATGTTACTAAATCGTATTTAATGTCGTATTTTCTGAGTACACCGTCGATCATGTGGTTTTATAGTATAGGTACCTAGTGAAAGACAACTGTTTAAATGTATTATATTTTATCTCAAATTACACATAGATTATTAACGATAAATATTTACATTTATATTTAACCATTTACAATGTTATAAATTATAATATAAGATACGATATACTTCATTAAAGAGCTGATGTAATATAATTATAAAATTTATTTATATGATTTTGGTTTTTTTAATGAGAAAGTCTACGATTTTGTTGCAGTTGCCTTCTTTTTTTCTTCTTTTACTTTTATCTAACTTTTTGGTAACTTATATTATGGTATTTTAATCGAAAAACTTATATAATCTAAATAAGTTACAGTATTTCTTAAGAAACTTAAATACATATCTAGTTAATTTTTTTTTTTAATATAGGTACTAACTTTATTACTTTAAGTAGTTACAGAAATTATCACCAACTTTCCCAGGCTTGGTAATTTAGTATAGATAAATTAATTCGTATATTTTGATACTCTGTGGTCTGAGCATTCTTGGATTATACCATTTATGTGTTAAAGTGGTTTAAGTCGACTTGAAATGTATTGCATCTAGGTGGAGGCTCCTTGTTGATTGGAAATGGTCGTAAGACTAAGTTAAATGAGAATGTGCCCGAATGTCTAATTCTGGACCTTGCTATGTTGACTTCCTATCATTTTTTGAAATTTTTTGGGATGTTCTATTGTTCAGTACTTTTAACACATATGTTAATTGTTAATGGGCGGGTACACACTACACAAATTTTTACTTTTCACCAATTATAAAAATCAGCTCCTTGATGCCCTTTAATGGTATATAAATTCAAAATAAATTAAAAATTTCAAGATTCAACTTTTGATTAATTGCGTTAGCATTATAATTTTTTGTACACATTTTTTTAAAGAATGCTTAAATAAACAATTAGTTATTTTTACTTTATTTGTTTTTCGTAAAAAAATACTTCAGAGTCTAGAGGAAAATGTCTACTGAAAGACTGTTTTACCGTTTTTTCGTTCTTCGGTTAACCATGGTGGTGGTTGTACCGCGTTATAGCGCAATCGAAATTGTGTTTAATATACACTATCATATATCAAGTGACACATAATATTATAATATATTATATTAATATACCTAAAGTCCATTTCTCATTGTATAGGTCACACGTCCATAAATACTCGCGTTTGTCTGAAATTTGATACCAGCTGGTATTAAGTCAACTTTGAAGCAGTACAACTTTATTGAAATCGTATATTATCCAAACGTTATATTTCAACTTAAAGAATTAATTGACACGAATTTGATTCATTGCAACTTAAAATAAATTTATACCAACATGTAATACATCCATACGGTATCTATATATTACTATTACATTACTACATTACTATAGTATATATTACTATTAAAGTTTCACAATCCGGCATCTATTAAATAAAAAATAAATAATAAATAGCTTTTTATAAAAAAAAAATGAAATAATTATACATTTCGAAAACCCTAATTATAGATACTTACAAACCTTATTGAATCCTACATGTTTATAAATGTAAATAGTTTATTTTCAAATCGTTTTATTGACGTGTCTTAAGTCGATGTTAAACTAGCTTTTTTAATTATAGACGACATAAAAAAGTGGAAAAATTATAAACTTCATAATCTTAATTAGTAATGGAAAATTTAAGTCTACATTGATAGGCGTTAAGTTTTAAAACTTGCTGCAAAAATTCTTCTTTATCAATAAAATATGTGTGGAAAATATGGTAAGAACGAATGTATATATAAGAAAGTCTCTCGGATTTAGTATAGTATTGCACTGCATTATTGGCAGTGAGTGGTACCTATATGTTTTAAAAAACGAAAATTTCTTATTGCATCCTTATGCATTTAGAATAGAAGTTCAAAAGTTCGATTTAAAATGGCTTTGATTATTATGTATATAATTGTAGATTTTCAGTATGATATTAGGGATGCAAATTAAAAATTTACCCGGCAATTATATAAATCCATTTCTATTTTGTGACAATAATTATGAGTAGTTAGAATATCTTTCATTTTTTTAAAAACATAAATCAACAACAATTTACAATTTATTTAATAATATAACAATAAGTAAATTAGATAACCTAAATTAAATACTACTAGTAAATTCTTGTGTACCTACCTTTCAAGTAAAATTACAAAACAAAGAAGTGTTAAAACGGACAGGTAATCGTGTAGTATGCTTCAAATTAATGTGATGTATTGTGTATTATTATTATTATTATTAGTAGTAGTAGTAGTAGCAGTAGCAGTGTAGTATTTATTATTTGTGTGTATAGGTTATAATTATAAATACCTACACATTATCACTAAATGATTGGTAGTAATTCGTATTGATTTTGAGTACTTAATAAATAACCATACGTCAATTTAAAGTGAAAGTCTATTTTAGGTATTACAATAAAAATAAACGATTCAAGCGAGTATACCTAAAGCGGTAGTTCAAATTAAAATTAGCTTATAATTTATGGTTAACAGAGTTTTTATGAATTATTGATAAAGTTAACAGTAGTAGTTAGTTAGTACCAGTAGTTGGTACTTACCTAATTTAAATTAATTTTTAGTCAATATATTTCGTATTATTTAGACGTAACATCATTGTCGTAACAAAATTTGAATAAGCTTTTGTAATCAGAATAATCTTAGTGATAAATCATTACAAATTCCGATGAGTTGATTCTAATTCAATGTTTTAGGAATTTTCTTAGTAGGTATAATAAAAAGTGTGCGATCATTATAGTGTATATGTATATAATAATGTCATAAACATAAAAACATAATGTAATGACAAAAAATTACACCGTAGTATTTTTCTCATTTGTGATCTTTCTCGACGTGAATATTGTGTATTTTTAGTTTTTAGCGAAATGCATTATAATAACAATCTAAATACCTGTTATATGGGACCAAAAAAGTATATGCTAATCCCAATTTGATTTATAATTATAATTTATAGGTCCATATAATCTGTTGGCATAATATGTAAACTCCAATATAGCCACACCGTGTACACATTGGTATATATTACGAAAAAAACTGAGTCCATAACTTTTAAGCTCCACCGGTAAAATGGGATTCAGAAAACGAATACTTGGTGTGTACATTTCACAAATATTTATTACGTTTTAATTGGAAGCGAGAAGGACTTGTGGAAAACTTCAAATTATAGAGGGTTTGAGTAGATAAGAGGTTTGAAGCTACGAGAGGACAAAACAAAATTCGAATTACTGCAGATGGTTATAAATTATCGAACGTTTGAATTATTGAGAGTCGACTGTATATTATTATTTAGCTTGAAAATTTGAGTAAGTAAATGTTCTTCTTGTAATGGATGTGAACCAATTTAAAAAAATAAAATACGATTCAATAATATGCATTTGATATACCTATTTAAAATTATAATAAAACAAATTAAAAATAATTTTTAACGATTATAAAATGTTTAAGTTGGAATACAAAATTTAATAATGATATAAATTGACGGAATGATCGAATTTACGACCATAGTTTAAATATAAGTACTTGTTGAATACATCCATGTTTTTGGTAAGTAATTTTTATTTCCTGGATAATTTCAGCTTAATTTCATACTGAAGTACCTATGTCTAGAAAGAAACTAGTGGTAATCCTACATTTTTAGTTTCGATACGTGATATTATATATACTGTATAACCATATAACCTAACCTAACGATAGCATATGCAATGATTAACTTATAACAACTGATAATAGCACAATACTTGTTACTTACTTTATATAATAGAAAGCTCAGTAAGCGTTAAATTAATCTGTAGTCCGTAAATTATAGCGTGTTATAGGAAATAGAATATATATAAGAAATGAATTATCTGATAAAATATCTCTTAAATATCTGATTGTCATTCGTTACTACCTATTAAAGTTGAGAATTTCTCAAACTTTCTAGATAGGTAAATCCGGGTAAATCTAAAAACGTACCTTTCTACCCTTTAAAAACTCTGTACTAGAATTATAATTCAACTTTGTCCAATTTACGTTTATATAACACCGGAACCCTCGGGAACTCTGTTATATTATATAAAGCTGTTTATGGAACTAAAAAAAATAACCTCCAAGCGTGATATTATATTATATATAGAAACGCGATGAAACTATCGAGGGACGCGTCCTCGCGCATATACAATATACGTAAGTAACCTAAACAATATTCGCCGTATACAAGTCGAAACGTAGGTATGGGTGGGTACCTATGTATATTGCTTGGATGCATTATTTTTTAATTCCGGAAAAAATACTGCACGCATCACAACACCCCTCTCACATACACATTTTTTATATTCATATATCGTACCTACATCATAACATATATACCAAATCGTGTTGTTCAATACACACACTTAATACATATGTATATATATATATATATCTCAGGTACATAATAATATTATATAGTATCCACGCGTATTACTATATTACATACACATATACATACATTTAATACACACGTCTATGCATATGTATGTAGATTCATGTGTGTGTGTGTGTATACGGAATACGGAAAGGGCCACGTCGCCGAGAAATTTCCTCGAAGGGTAAAACTTTTATTGATCTGCTGCGGTCTCTCTCATTCTGTCTTTCTCACTTTGTCTATCTTTCCCTCTCTCGCACACGAACACACACACGCACATCCACACATACACACTTCTCCTCTCTCTCTACTTCTTTCTGCTTTTCTCTCCCTCCCTCTCTCACTTTCTCTCTCTCTGTCTCTCGTGTCCCCGAGTGTCTAGCATTTTCATACACACACGACACACTGGAGGTCCTTTTACTATTATCCCTCTCCCTCTCCCTCCCCGTCAAACTACACTCGCGCGATTCCCGTCGACCTTTCACAAACCATCGCTACATGCCGAACCCCATAGCACAACTATATATATATATATGTATACACCCCAAGCATTTCCGTTGCCGGATCTTCCACCGCGTTGGCCAGTTTCCATTTCCAGGATTAAATCCTACCCCCTCTGCACAGCGACCCGATTGCTATACCGCTGTACGCTCCTCCGCCGCGATATCCTTTATCCTGTACACACGCTGTGCGTATATATATATATATTTGGCCGAGAAGTCCTTCGAATTTTCAGACGTCACGACAGAGCAAAATCTCTCCGAATGTCCGGGCGGTGCCTACCTATATGTACTCGAACTTTCACGTATAAACGCTACACGGGTACATATGTCACGTATACAATGCACACTGCACGGCGTAGGTAGGTATACACTACATCAATGAAAACAATGTGTAATTAAACGATACACGAGTGAACCAAAGGTTGTGCAAAAGTTCCTATGGTCTTTGTGATCGAGCATAATATATTATTATAATATTAAAAAATTAATCGTTCCGACCTATGAGAGGTGTTTGGTCGCGCGCCGCGAGCGGAGGGGCGGAGTCCCCTCACATATATACCTGCGGTATATATGCCAAAAACACGACCCCTTTTTCAAGCACGCAAAACGTACGTCGTATATAATATATATATATACGTAGTTGGTATATATATGTAGTCGTACGCGTAGCACATATGTATAGGTAGTCATCGCGCCCCGCGGTCCCGCGGAGGGGCTCGATAGGGGGACAATCGGCCGTAATGGCCGTGTGAAAAACATTGTCGTGACAAAAGCGGTGACGGTTTTTTGCGAAACACGGAAATTTCCTCAGGATTTCCTAATCCTCTCATATATAATATATTATAAATGCTCCTCTATCGCCGCACATTCGTGTTGATTGTCGCGTAGTCGACGCGCTCCTAATTAATAATGGCCCGCCGTGCGTGTATTTTACACTTACGATTTACGCGGATAAAAGCACCTCGGTGACGTATGTACACACACGGATAGTGCACACGTACCCACACTACGTGTATTTATTATGCACGTATATATATAGATTGCAGGTACACGTCGGAATGTATAGTTGTGTAGGTATGCCCACTGCGCACAGGGCGTATACACCCGCGAAACATTAAATAATTAATATATATATATTACATTATTTACGTCCGCTACACGAAAACGATCCAAACGCATACAAAATAAGTCAAAACGATACACTGGCGTGTGCAATATATGGTATATCATGTGACTTGCATATAATAATATCAAATAAAGTCGTTCGGAAAATGTGCGGAACAGAGCAAAGTACTTAACGCATTCGCGATAAACGCAAGTGCAAACTACGCGAGTACATAAAAGACAATCTACCTGTGTATAAATAATAAATATATTACACTGTATATTAGTGTATATGGTTTTAAGATATTGTAATTGGATCCCTGATTAGATTCTACTTTAGATAATATACAACGACGAAACTAGTTTTTGTTTACGATATTGTCGTAAAAATACCTCATAACATCGATCTCGTATGTGTAAGACACGAATCAAACTACAATACAAAATATCAATGCATAATCATGTGGATATCACAATACGGATGAATAACCCCCCGTCTGTCTTTTCGAATATCGTTTTTTTTTTTATTCTATGGAGTCAAACGAGAATATTTTTGTGTTTTCTCGTCTTGTTACATTATAACGTCTTGCTGTCGTGTAAGCATATGACACGAATTAAGAGTATAATAATTTTATTTATTTATCCTTTTTTATTTGACAAGTGATTTCGGGAGAGATGTTGGGTATTGTTTTTTTTTCCGAATACGATTTTAAAGACACCTCAACATAGGTATTGAATATTTGATAGATTAAATTGTGCTCTTAATTTATATAGAATGAATTGACATATTAACATATTGAAAGATAAGAATGATATCCCAGACCCCACGCGTAAGCATTTTTGATATTTTAGTTTTGAAGCAAGTTAAGAAACTATTTTACAAAAAATTTAGTTTTCAAAATATTCAGTATTCTCATTAATCTGCTTTAAAATTAAGCACAAAAGGCAAATCTACGAAATAATACTCTATTCATTTTAAGGCCCGTTCTTATATACAATGTCCGGTTAAGACTAACCGGCAGAATCGTATCGGTAACACAAAATAAATTCTGCCTGTCAGTGTTAAGAGACACTTAACCGGACATAGTAAGAACGGCCCTAAATGTTTTAATAGATAAATCCACTCTAATATTAAAAATAACAGAGTTATAATATGTAAAATTTGTTGAGCGTTTGTAAAGTGGGTGTTATGACAAATGGTTATGTGGTCCTCTTAATTATTTTATATCAGTATAATGTGATCACATACACGTTTCAATTCTAAATAACTATGCAGACTTTAACTGCGCATTGGAGTACCTATTGCCATTGCTACATACAGGTATTAAATTAATTAAAAATATTCCACTGTCGTAAAAATGTGAAGCAAGGATATTTCTTCTTTTTATTAGCATTTCACAAATATTTTAGGATTTTTAGATTTTCATGTATTCTGCCGTTGATTTCTTGCAACCTAGGGTATGGCGTGTATTTGCTTCTTTTGGGTTTAACTAGATTTATAATTGCCTGGGATTCCATTAGAATGCGAAATGAGGTATTCCACAACGGTGATAATGATTTATTTAATTACATTATCTTTCTGAAATATATTTTTCTTATATAAAGTTTAAAATATGAATATGAATTTATTGAGATTATACTTTTTAATTTTATTCAAAATAATCTTTGGAGCTTGCAGATTACACCATTGACAATTTAAAAATATTACTATTGTCTTTTCTTTATTGTGGTTAGATTTTAGATATTTTTCTTATGCGTTTTTATGTTGATTAAACGATAAAAATTCATTGTTAGCAATTGAAAATGGTATTGGCAATTTATTAAAGTATAATATTAGCCGCAACTACACTATCTAGAGTATTTAGACCAGTGGTTTTTAAACTGTGTGCCGCGAGCATTCACTGAGTGTCCCGTGATATTTCGGAAAGTTCAACTATTCGTCCAAAATAAAATTATAAAAATATAATTAATAAAAATTTGTCAGCCCGTCAAGCACACATTTCTGATTAAATGTACTTATATAATTATAATTCAAAGCAATTTTGTTCATCTAATTACTTAGTGCAAAAAAAAAGGTCAATGTGCCGTGATCATTTTTTGAAGAGCACGGTGTGCCGCTTTCAATAAAAGTTTGAAAACCACTGATCTAGACAATCTAGCCTACGCGTGTTAAAACCCAAATCCACTGACTTGATTAAATTATATTATAGCTGTTGTTATACACGCACAACCAATGAACGTGAACACTCTAGAAATATTATATAATATACAAAATTGAAGTGAACCAGAAGCTTACCATTTGCGGAAAAATTATCAAGTGCAGCTTTTACAGTTTGAAACCGTCACAAATGTCTATGGAAACAAATAATCAGTCAAGCGAGTCGACACACTGCCAGAAATAAATTGTTTAGGTCTTTGGTTCAAAGAGACTCGAGAAGAAAATCAAGGTATACCGTATACGCCTTCAACAGGGCCATATACATAAAAGGATAAACGTGGCAAATACATATGTACGACTTGCGGAGCAGACGGTGCGGGCGGAAAAGCTGCCTCGTTTCCTGACATATACAGTGTCGTAATTAAACGTGTAAAATAATCATACAAACCCTCTGCAAAAGATATATTCTTAATCGGAGTTTATTTGAATAAGTCGCGTACACCAAAAGCGAGTGGACCGTGAACGAGCGGCGTAGCGGTATAGCGGAAACGTTTGATTTTTTTTTTTTAATCGGACACTTTTCGGCGGAATACCGTCAAAAATATAGTGGACGTAAAAAAAATTGCCCCCCCCCTCACCATTTCCCCACGTCAGCCTCAGCGAAAACGACGGTATACGAATAAACCTAAAAAAAAAGTCGACTGTGAATGGTCACCGGAGTTTGATCCTATAATAAGCGTACGTATAAAATATATTTCATCTCGGACAGAAGATAATATTATCGACCTGTGTGCAGTACACTCGTGTCGGCAGGGTGCGGCGGACAATGATACGGTTAATTTGCTAATGCACAACAGCAACGATCGTATAATATACGACGGCATTACGTGACAGCGACATAAATAATATTTACAATTCGTTACTATAACAATAATAATAAAATATATAATATGACGCGATATTACACACCGGAGGGGTGAAGAGAGCCGCAATAACAAGAAGTCTATATATATACACATATTATACGTTATATAGTAGTATATTTAATCTATATGGTATATGCGGTATATACACATGTGATATTATTATTATTGCTCTCGTATCGATATTGTGGGTTATGTATATATATATATACGTAATAATAATAATAAAAACAACAATATCTGCGTGTCAAAGAGATCAAAGAAAATATCGTGGCTTAACGTCGGTCGTGGTTGTCGGGGCAGGAGGATGGGAAAGGCCGGCTTCCTATATAATATATTATGTAGTACGAGCGTAATAATAATATATATGTACATTATAAAAGGACACTCGAACCGCGATTTGAATATTATAATACCTGCGTGTCTATAGAGGTATACCTATATATATATATTATATTTAAGCGCAGGGCGGCTAATGAAAAAAAAAAAAAAAATGACGGAAAACTCAATCCTGCATGATGTAGTGTATATACCTAGGTATAAACCGCCGCCACATAATAATAATGTGTATAAACGGTCGCCGTTTACCTTATGCCATTGCCGCGGCGAATTCAATATAAACGACGCACACACACGCGCGCGAGCCCGTTCATAATAATAATAATATTATATTGCAATCGCCAAAGAATGAATGAGGAAAAAAACGGACAACGACCAAAAAAACAGAAAGAAAGGGTATGTATAATTAATATTCCGTTATACTATACTCTGTGTGTGTGTGTGTGTGTGTGTAGCCGGTTGTCGGTGTATACGCAATATAATATATAATATTAAATTAGGTAGGTATACATTATTATTATTATTATTATTATTAAATATATATATATAATGTTTAATAAAAGAGTTGTAAAGAGGTCTTTTGAGAGTATAGAAAACACAGAACATAATAAAAGAGGATGTGTTCGGACAGCAGCATGTGGTACGTGATGTTTTATTGGCTGTTTGGGTGTTGTTTTACACAAACGGACGGAACTAAACCGCAGGGATCCATTGTGTGGTGTTCGGCCCGCGACGGGTTCGGAAGAAAACGGAAAACTTCTCCCTCGTCTCTTAGTCTCTGTACCGTTTCCGCCGCCTCCGTCTCATCTCGTTTCTATACCTATACGTATATTATTATTATGTTTGGCTGAGGATTAAGGACTTGTGGTATACCTAGCTGCGCGCTGTGCCCGCTGGTGGTAGATGAAATAGTCACCACAATTATATATTATATATATATAGAGGTGCACTTTTTATGTGACAGTCGGCCTCTAAATAGGACGGGGCGACAACAACTGCTTGAGGGCAGACAATTCCCCCGTACAGTCGTATTGTATTACGGAAAATGGACGAACCATACGGTATAGTATCTATAGAATTGTAAAAATCGTAAAATAACAATAAACGAACGTAAGTCTGCAAAACATTATACTTACCTATTTGTGGAAGTAATCATCATTCGAGCAAGAATAGGTCACACCCACCTAACTCACGCCTATCTCGTCAGTATTTTATAAAGAATCAGCACCAGTATGTATGTGGTATATATTATATGCAATGTAACGCTAACAATAGAACACATTATAGTAATCATCTGCCACAAATACGTCGAAGCTCGTGGAAAAAGTTCTGAACAATCTATCTTCACTACAACAGTCTCTGCATAAAGAGAACCAAAACACCGTATCAACCTTGATACATAACAGAGACTTAGTAAGCTAACGAAGACTAAAAATCGTTATTTCTAAAGTCTTAACAAATTAGTATATATTTATTCACGATACGGTTCAAGTTATTTAAACTATATATAGGTGACTATAAGAGAATATTTAATAATCGCATTAAATTGTTATAACAAAAACATATCTCAAATAAAATATGTGACTTTTAAGGAACTCTAGTTAACTATCTAATTTTTTTACTTGTAATTATGAAATATTAATTATTAATTATGCTACTATAATAAGTACTAAATAATTATTATTTGTTTTTTTTCGAAAGTTTTGTAACGGTATGGTCATAACTCATAGTCAACGGTCACCCAGTGGCTGGGTGATACATTTTATACGGCACAGTGGCGAGGAGATTATCAACAAGTTTAACTAACCACCTTATGTTTTGCAGAGTGGTATCGTACCTATCATTATTATAGTAAAATTAAGCAAGAAAAACGATTTACGATACGACGAAAAATATATTATATATATATTGCAGTGCATTATACGAAATGCAACCGCTACAGGTGGCGTAAAGAATACGTCGTGAAGTTACTGACATAATGTTAATTGTTAAGGCCCTAGCAAACCCTATCAATTTTTCATCAAAACGACCTACACAAATTGAGGTACGAGTGGTTCGATTTTAAGAGTGTAAAGATTTTTGATTTGATAAAAAAGTTTACTTAGCATCGGTTGAAGCACATATTCAATATCTATTTTTAATAGTTTTTAATTTATTGTATGTAATGAATTGAAAAATTGATTAAATTTTAAATGTTTATTCCCGTCAAGAATTCGTTCAAATTGAAAAAGTTCTCCGTCCTACGCAGAAAAACATTGTTTACGCACTCAAACGTCTTTACATATTTTAAATCGGAACTTATTGGATGTACTCAAATTGTTGTCAGGCTTAATATAGCGATTTCACGTCCATAAATTGATTTTGAATATTTTGATCTAATGACTAAATGACACGTGCATGCGGGTGCGTAATATGTATGATGCGGGTGATCGGTGGGGAATATACGAACGCAAATGGTCATTACACACACGAAGACGTCTAGCGAGTAACGAAATAATTTCCTAAACACAACTCCTTAAAAATGACACGTTTTCGGGGGCCTTATTATAAACTCAATGGCGGAGGAAATCTACTGCAGCAAACGGTCGTCGTCGTCGTCGTCTGCGTCGGTGGACGATATGAATAATACGTGAGCTTTTGCTCAGAGTCTGCGGCGGATGTTCGAAAACATATTATTATTATTATTTATCACGACGACTATAGCCGGATAGTCCGGCAATCGTCGCGTCGTCCGTTCACTTTGTATTATACCTACGTGCGTGATGGAGTCGGTGTCGGTAGACGCGTAGTGCGGCAGCTATATAATACGAGTATGTACTGCACACATTATATTATTATTTGCGCGAAGTAAAAAAAAAAAAAAGAATAAAAAAGCCGTTGACGACTAGAATTCCGAGAAATCGTCCGTATGATGTGTGCCGAAAACAGGAATGACATACGTAGTCGCCAAACGAGTAGTAGTCGGTCGTCGGTCGTCGCGTATATAATAATATGTACACGCCGCTGGAGCAGTAGCAGGAGACGGCTTAGAAAAAATACGGAATAAAAAACTCGAGAGTCGCAAGAATTATAACGACGGCGTTTTCGGTGGCGCCCATTTTGGAATTCTTCGCCGATATAATGTTATACGGCGTTTACGTACCGAGAAAAGGTGAATATTGTTTTTTGCCGGTCGAATTTTTTATCCCCAAATTCCAAAGCTCACGTCCGTAGCATATATACGCACGCGCCTACACAACATAACTATACTATATATAGACATAATAATATGGTAGATGGCATACTTCATTATAGGTATGGGAAATTGGGAACAGTAATCATCGCGGCTGTGTTACCGAACATATACCTGTCGCAGTCTACATAATATATTATTATTATGCGCTCAAAAGTCATCTCGTATGGGTACGTGTTTATATATTATAATTTATAATATTATATATCATGGTAACGTCGTTCGCGGTAATCCGGGCGTGTATATGGTAATGCGACGTCGATAGAAATTAAACTTTCGACTCGTATTTATGCTATTTACACACCTTTATGAAAACCATATTGTCCCTCTCCACCTCTCCGATTCACCCTTTCGGACCGTATAATTTGGAAAACAGAGAACGATTGCACATATATATACACTATAAACACTCTCCCTCTCTCTCTCTCACACACACACACACACACACAATATATATATGTATATATGCGAACATTGTCCGCCGTCTTTAAAGCTCGTGGCACGCGATTTGCGTTTTTAGGTTAGACGGTTTTTCGTACCGTATTATATATGTATACAATATCGCATTATATTGTAAAGGGGCTATACGGGCAAGACGTCACGCACCGGTCGCATAATAATAATAAATATATAACGCGCGCGCCGCGTGGTGGCGGCACCGCCCAAGTTCAACCGGCGATTATTCAACAGTATATATGTATACGATAGAGTACCTATATATATATATATATAACAATATTATTTCGGCGGTGGCGGTCGTGAAGTATAATAATAATAATAATAATATGATATCGCATATTATGATATATGGTATATATATGATATACGCGTATGCGATACAATATTTTAAGGTTGAGACGTACGGCGAGAGAGTATCGTTATACATGTGTATGCACTCTGCAGTACTCGTATAAATATATATATATAACCTATTATTATCAGCCTGCGCACGGAGAGACGAGGACGAAGAACGGTTATATTACTATATTTTGTACGAGTATGTGACATATATACATTATATGTCATATTATTATCGGGTGTGTGCGCGTACACTATTTTATCGTCCGAATGTCGGCCGGAGGAAGTCCTATCCTGCAAACCCCTTCGCGCGTTTCCTTTCGATACGAAATCGTGTTTGGGGTGTTTTTCCTTCTTTTCCCTCGGAAAAATCGAATTGTATACGTACGAAAATCCGTATTACATAATATAGTAAGCGAAGAAAAAAATCTATTTATTTATACTATACGTTAGATTCGGCAAGATAGGGCAAGGATATAAAAAAAAAAAAAAACGTCTGAATAATATAACGATGAGCAGCGGCGCTATATCATATCCTTCCATTCAATTTGCCTACCCGTTATAATACGGTTTTATAGTCAACTGGATTCGTACATATTATTATTATATAACTCCTACAAATATATTAGGTACCTATATTTTTTTATTTGCAGCAGCGTTTATAACCACATAATTTAATTTTGTAGATATTATCAAAGGAAATCATTAAATCGTTGTACTTTTTATTTTATATTTTCATTTTAATCGGATAACAATATCCCCATATAACCATTATAACGATATAAATTATACATTCCATTATAACGTTATAATATCAAAAAATAATCTAAGTAATAATCAGGAACAAAATACTCAAGTTAATAATATATACAATACAATCGTAAGTTATCAGCTTAATCTGAAAATAATTGTTGTTCACATCAGTGCAAATATTCATAAATTTACTGTAATAACTGACAATGTTATTTTTAAATTTATGAATGTTTAAAATTCAAACTAATGAAACTTATAAGTATTATATAACTGTTTATTTATAGACACATATGGCTATATTATGTTCTATAATATTAATTACAAGTGATATTTTTCAAATGTATAATAAGACTATAGGTATATAGATTAGTATATACTATATTAAAATTACGTAAAAAAAGAAATATAATTTTAATAATTTAAATACTTTTATAGTATAAATATATGGATACGATCAGCCGGAATTTATTGAACAAGATCTTTAAATTAGGAACTAATTAAATTACTTCCTTAAAGTATAATCTGTAGAAAAATGTTTTGCTGACTCTTAAAACTCTTTATTACTTTTAAATTAGAAATGCCCCAAAGAGGTTATATTAAAAGAAAAATAGCCGTATTTACAAAGCATTATAGTTTCTACATACTGTTTAAAATAATAAGAAATAAATAATCCCAGTGCATTTGTAGGGTATATTTTGTGCACGCTAAAATAGGTATCCAAGCGCTAAATTTTTCAGATATAAAATAAAATGTCCATTTCACTTTACAATTATTATTAGCATATTTATCAATAAAAGAAAAAGACATAAAATATGTGTCCACAAAATAATTAAGTAATATTTTATTTATTAAGTATATATAGGTATACCTTATTATGATTTATGGGTCCATTAACCATTACAGGAGCCGTTTGTTCGAATTACAACAAGATGCTCAAGGAACCGGCATTATTACTTCGAATTACCAATAATTTTGAGCTATATCCTGCAATGTTTGAATTATAGAGATCTAAATAATAATAATATATAGTAGTGGTTACTACATTTGATATACATATATGTATGTTACTCATAGCGTGTACGTCATAAATGTGTTTAGCTTAGGTATATGCATTATACACATACGCGTATGTCCATACAGCTTACTATAATATTAGGTATACCATTATGATTGGGTTAAGTTACACTCACGCCACTCGGGGCGTTAAAGTCTTATTACAATATTAGTAAGTAAATGCAACATATGTGACATTGTGTGCACAATACATTAGATAAAATAAATACTATGCGCCTATATTATAAAAAATTATGTGTAGCCATGCGTAGCCATACCTATAGGCTATATTATATTATTTACTATGAGTATTCTGTATTTTGATACTATTTTGAAATGTATAATACTGCAGTTACTGAAGTGACTGTATACTGCAGAATATGCGACAAACTTTTGTAATTGACAATGTACGTGAATGTGAATATATAAATTATACTCGTCCTTGCATATCGCATGCAAATAAAACATTATTAATATTTCAACGACCGCAGCCACACAGAGGTGAATTATACGTCACGGAGCTAAAAATCAAACGGTTTTTTTATTGCGTTTGATATTATCATGATGAAAACAATTTCATGGAGCCCTAAAGTATACACAACACTGCAGCGTAAATAGGTATGTACTCTATCAAATTCAAGTACCAAGTACCGCAGTGATTACAGCGTAGGTATATATTATATATACGCTCGATATTTAGAGAGTCGACCACAGGATGTGTGTATACCTATATTTATTATTTATACCGCGGTTAAAGAAACAATTTAAAATTAAATTAACGGCGTATTAAATCAAATTCTAGTTTCGTGTATATTTCTGTGCACTGCAACATGTTGTGGACATAAAAATCAACTGCCATCACGGCCCGGACTCGGTAATTTGCGTAGCGCACGACCGTAAAAATATAATATACGTATATATAATATTATGTATACATAAGTACACAACATTATTATTTATTATGTATACACGTACCTGCATAGGAAAAGTCAAATCGCACGCGGGTCTATGATGATGATAATAATAATGATAATAATAATATAAAAATAACGAATAACGTAGGTATAGATGATGATAATGCGTAACATAGAGACTAAATATAATATTTTCGAAATATCATCATTTTGATCGTCGCAATGTTCCCACGGCCGATTTTTCGATATAATGTGCAGTGTGCACTATCATATTGTTCTATATTATATTTACGTTATTTATAAATTATAATGATCCGTTCTATAGGCCTATAACCACTGAATTTCAAATTTAATTGCAGACATAGGTATCCAATAAAAAGCTGTAAGACATTGCACGACTATTGTAAACAGTGTAATTTATAACAAACCATTATTTAATACTATATAATATTTACTATATTAAAATATACCTACCTAGCTTATAATTAAAAGCCGCTTTAGACACGATGACGTGCAGGTGTGAAGAAAATGTATAAATTAAAATATAGTTACTTATGCGTGTTTGTCTGAATATTTTTATGTTGTTATATTCAGTTATAACTTGAATGTGCTTCTGATGTTCAGACAATAAAGTAAAGTTCCTCTGATATATCTAAATCACTGCCTAGGTATAATAGTCAGAAAATATTAAAGTATATTTTTTTAATTGATCTAAAAATACATCGAAAACTTATTAAGATAATATATTATGTACATTTTTGTTGTTTGGATTAAAAATTGTTTTTTTAATATCGTAGTATTATACTATTATATATAGCGAAATTGTAATATATTATTCTGGACATTCTAGTATAATGGTATTCTGTTGGTATAATATATTATGTTGTTAATTTTCATACTACATATACTTATGATCATCCACTAAAGACATTTTTATGTTTAATAACATTTCATTCTAAAAATATAATATGAATATGAATTTAATATAATATGATAATTAAAAAAAACACCGTTACCTGCAACCCCTCATCATCAACTATTTAGAAATATATTATTTATATTGTATTATACTATTATATATAGTATACCTATACCGGGCTCTATACGGATTTTTATACCTACATAAATTAAATTTAAAAAAATAGCATTCATAAATAGATACTTCACTTGTTATATTATAATGATTTACATTTTATGGATTTCTGATTAAACCCTATAGGCAAAAGTTAAGGTTATAGACGTTAGCGATAACTTCTAAATAAAAATAACTAACCTTTCCATATAATTGAAGCAGAGTTAGAATAGCAAACGATTTATATGTATACATCTATATTTACTATATTATGTAATTGTGTATTTATAATATTTTATCTACATATCACAATATTGCGTTATTAAATAGGCACTTATATGTCTGTGAACCAACTGAATGTCATATCAAAATCGTATTTAAAACCAAATGTCTAAATACATTAATAACTTAAAAGTGTTTTCAAAATGTTATTTAAATCTAAAAATGTAATTTAAAAAAAGGTGAGTAAGCGGATGTCGCTCTGCTGTACAGTAAGTTACAAGTGGGTCACTGTAATGGATGGTGTTAAATTTGAATTCAATGATATGATATCATTGTATAAGAAAAATGATTCTAAGCGAAAACGGTCAGTCAGCCTATGGTATTACTAATATATTTGATGATATTAGGTATTGTGAATAAAGTAATTTATACATAATACCTATTTACGTGGAACCTTGTTTTAAATTTTCAATCCTGAGCTATAAAATTTGAAAATTTTATAAATTTTTAACTACAAAATAATTATTAAATTTTAAATTTGATAAATTTTGTCAAAATTTTAACTTTAAATGCTTATAAAAAAAAATTGTGCCTATGTATTTTTAATATTTTTCAACTGCTATTGTAAAAATTTATCAGAAGCCTGGCATTAAATTTTTACGCTTTTTTACCCAACAAATAAAATGTAATTGATATTTATAGAAAAAAAACTAAAAAAATTGAAAACTGACAATGTCCATATGCAGCTCAAAAAAAGTCAAAATATTTATAAAATGTTATGTGTATAGCAAATGAAAATATAAACTTTCAGTAAAATTTTCATGTAGATACAGCTATTTGTTTTTGAACAACAATAAAATAACAAAACCGCTACATGAGAAATCGAGTGAATATCCAATATTGTGAAAATATGAACTTCAAACGCTCGTAAAAAATTTAATTTGACTTTCTTATGGACATTTTTTTTTTATTGATAAAGGTAGATAATCTTATAAAAAACCTTATATTACATTTTAAAATCTTAGATTTAAAAAAAAAAATTTATGAATTCTTAACTCATAATAATTTGGTAATTTTCGTGATTTTTCCATATTTTGTCAATTTTTGAACTTCAAATACTTACAAAAAAAATTGTGCCTATGTATTTTTAATATTTTTCAAATGTCATTGTAAAAATATAGTAGGAGCCTTGTATTAAATTTTTAAACTTTTTTACCCAACAAATAAAGTGTTATTGACATCCTTAGAAAAAAAGACTAATGAAATTAGATACTGAAAATGTTCCTAATTAGTTCAAAACAAATCAAAATATTTTGAAAATTTTATTGTGAATATAAAATTCTAATATAAATGACCAGTGAAAATTTCATGTGTATACGTTCATTTGTTTCAGAGTTACACCAAAAACCAAAATCGATTTGGTGGAAAACCGATTTTGCGTAAAAATTCCCGTTTTTCCTTAATTTTTATGTTGTTTTTCCCGGCGCTTTTGAAAACTATTGAAAATTTTGACCTTCCCAACGCACCAACGATATTCACTTTCCCATCGAACAAGATACTGAAGTTAAAAATCCAATCATTATTTCGACTACTTATCGTGTACACAGACACAAAAATAAAAAAATAAATAAAAACACACATCATTGTAAAATCAATACATTCATCGTTCCACTCAGAATCTAAAAAAATACTATAATCTAAAATAACTTCGTCCTGAATTCATAATCTGAAAATTGTATACGTTTACTTCCGTTTGAATAATGGGAAACTAGGTACAGTAGTTTTATTTGTTTAAAATATATTTTGCAATATCTCCAAAAAAAAAGGAAGAAAAAATATAAATAATATGTAGGTATGTATAATACGCATTTTTTTCATAAACATATATTATAATAAATTGTGTAAATTATAGAAATAACAATAGCATATTAATATTAATTTTATATTTGTTATGAATATTTTGATAATTAGCAGTATATTATAAAAAAAATATATTTCCTTTATTATTGTTCCCTAATTTATGTTTTTTATTGTTGTGTGTTCGCTTTCACTGCTTTGTCTTCTACTTAATTAGGTATACCTATGTCTAAAACTCATTGTAAAATTAATTAATAAATTATATTGAAAATAAACACAAGATAAAAATAATATAATATTCTCTTTCTTTTTGAAAAATCTGAAATTAATTTTCAATTTATCATTTAAAGCTGTTTTGAAACTACTTTTTAGTATTTTAGAGTTTTAGTACTAACCAATAGAAATAGTTCGAAAATGGATTCAAAAACTTGGCTTGTTTATATTTTTATGTCCAACGTCTTCAATTTTTTTCATAAAAATTTATGTTTTTAAAATTTTAAATAGCTTAAGAAAAATAAATGGTTTCAGGAGTTTTGTATACAAAAAAAAATTTTTAAGGCTTTGATTATATAGATTCCTATTTGCATTTACTTGAGTTTTATTACGATATAATGACCTATATGTAATTTTTCACATGGTAAAATTAAAATTATTTAATAGTTTCATTCGTCCTTAATTACACACACATAATTTATTATTATTTTATAAGTAGGTAGGTATATAGTAATAAAATAGAAAAACAATCCAAAACTATAGCTCCAAGAAATTAAGCCCATCATATCAAATTTAATTTAATTCTTTGATGACGATCTGGCACAGGCATTTTACTTTAATTTTACAAGAGTTATTGCTAAAGCCCCTTTATTGCACCTCCCCCCCCTTCCAACCACCATGTCCAAATGGAAGGACAAAAGTCATTTTAATTATATAGGTAGGTATAGGTAGTCATACATTTCTTTGAAAAATACAGCCATTTTTGTTTAATTTCTTCATTTATTGATTTTTCATTACATTGTTGTTATCCTATAATCACAAAAGTATCTAAGTGATTTTAGCAATTAGTGATATTATTAATCCATACAAGCATCACAATATAATTTGACAAAGATATAGGTATACCTATTCTGATATTGTTTAAACGTAAATATTTGGCTTCATACAATAAATAACAATATTCGACACATCTGAGAAGTCAGGAAGCTCTTTTTATGAGTTTTTGAGTATTAGGTTAACGTATTTATAATGTGTTTAAACTACAACAACTGCAGGTAATATCCTAAATAGAAATAAAAATTATATAACGACACTGAACTCTAAACATAAACAGAATAATATCGGGATCAGCTCATAATATTTTAATTTTAATCTACACATTATTGGAGTGAAATTATTCACGTGCGCCTTTAAAGATAAAATACTTATAAGTTATAGATGGTAATTATACCTACCAGGTAGATATAGTGCAATTTTTTTATACGCCTGTCACCTACAGTTGTATCAAATCAACTCCTGAAAACCTAATAATACATGCAAATTGGTATTTGATTACATATATAATTACATAGACGATATAGACTGTATGGACATATGAACAATATAAACATCAATATTCACACAATGTGTGTGCAGTCATTCGACTTGAAAATGTAATCTATATATACATAAAAATGGAGCGTGAAAAATAAACGTTACCTCATCAATTAAGAACGGTGGGTTCGATTTGGCTCAAATTTTTTTAAGATGTTTGTAGTTGCCAGGAGAAGGTTTTTGCGAGAGAAAATTTTAGGAAAATCCATCAGCAAAGCAGGGAATCGGGATGTCAAAAATACAACAGTGGTGCCATCATACTAATACTAAATAGGCTTGTAAAATTGTAAATATTGTATATATTACATGTATACCTATATATTACATGGTACATTGTATTATACGAGTTATGTAATATTATATGTATATGACTATGTAGTTATATATATATATATATTAAATATTAATAAATAACTAATAAGTATAAGTTCCTTTGAATTATATAAACTTGTCAAGTATTCATTTGAAATTAATTCAGACAATCGTGATAACTATTGTCCATTGATGACATATTATTGGCTTCGTCTACAGAATTGAGAAACTCTATAAATTATCTAGTTTCTGCGTGGCACGTACACGAGTATAAAACTATATATAGATAATATACACGCGTAGGTATTAAATTAACGTTAAACAAATTTATAATCCGATAAACCGTTAGAATAAAAAAAACAACGCGAAAGTTCGTTTTTAACAATACACTCATTATTCATTATGTAATAGCTATCTAAAAATCAGTGGCTGGCGTCCTTTTTTAGCCCATATTATAGGGTATAGACTATAGACCTATAAATTAATAGATGATGGTGGACTCAATAAAGTATATACATATTTATATATTATAGGTGAATATATCTACGATTAGTTTCATTTATATTTCGAGCGATAAGATGGAAATAATAATAATAGGTACTGATAATCATTATTGGCATAATACTTATACGTATATAGGCGTTTACTCGTCTAATGTGGCGTGTATTAAATGGCAGCCAAATGTGAATAGTTTTATTTCTATTGTATTATACATATACTTATAAAACATTAACAATTTGGGTTCAACCGTTGCTCGGAGGAAAAAAATGTGTTTTAATTCATCTATTTTATGAATTATTAGTACCTGGATGAGAGTCAAGGTATAGAAACTGTGTACGTACCCTATACGATGACTAAAAACAAAAATGGCTTTATAAAAATATTCTCTTGAACATACATATTATTAGTTTTTGATGGGTGAAGGGCTAAAACATTCTTTGGTGAGGTCTGTTCTTCCATTTCCCCTCGTGCCTGCGCCTATGTCATAAACAGCGGCTTTTAAGTGTGCCTAAAGGGGCCAAAATTGCAACTTTCCAGGCAGGCGCGCTTACAGACCGCCGTTCATAATGACTTATAGTCTACCAACGGGTAACAACTGACAACTATGATATTATAATCTATCATATTTTTCGTTTATCAGTCTAATAGGAAAATATTCGTCGAGGGTCCGCCGTTTTCTCCACGTCCTTCGCCGTCGTGCTGTCCGATCTTCAACAATATACTCTATATACAACCGCGATGACCGCCATCCGGAATTCTACAGATTAATGTATTTTGTGTAGCCATAAAGGTTTGCAAACTCCGAAACGTAACGACCAAGCACGGGCTAACTATAGAGATCCTCGCAATCCTGAAACAGATACTATTGGTAGTGGCATATGAAAAAAAATGTCAAAAAAAGTAGTCATGTTCTTGTCTCTGTTTGAACCTATACATTATAATAAGTATTTGTCGTATTGATATATAGAACAATTAGATAGTCTTTATACCACGGTTGTGACCAATGTTGAAGTAAAAAGTAATAACAATATAGGTATAAACATAATATAAAATATCCACACTGACGAACCGTCTCCGCTCAGAATCGTTTTTCGTACACAATGATATTATATTATTGAATTCAAATTTAATACCATCCATTATATAGTGACCCACTTGTAACCTACTGTACAGCAGAGTGACATTCACTTGCCCACCCACCTTTTTTTATTTCGTTTATAAATGTTATAAAATGTTTGAATGGTTGATACACGAGATAGTTTTTTTTTTGTTATCACCATAGATTATTTTATCAAATACTTATTGAATTAAAACCTTTTGATTTCCACTCAATATTTAGTCAAGAACCAAAAAAAAATTTATTGGTTTAAGATTAGGTATTACATTAAATAATGAATTTAACTGGTTGTTTGCGAGCTTGGATTATAGAGCATTGATAACTATAACCTGCCTATAAGTAGATAGGAACAATTTACTATTTTAAAGTTAAAATCCAAAAAAAATTTCTAGGCCATTGGCTAGATAATATTCTTACTTTTAAATTTGGTGATAGATCAATCAATCTAAAATTAATATAAAATAGTTAAACGAATTATTTAAAACGTACAATTTGCCATGTTTTGCGTAAGACACATTGCGTAAGACGGATATGTGCATGCGGGTATGGCGTCCTCTTAAGGTCATGAACTCCAGCAGAATAGTTTTTATCCAAAAATTGCTACTTGCTTTTTTTTGATCTCCCGTTTTACGAAAAGGTAAATTCCCAAACGGCTCCTGATGAGGAGTAATCATTTTTTCCAGATGATTGCTAAAAATATTTGCTCTATCGGAGTTTGAGAGTATCGTGGAAGATGCAGCCATCAAGCAGGAGTCAATATCACATTTGCTCGGGGGTTGTTTGTTTTTTGAACATTTGCCATAGGAAGCCATCACTAGATTTAAATACCTACCAGCTATTTATAAATTAAATTTAAACTTTTCAGATCACCTCTAATTTAAAAATTGTATTTTGAGTGTGTTACCTCAGTAATTAAATATGATTTTATCGTTAGCCAGGTATGTTAAGTGGTTTGCCATATGGATCAGACTTTAAGTTTATAGCTTTGAGGAATGAAATTAATCAACAAAAAAAAAATGTTTAAAATGAAACTTTCTCTATGTATTACAAAACGTGTGATATTGTGACACAATCTATAGTTTAACTTAATCTATCTATACCGTTTTTTCATTGGACGTTACTACTTAGCCCATAATATACGCGTTATACTTTACGTGTACGTATAAAATATATAATATATTCCTAAGTAGGTACCCACGTGTTTATTATATATAGAATTTCATAATATATTATCTTGAAGTATGTACCTACTAATAGGCTGTAGAAAGATGATGGTGACATTCTTAAAAACAGCTGTCATTACTCATTGTATATAGGTATAACGATGAGAGTAAAATATGAAAATAAAATAATTTATGTAAAAATGGAACCGCGCAAGTTTAGCAATTCAAATTGGTTTTTTAAATGACTTTCGACTACGTATATTAACGCATAGATATCAAAAATCAATGGAGTGCGTGCGTGTAGATATATTATAATATAGTATTATTTAGTATCTAGATAGTTATAGGGCTAAGTGCAAATGTAAATATACACAATATATAACATGGTACGTATAAGGAGCGGTGTCTTGAAAGCTTTTGTTTTAATGGAAATATGATTGGAAGTTACACGTCGATTTATTATAATATGCATACGTAACGGCCTTCCTATATATATTATATTGTATATTATAATTAATATAAACTATAGTACACGTTGCACAACTTCGGTTTCAGACCTTTTTTTATAATATTTAATATAAATATAAGTATAACGTATTTCACCGCACGACGATTATTTCACCATCTTATCTTATCATTATGATGACTCGGTAACGTCGATTTGTGAAACATTGCAAGTAAATTGTATAAGTTTTTCCTACTCACAATGCGTCACATCCATCTCAAATATTATAAGATACACGTAGAAGCATAGGCGCAAATAGGGGGAGGCGGCTTTAGGGGCTAAGCCTCCCCCCCAAATGTCCATAGTCCCCAAACATTTCCTGAAGCTTTTTCAATATTATCAAAGTAAAGGTTCTAGTCCCCTCGAATCCCAAACGCTATTTGCGCCATATTTAAATTATAAAACACTTATATAATGTATTATATACATACGGTATAATAATAATATTACAACTATATAATAAATATACAATTTGTCTACTTATATATTTTGATTATATTAAATAGTATTATATAGGTGCACACGATCGTGATTCCACGCTCCCCCAGTTTATGGGGTTGAGTATAAAGCAAACGAGATAAAGTAAACCATTTCCATTCGGCAAGAAATTCGATAATATTTAACTTCAACTTGCCGCGTTAAATGATCGCCGGACTGGTTCGGTATATTTGAAACCCAATTCGAGCTTTCTATATATTATAATATGTTCAATCGGTGTCCATGTCAAAAACACAGTACGACATTATACAGGTACGTCTATATATGAATTCGTATATGTGGGGAATGAAATCGCTGGACTGTGATCGATGGTTGGAAAAATCCCAATAATAGCGTATGATATACTTACCATATACCGATATGGTAACTACGGTTGGAGGGCGCGAAGATAGGTGCAGTGAGACGCAAATGCGATTCTACAACAATTTTTTTTTGTTGCCAAGTACCTAATATACAACACCGCTCACACATTACATATTTTATTATAGGAACATTATATCATAAGATTATTATTATTTTATATAGACTAGCGCGCGTCGTACGGTGACCACGTTAATACATATATATATATATTATAACGCTCGGGCGCGGCGCATGCGCATGTGCGTTGTGCACATTCGAGAAAACGTAACACTATTATCGTTGTAGGCAAAGGAAACGAATAATAAGAGGAAATAAAGAATGAAAAAGAATATTATACGCACGAACAAAATGCACACGCGAGAGGAGAACGCCGCCGCCCGTGCCGTCGCCGTAAATCCAATAACGTATACCGGCCGACCGTAAGTCCGCCCACCGGTGTGCCGGGGACCGGTTGTCCGGCCACCGAGGCCAAGCCCACCTTCCCCGCGCGAGCGCGGACCGGTCCACCGCACAGAATCCCATGGCGACGACAAAATACCTCTCTCGAAATAACAATATCTACCGCCGCGGCGACCGTCGTCTCTACATATAACAACAACAACAACAACAATACGCGCGTCCGTGAATAGTGTACGATATGACATATCAGGTACCTCGTCTGTAAAGCGCGTCCCACGCGAATATAAAAATATATATCGTAAACGCTCGCGCGGTGGTTTATGTTCACTCGTCGTCGTCCGCGCGCTGTGCAACGGACGCTGATAATGATAACGATATTATATAGGTAGATAACGTGATAACAGTCGGTATATACCAGAGATATTCGTGTACCACATGACATTTCGTGTTATTATTATAAATTACATAATTTTTTTCACCGTGCGCGGCGACGACCGAATAATAATAACGCTCGTCGCCGAAATGGACGTGTGTAATATTGCACACACATTATATTCTCAGGAAATATGCACGAGTTGAATAATAGGTTAATACACGGCTCGCATGCCATTATAACGTATTATATTCTACGACTTATATTATTATTATCAAATTATCGTATATTATTATTATTATTATTATTATACCACGATCGTCGTGTACGGGGTGGTCTCGCCAGTTTCGTTCTATGAACGATTTATACGTGTAACTGCGTAGGTAATATTATACGTTATTACTACGTATTCATTATATACATCACGACTTGAGACACTGAAGTCAGCCAACGAGCCATGATAAGTTGTCCGACGAAATGAATCTTCCGTGATTACCATAATCAGTTATTCGAGTCACTTGCTCTCACGACTAATAATTTATAGTGATATATGACTACACCTTTTATAAAATTATATATTTTTTTGAAATTTAAGACTATTAAGTTTTATAATAATATGTATTTATAAGTTTTTACTGGAAACACGAAATATTATAATATTTTTGAGGGAAACTGAATTACCCAAGTGTACAAAGTTTTCAATGAAAAAGAAGCATTTTCGTTTCAGTTTAATCGATAGCTAGCTTGCACATAGGCGCAATCTTGCGATCTTACATTCTAAGTAATTTCTAACATTTCGAATTTGTATCATTTTATGGTCTTGTGATAAGGTTTGCCAGATTTGGACAATAATTGGACTGTGGGTCGTTGGGCAGGCTAAATAGTGGTATGCACTATACCGACAATTATTATTTTGGAGAATTTGAAAATTCAAATATTATCTAAACTTTCAAATACTGTATATTATAATTTAATAATTAATAAGACATAATTAATTATAAACCTGCGCGTACCTATATACTTCACGTCTCACTATTGCACATTATACCGCCGTGCTACTCGAAAATCGACAATTATACGGTTCCAGTGATTTGCAGTTTCGTTTTATAGCGCAACTCGTGTATCGTTAGGTAATAATGATATGAGGCAAAATCTTGCTGCTCCGAAGTACGGCTCGTGCGCGTATAGTTTAATAATAATTATCGGTTCGCCGTTTAATTACCCATCAAAATGCAGGCCAGAACAGACAACAGGTTTCTAATTTTCATCTTGGGTTTTATTTCTCCAATATATCTACTACTCCGGATGTACCGTATACATTACAGATTACAAACATTGTGACGTGCCACGTGCGTCTTTGCTACGGTATTATCAATAGTCTTGTTGATTTTTGGATGAAAAAGACAATACAATATTACCGTTTGTATTTGTTTTATCATCGTATGTAAATACGAAACGATACGATAAATGCACTTGGATTTTGGACCACCCGTTAACAATATATATTATTATTTGATGTACCTATAGCTCTACACAGCAGCCAGTAGATATGCAATAATAATGCTGCTTAATTTATGTTCAGTGTGCGAATAGAAAGATATAATAAAAAATTTAAAAATAAAATAAGGTCACTGTACCTATTTTATTTTATTTATATCCATCTATATTTTATTCTATTATACAAACCATGTACAAGAGTATCAGTATTGAATGGTAAACTGTGTCGTAAGGCAACTCACAAAGTGAGCAGTCCGCTATATTTATATATTTATATTAATAGAGTTGCATATTTATATATAGTGTATATTAATTCATTTTTATAATGATTAATGATAATACCATTAATTGTTATATTGTTATTATACTCACGTCTTTTATAATAATTATAGTTTCTTTCGTGAAAATAATAGTGCTCATTGTACAATATATTTTATTATATCACTATAATATATTAATATGATGTTTATAGACAATATACAGGCATACAGTGAACAACCAATTTATGGAACGTAGGTATTATGATCAATGGAACTTATATAATATTAATATAAATATATAATATTTTTAAATGTTCAATATAGACTGTTTCAATAATTCTTTAGATTAGTGATGTAGCACTCCGTTTTTAACTTGGGTCCAGGTTCACTTACTATACGTCTTGTAATCTTTCTTATAAGTTCCTAAATTTGTAATAATTTCCAATATTTCAATCAATATTTATTAATATACATTTTATTTTATTTTATTTTATACTACATTCAGAAATTCGTATTATACAAATAGTTAGTTTCTAATAAAATGAACGATATTTGAAATACTTATTTCTGATCATATTCTTGGACATGCGGTGTTAGTGTATACTAAATATCAATAATGATTATATTCGACGGTAATCGTTGGCATTATATTATAATATGATTTCCGTGCAACTAAACCTGTATATGGCTGTATACCTACTGAAGCTATAATAAATCAATGATATCGTTGTATCGAATTTTCATCAAATAATACTTTGAGTTATAAAAAAGGTGTACCAGTTACCAAACGTTTATTGGTAAAAAAAAAAAAAAAAATCTCAGACTACTTTTAATTTAATACATATTTTGTATTAGGAGGTACCGCGATAATGAAACTAATAAGTAACAACAATATATTATAAAGATTTTATTGCTATATAATGGAAAAAATCAAACCGTGAAAACTGGCTTTAAAATATTTAACGTTTTCCCTAAGGGTGTTAGGCTTGAGTATGCGGTTAAATCGTAAACGCATTGTATAATATATAGTACGATATAATATACGCGGCGTAGGTGCCTCCTCCTCCGCGGGCCTATACTGCGCGTGTAATTTTAATATAATATTGTGCTGTGGTTTCGAAGGGAAGACCACACAAGGTGAATAATAATTGTGAATGCGTTAGTAATACACATCGCAGACGATATATATTATAATATACGAATCGAACAGTTAAAGTGACCTTTGACCACGAGGAACGGACGATAACTTTTTCGTCTATATTGCTGCGCACGCTTAGTGTGCTTGTGCGTGAACCGAAAGCTTCGAAATCTATGAACAGTGGTCAGTGAACACGGTATAAGTTATGACAGGTAGGCACCTGAAATATCGTTACCGTACCGTCTGTGCGCGTACGCATACCACGGTTATAGTTACAGAATCCTAATAATAACCCACCGTTACAATGAAAAAACCACCGAGCCGTTCAGATCGGTAAAACGCGTCATTTCTATTATTATATTATATAATATTATTTACACGCGTTTAAGGTTTATACTACCAATACCTGACGATCAATAAATTTCTGTCGAGACGTGTGGTGTAGCAGACGAGCATAATATAATATAATATTATTATAGTTGTAAGTTGTACCCGATATAGCGAGTGTGGACTATATAACATAATATTATCGTGTCGTGTGTTTAATTTGAGATTTTATTGTGCGCGCTAAACGACCGAACGCTGCGTGGTAGGTATTTTATTATTACAGTGATTATTATACCTAGCTGTAGTATCTTTATATATATATAAATTGTATACCTAAATGGTGTACGAACCGACATTATATAATAATAATAATAATATTATGTTGTATTCCCTCTCCGTCAACGCGTTCTTGCAGTCTGTACCTATTACCTATTTTATATCATATATACGGCGGCAACGGAGTGCGAGTGTAATAATAATATGAATTGGAATTTAGTATTATTTTACAGTTGTTGTACATAAATACAGGTATTATGATATAGTGATATGGTATAACCATTATTATGTGACTAAGGCGCGCTAACAAATTGTCGTAATAGTGTACGACATACATAATATTATAATTTTTTTTCATCACGCATTATTATATTAACATAACAATATAAATGATACTTCGCGGTGGTCCTCCTTGTATTAGAAATTAGAATGCTTGTTTAAAATAGATTTTACACTATACCGGTATTTGGGTACCAACCGTATATGGTATAACATATTATTAAATTGCAATGTTAATAACAACATAATAATAATATTCGGTAATATATATATATATTATGATATTGTATACCTATACTATTATCAACTATGTTCACACCATTATGCGATCGAGTGTTGAATAGGTAATGGGAGTCATTCGGACTTTTGACACCAATAACAGTTTTATTGATATCGGGCATCCCACATCCGTTATTTTTAGACCGCGGACAATTGACACTGAGCGTGACAATTTGAAGATTACAGTTTTTAGTATAATTGTTCGTTTAATAGTTTTAATAGTAACTATATCTTATAACTTTGTAGGATATGAGATCAATCAAAGTAATACGAGGAATTAAATAGAAGCATATCAATAAATTATTAAGATAAAAAAATGAAGAAAGACTCAAACATATATGTAAGACTATGCAACTTAAAATGAAGTCTTAAATAATTGTTTTGTTGGTACACGACTTATACTATAAGCTGTAATCTTTAAGTTTTCAAAATATGTTGAATTATAATATTTTTAATTATTTTATTTTCGCTGTTTGCCTATTCATATTACCTATTAATATTACATCTTGTATAATAATATTATTCTACAAATGTTATATTTTATACTTCGATTTAAATTTATTGTCCTACATTATGTAAGAATACTAATTACTAGGTGTCAATTATTGACTTTAGGACCATCATTTAATCCTACCCTAGGCCTATCAGTGGATCTCAAAATATGTCCTACATTCGTAGTTTATATGTAATATAATATTAGAAGTATGCTTTAATTCAAAAATTCAACGACAAGTGATATCATTTTTTATGAAATATTAAAATTTTGTATTTTTTGAGAAGAAATAAGGTTTTCTCTATAGTGTAACACTCCTATAATTGTATACGTATAAAATACAATTTGTAGGGTCTCGAATAATGTAATACATAACAACTTTTTAAACATATATTATACTTCCATAATATATTTACACCAATTTTATGACCGCGTGGCAGCGCCGGTTGGCTTGCCACTAATTCACAACATATAATTTTAGGAAAAAACGTATAAAATAACCATCACAAACGGGTCGGGATATTTATTATATTCCGGACCCCTCTTCACCCACATAATATTATATAGTCAGACCCTGCCAGAGCAGCTGCTTCTGCTGCCGCGTTGGCGCTGTGTTACTGGTTGCGGGCATAATATTATTATACCGAAGTGATAAAACTATTTTACCTACGAACGATATCATATAATATAATGTTATTATATATTATCTTACGTGGACGGTGTCCAGAAGACATTATACGCACATGGCGCGACAAACGATAAAAAAAACAACAAATTAATAATAAACCAATTATACGCGGTCGTGTACGACCTTCGTCGAGTCCGACGACGGCGACGACGACGACCGCGACGACGGTCAAACCGGTCGACGGGGACCGGATGAGACGCGCGACGATCGTGAACGGACGCACGCGGTTTCCTCTCGACCGCCGCCGTTCAGCAAAAACCCGATTTACTATATTATCATCACAGTCATTATTAATATTATTTTACTTTTTTACGAATGTTTTCGTGCTGTATAATATGCAATGATACCATTTTATATACATTCATACCTACCCTGCTCCAATCGTCTATTATACTATATTATAGGTGTACTATTTTAGGCATTTTAATATCACGTAATTATAATCAAAATTATTGCAAGTGCCTATATAGTAAAGCCTCGTCGGTTATCAGTATATAGTTATAGCAATGGATTACCCTTGGATATTAAATTAATCGACAATAGTAGAAAACATTTTAATCCAAAGTAAAAAATACATATTGGAAAAACGCTGCAATTATATCGACGATTAACGTAAATTAATGTTAGAAATATGTTATTTTTCTGTTTGTACGAGATTACACATATTATTAATTATCATTATTACATCATTATTTACTGCAAGTATTGAATGGATATTTTTTTCAAACTCAAATTAAACTTATGAAGTTTCAAGACTCTCCTACTCACACCACACGTTTTAATGCTTGCTTATTATAGAGAGGAGTAAGCCAGCTTATGTACTTTGTAGTTTTAAAATAAATTGTGCGCTACAGTAGTACAGTATAATATTGTATCAATGACGTACATCATACGTAGGTACATAATAATATTATATTATACCTCATAACCTTTTTTTCCTTGTTAGCTTGATTTTGGATTGTAATATTTATGATTTTACTGTAAAAAATAATCGGGACATGTTCTTTAAACTTTATACTTCGCGTTTTCTATTACCTATATATAGGTAAACACACATTATGTCTTGTAATAAAGATTCTAGTATCTCAATTTTTATAAGTTTGAGATTACCCATAGTAAACTCAGATAGTATATTATTATATAACACAATTTTGTCATTATGGTACTTATGTCCTGTACCTATGACCACTGACCCGGGGTCTGCAACATTTTTGATGTCAAGGGCCAAAAAATGAATTAAAATTTTTCACGGTCCATAATATTTGAATATATTATACCTTATTTTATTTGAAACCAAAAAGTATAATCATAATCAAATTTAGTTTATCCAAGTTCATAACTTGGTTATGTTAACACGATATCTAAACACAAACAACGTTCGCAGCTTCCAGTCCATGCTATCTATTAGTTCATGATTTTTATGTAAATTATAAATTTTACTCGCAGGGCACATACAATTACTAGGAGAGCCACATATGCGGGCGCGGGTCGCGGGTCGCCAACTCCTGCCTATGATATCGTTTGTGCATAATATTATTATAAAAAATAATAAATATGAATGAATTATTATTAATATACCATACGAGCTATGTAATATTATGTTTGCTTTTTTATTCCTTGCGTGAGTTGTGACAAATATAAAATTATGTAGGTACCCCCCCCCCCCATAAAATGGTCCTAGGTTACGCCACTGATATGTATACGACTGCATTCTGACTTGAATACAATTATTATTATTATTACTAATACTAATAGGAGGCCGCCTACTAACGCGACGCTGTGGAATTTCGCTAAAAACACGATTTGTCGATTTGTTTACGCGTGAAATCATAATAATAATAACAAAACCATTTACGATGGGTGCGTATATTCGCGTAGGTATATGAACGTACATAATATTATTATATATATATAGGATACAAAATAATAATATATCGGTTTTACAAAATATTAAATGCTCGTGTATCGACGCCCGTAGGTATATAGGTATGATGTGTATTATTACGATCAATTCCAGTCTATTGACTGCCAAAGAAATTAAGTTTGGCTTTATTATTATATTTTACAATATAGGTATTACTTCGTTGCAAATCGCGGGGTAACAATTACACGATCGCGCGCTTATTGTTATTATTATAATATGCCCATCCACGATGTTTATAGCTGTTATGGAAACGCGGATATCTGAGATCGATTATACTTCATAATCCCATAATGCGTATTTCCACCGATTTTTGAACCCCCTCGCAGTTCACGCAATGTAGCACATATTAATATAAATACTTTACGATATGGTTTTACTGGTTATAGAATTACTATAGTGTATATGTATATATATAGTGGGCCGTTTGATATAGGTTCAGTGTACCTACAAAATGTAATATATATATATATATATTATACTCATGTACCCGACCGAGACACCAGGTTCGAAGTATTCTCCTCGTCGTCCCATAAAATATTATTATATTCGAACAAACTGCTGCTTGTCGTCAACGACAACGTGCTGACGGATATTCGGGCTTTAACTCTTAAAGTACAACCTGAAAGTAGCCATGTAGGTATATAAATGTATAACAGCACCATATATACGATGGCTGTATTCCAAAATAGTATAATATTACCAAAAATGCAATGTATGCACTCCGTCATGCGAGTAGGTCATATTATATAATTACAGGTTGTTATATTTATATATATAATGCCCCGATATTATGGACAATTTATTTTGGTATGAATGAAATAATATCTTTGAATGCTTTACAGTGTGTATTTGTGTTCTATTTATAGATACGCATTTTTATTTTTATAAATGTTTGGAAATCCGCTACCTGTGTAAGTTTAAAATAACACCGTAATTTAAAAATACTGCAAATGCTAAATATAGACAGTCTCTGCAACCACAAAGGCGTAGGTAGTTGCTAACTATTTATAGTCAATATAATATTTTATATATTTGAGTATATTTAGATTTTAGGTCCTATTATAGGTCCTATATTATCTCGCATATCATAATACCATTATTATAACATATTATAATATTATGTAAGAATAAGATTATGTCAATTTGACTACATTTTGATTTTTGAGATGTTGTAAGTTGTAACCGAAAAAAAATCATACATAAATATTATACTTAGTACCTAAACAATATTGCTCTGTGATTTTGTAAAATAACTCTTACCTAAATATATATATGTAATAATATTATGTGTCTTTCTTCTTTCAATAGTTATTGTCTATATTGAGGTTATATTAACATTTGATTTTTCCCATTCACATTTTACAAAACAGAAATTTTGAATGTATTTTATCCCTTATTCGTTTTTAAAAAATAAATCATCTCATAGTAATTTAAAGCGTAAGAATCAATAATTTAATGTTTAAGTCATAGGTTTCTACTGACTACTAATACTTAAATGAAAAATAAAATATATAGTGGAGATATTGTATTAAATATAATTAATATAATACCTATGTGCATTATGAATAAAGTTTAAAAAAGACTAATATACCATCAGCTTGATATAATATTAATAACAATATTATACTATGTAGGTATAACATATTATTATAATAACAGAAGTAGTATTATTTAATTTTTTATGTAAGTATAACAGATGTAGGTATATACCTACGACCTACCTTATTTAAATTTAAAAACCGTTAACAACTAACATATTAATTTATATATTTATCTTTTTCTGAATTATAAACAGTGAATTGAATGAAATAATGCCCACACAATTATTACCTAATATTCAATAGGAAACGTGTACACATCTATGTACGATTATTATGTGTACTAATTTTATATTTAGTTTATATAGGTAAACTTAACGGAATTTAATTAGGTAGTATAATACTACTAAAACTGGTGCACCAGTGTTGTGGTTTAAAATAACTTACCAGCCTACCTATGCTTTGATTGTATATAAATACAATTCATTAAAATCATATTGTTTTATAATTATAATGAGTAATTAATAATTTGATAATAATAGTTTTAATTTAAATAATAAGCTGTTAGATCAAGAATTGCAACGAGTAATTTGCATGAGGTGCTATGATGTATTATCTTGAAATAATATTAGTTATAATCCATATAATTATTATATTATTATTACTCGCTGATTTTTCTAAAGTAAGATAGTTTAAGTATGTATAAATTTATAATTAATTATAATATAATAAATATTAATCTTACTAGATCGTACTCATAATTTATTGTGGGACAATATATTTTAACAGGTTGTATGTAGTTTATATTATGACAATTATACAAACGCACTTAATCTAAAGATACAAACAAATCTTTTATTCTACTGTTGCAGGGATCTACCAACGTGTCGAACGGGCGGGTGTTAAAAACTGAAAAGTGAAAAGTTAAAAAAGTTAAAAAAATAAATAAAAAATAAATTGTTTCATAAGATCTGGCGCGGGGTGTCGTGTAAAATGAAACGAAACGGATACCGCAAAACGACGGTAAAACGCCATAGGTACCTAATATTATATTATTGTACTTTAATAAACTTATTATTTTAATAGATTCTACGCGAGAATTATCGCGAATGGACAAAAATCGGGCCACACGGGAAAGCCGGGTGCGCGCGCGCGCGCACACTGTATACGCACGTGAAACTCGCGGGCGCACGGCGTATGCACAACAGCACCACGACAGTACGATGTAATATTATGCCGAACAGTCGCGGAGGAGGATGCGTGCGCGTGAACGTCGAAGGGGGCCGTCGGCGGCGTTGGCGGAGGCGAGCGGCGTCGACGGCGTTTTGCGGTATAGCGCGGCGTGCGAGGGCGGCGAGGAAGGGGCGCCAAAAGTCCTCCGGTCGTTACGTCGGACACATACACGTAGGGTGGTGGCGGCGGCGGCGGTGGTGGGCGCCGTATTTTAACACCGGCGTCGTCGTCGTCGCCACCGCCGCCGCCTGAACAAGCGTTGACCGGCGACGGCGTCCCCCACCAACGCCGCCGCAACCGCGTCGCGTCCAACACGCACACGCACACTCGCAAGCGCGTGACGTATACACAAACACAAAATCCACGCACACACACGGCGCGCCCGCACAGTACGTCGACGCGAGCTCTGTAGGTGTGTGTATGTGTGTGTGTGTGTTGACGCCGTTGCGTGAAACCGTCGACGCTTGCCGATTGGCCGGGCCGGTCTCGACCAATCCGGACGCGACTCTCATTAACACTCGGACCGGGGCGTCGGTGTTGTCACATCGCCGCCGCCGCCACACAGTCAGTCGGCACCGAGCGCGCTAACCGTTGTCGTCGTCGTCGTCATCGTTGTCGTTGTTGTGGTCGTAGTAGTAGTGTGGCGAGTCGTCTCTACACGGCCCCCCCGTGTTTGCACATTATCGCGCGCACACACCACCGTCATAGTTATTTACGTTAATACATATACACATAATATTTATTATAATCGTTGCGTTTAATATTATAATATTTTTAAAAGTTTTTCGCGTTCGAAAACACTCGTCGAAACCGCGTGCGAACAACAACAGTCGACCGTCTCGCGTGTGATAATCGACATAATAATATTTGTCTAAAATAATATCGGGAAGAAAATATAAATTTTGTTTTGTATTGAATTTTTTTTTCCTTCTCCGTGCTCCGTATCAATCACTCGCGGTAAACATTTGTGAATGCTCGTGCAGGAGTCTGGTCCACCGTAGTGGCTGGGTCAAACGGTAACGGCGTGGACGGCGTGGCTGTTATGCGGTTCGAGCAAGCGGACCTCAGGTGCCGGTCACCCCGTGGGGCACCGGACACCCCGCAAACCGCTGCCGCTATGACCGGTGGCCAACGTTCACCAGACACATCGTACACGGCGGCCCGTGCGTCGTCCACCGACTTTTCCGTCAGCTCATTGCTGACCAACAATAACAACAACAGCAGCGGCGGTGCACCGCCGTCCACAGTCCAGCAGCAGGCCGGTGGCCAGCAACAGCAGTATCCGCCGCCGCCACCGCCGCCACCCGGCCTGTCGGCCGCAGCGGCCGCCGCGTACGCCATGGGCGCCTGTTATCCGGGCACCATGATACCCATGCCAAAAATGCACCATGGCCCGCATCACCCCGGCGCCGGTAGCTATCCGGCCGAAGAGATGCTCGCGCTGGCCGCGGCCGTCGCACACGGCGTACACCATCCACACCCGGCGGCCGCGCTACCCCGGTCTGTGGTCAGGCCCGAAGACGACGGTGTGGTCGACGATCCCAAGGTCACGCTGGAGGGCAAGGATCTGTGGGAAAAGTTCCACAAGCTCGGCACCGAAATGGTCATCACCAAATCTGGCAGGTCGGTCTTGATAAAGTATAATTTACATTGTTAGTTATACCTCTAATGGCTAATACTTTGATACGTATAAAGTTTTTGAGTGTTAGGTATACATAATCGATAATAATATTATAATTAATATGATGCGTAGTTATTCTATTATCGACGAATTCAGTTAGGTAGGTACTGACTAAGTATACATACATCACGGTAGGCATATTATGTTGGGCTGATATGAATTCTCTTTTTGAAAAATAATCACACGCTTTGGGCCACTTTTTTCCCTATAGCGTTCAAATATTATTATTTCGGTAACAATAATAGCTTTATTATCGCGCCATGTTATTGACGATGGCTCTAATCTGCGTGATTTACATATTTGTATTTGTAGGACTCGTAGTAGTATTAATAATAATATTAATTTCATTATAAATAGGCATAGGTAAATGGAAATTTCTGTTATTGCTCAAAATAAATTAATTTTATTGCTGGCATTTATAGTTTATGAAATATTTTTCTTTTCATTTCCAGTCAAAATTAAACGCTTCATTATTTTAGTATACATCCATCATTACCCAACTATTATGTTTACCTACTGACTTTATAGTTTTCTAAAATATTTCGGTCAATGTCTGCCTTATTATATTGAAAGTAAACTAGGCTGGTTTATATAGTAACTACAAGTACTTGGGTATATCTTTATTGTTTCTTATAAATTTTAAAAATGTTTCGTAATCATAAATTTCAGCCCTCGATTAAATTAAAATATTACCTATGGCAACGTAGTTTTTAGTTTTTTTTTTAAATAAAGTTCTATTTTTGAAATGTGAGTTTTTTCAACGACTATTAGCCATAATCAGTTAATGTCATCGTACCTGCTAGCAGGTTGGGAAGTAGGTATAATTTAATGAACGATATTATATAATTACATCGTAGTTCATAATGTTGTATCGATAAACGATAAACGTCGCCTTTGGGCTATAAGGAAAAGCTGTCGCGCAGTCCACACGACAAAATCGCCTTAAACATACATTAGGTACAATGTAAAATATATAAAATATTATAAGTGTAGTGTGTGTGTGTGTGAACGATCTTAGGCGCCAGACGACAATTAAACCCAACATTGTGGACGCATTTCCATTATGATGATGATGATGATGATGAGTACGACGACGATGTGCCTAATCACTGACGTCGTCGCTACTGTTTTTTAACTGCTGATGCAATAGCGTACAGTAGACAGTTGTAGTATCGTGAAAATAAATAAATAGTTAGTAATAAATGCTTATCTCCAAGTTGCGATTTCTATTGACTGCAATACTGTACCTATACATTTTACAGGAATCGAAAACTGAAATCGTTAGGCGATCGTAGTTATTCAGAAAATACCTCGCTCTTTTCATTTGAAATAGCTGAGTTTATTTTCGGATTTGAACTTGTGTTTTAGCCGGGTGTGTCGACAACAATTATTTCATCGAGCTTCCTAGATAATATAAAAGTATAAATAGGTGTAATTTATTGTAGCGTATTATGACGTTATGTGAAAATTCCGAAAAATGTCAGTTTTATATTTTATTAGCAAAAGTATTATTTAATTAAAGAAAAAACGAATGGCATTTATAATATATATATATGACTAAATAAGTAATTGACTACTATTGAGTACTATAGTGATTAATATTATTCGGGATATTATTTTCTATTTATTTACAGTTTCATTATTATTGTTGTTATTTGCTACCTGCTTTCCCGACAAATAATAATCGTTTTCGTTTAGCTATACTCGATTTACATGCAAATGTATTTTATCCAACCGTATAACAGAATAAATTAACTTACAACGGCGGTGTGAACGGGATATCAACAACGGATAACACATAACTATTATGTTTTTGAAAATACTGTATCTTAATTAATTGTAATTTGTAGTAGGTATACATTGTTAAATCGTTTGATCTGTTGAATCGACGTTGGATTGCTTAAAATTGATTATTCTCGAAATTAAAATAATATGCATATAGAGACTGAATATTTGTAAATAATTGTAATAACAAAATTGTCATAATACCTATATTACACCTACCAGATATTATTGTAGCCGCATATTTGTTTCATATTAATGTTTGCATACCTAACATATTGGTAATATTTATTAATAGGTAGGAACATCTATAGGTACAATAGGTATATTTCATTGAATAATCATTTTGCGTACTTACCCATAAGTTAGGTATTATGATATAAATATAAATAATAATATTAATCGTGATAAATATAACTCACCAAATGCAAAATATTATTTAGAATTTTACAACTAAAAAAACAACTTGTAAATATTACTGTTTCCAGTAATTATTAGTTTCTAGTATTCCTGCAGATTGTATCTTGTATTTCAATAAGCATAAGTCAAGTTGTTGACTATATGTTGACATCATTCAACGATTAGGTTGACAAGGTTATAAAATCAATTATTTGAAAAGTTACATAATTCATAGTGTAAATGATAGATATTTCAAAAGATTCCAGTTGTAAATAAAATGGTGCTCTACATAAATTTGTATTAAATATGCAAGAATAGCACTTGAATGGTTTGCTTTTATGTTTAAAGTGGGTGTTATTTATTACACATATTTTAATCGATTTTAAGTTTTTTGTCTGCACACGATTTTTCCAAGAAAGTTTTACATTACCTATACATTACGGATATAACGTAATATTTGTAAATTGTAACTATTGTAAGTTTGTCGCAAACGCTACAGTCAAAAAAATATTCCAAATCTTCGTTTTAATTTAATTTATGTTTTATCTCCTATCCTCTACGTTTAAAATGTATAATGAATGATTTATTTATCATGTAATTTTTAAGCAGTCAACATAACTCTCATCATCTTTGCTATTTTTGTATATTTGAATATTTGATACTATATAGATTGTTTATAACTTTGAATTATTATAAAAAAATACCATGGATTACCAGTTATAATAGATTTTAATGCTTGTAACAACAATTATTGTTATACAAGTAATTTTCTAATTTTATAAATTTATAATATCTCTAACAAAATGTATGTATTAACTGACTTGAATTAAAATGACACTAAAAATACCCTAGTTTAAAGGTACTTATGTGGCTATGTATAATATTATTTATTATTTTATTATTTGAAACTATTATAAAAAACTAATATTGGCTTCAATCGCAACTAGGTATTGTAGTTTTATTATTTTTAATTTTGGCAGGTTTACCATTTATTTTGACAATAAGATAATATTGCATTAATATTTCAGTTACATAAAAATAATTTTATGTGGATTTACAGATATCTATTAATTATTATGACCATTTATAACTTTATACATGAATCATTTAATAATATCTGAATAATATTATTAAACGATGCCAAAGGCTTTACATTAAATATTTTATTAAAACCACTTAATATTATACTTGCATGTAGAAATGTGTGCCTGTATACAAAAATAATTAATTAATATGTTAATTTGATAAATGCTACATAATATTATAAATTGAAAATTCCATACAAAAATAAATGTTTTGTCACAATAGATGAAAAATTGTATTAAAAAAGTTTTATAACTAAAAGCCATGTCAATAATAATAATAATAATGATAAATATTCTTTACTTTATTACTTATTATAATATTGTAAGTACCTAATCAATATATTCCAATTGTCTTTGTCGCTTGCATATAGAGCGACCATTGGTGTTGTTTAAATTGTCATTATATGATATAAATATATAAGAATATATAAATTTATAAACATTAATGTCTTGGTATATTTTGAAACGTAAAATTTGCATAATCAGTAATTTGTATTCTTAAAAACACAGAATTAATTGCCATCCAATTTCGTTTGTTGGATGGCAATAATAAACTGATCAAGTGTTGATAAAAAAAAAAATCAATGTTTCTGTGTATTTAGCATTTCAATCGTGTAGAAGATACTCATGAATGGTAATTTTGCTTAAAGACCTCTTATTCTCTCTTAGGAATAAAAAAATATTTGCCTGTTCTTCTCACACTTTTGCGTACCGTCCGTACTGAACCGCTTTTTGAAGTAATTTTTTTTTACTTCCGACCTCGCGTTTTAGTCCGTATTCGTATAATATTATATTTCATATACATTATACATATAATATTGTATTTTAGTTTCATAATATTATTTCTGCAGAAACGATTAAATTATAATATGCGCATACTTATACTGGCTACTGTATCTCATGTGAAACACTGTAAATAAGCAACATTACATAATTTATCTCAATGTTAAAAATTATCTGGTACTATAGAAGTGCATAAACCTTTTGCCTAAAGATTGCAAAACTTTTTTCTCATGGTTTAGACTTTATGTAAGCTATTAATTAGCATTTTAAACATAATATACGGTATACCTGTATTTCAGAATATAATGTGTACAATAAAAGTAATCGCAAATGTTATGATTTATGAACATATCAAAGTGAATTCTATCCCCGAGAATTATGGTTGAAAACCAACTATTTTCGCAAATTGCCGTTATAGCTGTATTGCTGTTATACATGATATAATATTATTTTATTTTAAAATTAATTTCCTATCGCAGTTGTTGACACTTGAGGTGCGCTGTCGTTCGGCAGTATAATTATATTATCCGTCGCGTATAAAATTGCAGATACCCTATAACTGCTGATAATAGAATCAACCTCACATATATATTATGCAGTGTTAATGCGCACTATTGCCCGTTTAAATTATATTTCACATATTATAATAAACCCACGCGTTACCTATAGACATATTTTTTTCTAAAGCATAAACAATAATAATAATATGCAATAATGACTATGATAATAATAACGAAATATAAGTAGACGGTTATAATAATAATAATAACAACAACAACATGATAATATGATGTATTATATTCGGCAATCATTATTATGAATATTATGACGATGGGGGTATAGTGCGTACGGCGCGGGAACGGATAAAATAATAATCAACGTTTTTAGGTGTACGTACGTACCTACCTATATTATTATATTATTTATTCGTGTTTTGCTCATAAACTTATGAGACACACGATAAAGCGACGTCTTGTAATAATTTAATCGGACAAAATGCGTAACCGATTAATTGGTTTGCGCGAGTTTGCTTCTCGCACGTAATATCATCGCAATACTAAGTGCGCGTCGTCGTATAATGGCGTGTGTGTTTGCGTATGTGTGTGATTGTGTGCGTGTGTGCGTCTAGTGTTACAAGGGGTAGAGACCGGTAGCGGCGGCGGCCGAGTGAATGGGGGCATACATCCACACACACACACACACACGCGTACTTACGCGTATACGTATATAGTGTATAATAATATACACAGACACACACACACACACCATGTTCCCGGGGTGGCGGCTATGGTTGTGGTGTGGTGCAACGGTAGTATAGGGTAGGTGGGGGTGGGCGAGCGGCGTTTTTTTTTTCAACGGCAACAATGGACTTTCCCCCTCTCGTCCTCCGCGTACGTTACTGTCGGCGGACTATAATATAGGAAAAGGCGGCGGCGGCGGCGGCTCCTTGACAATATATTATAAAAGTGTGCGTGCGTGCGTGTGCGTTCTCCCAGTAATAGTCGTCGTAGTAAGCCTACGTGTGCGTGCGTGTGTGTATACGATGTAAAATAATAATAATAATAGTAAAAAACGAATCTACGTGCGCATGGTTTGCTGTGCAGCGTGTTATATAGGCGCGCGACACACGCACGCACGGCGTTCTCCTCTATATCCGCTCTCTTTTGTTCTATTCGCGACGACGCGTTGTTTTATTATTTTATCGATCGACGTGTGTGTGTAGGCCGCGGCTAGTGCGGCGTATTCGTGTCGTTTGGAAACGTTATTCAAATGCAAAGGAAGAAGAAGAAAAAAATGTGAAATAAAATTATCAAAACCGTTTTGAATAATGCGCGAGAACGAAAGACAGCGCTCGTGTGTCGGACACTGCAGGGACGACTGGTCGCGCGCATGTCCCGCCGTCGTAATTATAGTATAAATAATACTATAAATTATTATAATTCTAGGCTCCGCGTTTTTAACACCTATAATATAATATCTATATATCATTATATAATACTCTCGCACGACCGTCGCCGTCGTTAAAACCATCATCAAGATTACGGCACCTATACGTCATCTCGTCTAAATACTGTAATAATCGCACGAAGCGCCGCGGTGTTGTGTTGCCAGTAGATATTTGTTTTTTCTTCCTCGCGTTTCGACCGGTCATGTCCGTATCGTGGAATATACGCCAATATAGTGAGATTATAGTTCTCGAACCATGATATGCGCGGGGAACAGCAGCAGCAGCAGCCGCCAAAAGTGGGAGTCTGCGTGTGAGACCGACGTTTGTTCGTGCGTGCGTGCGTGTGTGCATAACCTCACTTCACTTTGCTGTATACCGTAAACATTTATTATACACGTAATACACGTAGTAGGTATACATAATATGACTACTATACACACTCTGCGCGTAATTACCACCGCGTCGGCGGCCAACCGGTCAATAATAATATAACGCGCCGAGGTCAACGTCAACCACGACGAGGCGCCGGCCGCCGCCGACGCCACCGCCGGAAAAATCCCGCCCGCGGACCATGATAATATTATCGTTGTACGGTTTAAGTACGTGCCGGCGTTTTTCGGTAGGGAGGTACTTGTAATCGTCGTCTGTCGTGTGTATCCGAGTTATATATATATATATGTAGCCATCGAGTGGGCTCTAAAGTCTAAATGCATTCCACCTAATTAGCCACATTATTGCAGCGCAGTAGAGCAGCGTGTCTGCGTATTCGATACACGACGAACGATATTATTTTCTTGTTTATACCTGTGTATAGTAGTTACCGTAAATATGGGCGAGAATAAACATAGGTACCCACATTGTTTTACACGACAGACATATGTGTTATTATAATACATAATATTATTATATCATATTGGTAAGGCGTATATTGTTATAATAGTTGTTCGTTACAGATATCGAAAAATATCCTGTTCGGGTGTCGATTGGAAATTTAATACCGTTCGAATATTTTATACCGTCGGTCATGTGTACACGTCGCGACCTCCCCGTCAAAGGGGTCGTTTGATCCCGTAACTCTTTTCGTTTTAGAATCTAGAATATCAACCGCCACGTTGGCGCCGTGGCGTCGGGCCGAGAGAAAAAGCGATACCCGCGGCAGGACTACCACATATAGGATTGTAATATCGTCCAACCACGGTATATATATAATATGTAACGGACTTGGGTTGTACCGTGTTATATATGCATATAATATACGCGTCCATGCGTTTTCCGATCCGGCCGCGTGTACATTTTTTTTGTTTATACACTATAGTATTTCGTGGTCATGTCCGCTTAACTTGGTGCTCAACATAATCATATAGTGTACCGCGTTAGTCATTCATCGCGGTGCGTGTGCCCCACTATTCCGATATATCAGTATATGGCGGTTATATCCCAGTTTTTAAGGGGGGCCGAATTTAAAATCCACGGGGAGTCATGCGGGGTTCAAACCCTAGTATTATTCTTGTTGGAAATTTACTGCTCTAACCAGTACGGAAAATATGTATATTTTAGTGGTTTTAGTTAAAGAAAAATTGTCGTCAACATTATTTTTATGAATTAACATATCTACATAGGTATACTGCAGAATATATTATAATTCTATAGGTACCTCAGTATTAAGTTGTAGGTACTAATGTAATATAAAGTGATAAAAACACCAAGGGGGCGTCCGACCAACCACCTCACCACCCCAGATATCCGCCACTGCTATATACATTTAGTATTTTGGTATTTACCTATATCGTGTAATGTGTATTTTACGTATGAAGCGACTAACCTATATACGTATAATATGTAAAGTAACAAGACAATTATTTCATTCACCATTCACGTTTGTTACATATTATACAGGTAATAATATGTCTCGTGTGGACAGTCGTCGAGTATAGACTATTAACGCGCGGGCCGGCCGAAGCTGCCCTCGGGCGGGGTGCGTGTACCGCGTCTCGGCCGTCGTACATTATCATTACCTATATTGTTTTGAGTGCGCCACGAAGGAATTTCGTGCGTGAAACGACGAACACGCGACGACGCCTGCACGGGGCGTATATAATATCGTACCATTATAATGTATATATATATTTACCGACGTCATGAAAGAAAACTGCTACAACAACAACTACACATCGACTGCAACCTTTATATGGTATGATTCATAATCAAAACAGTTCCTAAAGAAGAAAATACATTTCGTTTCCGGTTTCAGTACACGGTTTTTAAAAACGAAAACCTATTGGGTTTTAGAAATAAAAAAATGTTTATCATCGAAGTCAACTGCACAGTTCCCATTGCTATAAAATAAATAATAATCCAACAATATTTTCGGTTCTAGTCCCTGATATACTGCGTCATATTATAATGCACGCTACATAATTGTTTGTATATCATACCTATAAATTGGCCCAGTGGCTTACCAATTTTTCAGAATTTTTATTTCATCTTTTTCTTTTTTTAACTGCATCTTCTACCGACTCCAAGATTTTTGCGCATTTGCTTGAGCGTACCTATATAGCACGTATAACTCTGTGTATGCTCACTCGATAACCATTTAAGCGCGCGTCGACTTATCGATTTTTTTCGTCTCAACGCCGTATAGTCACTCATCGTAAGTAAGCATGTTATATTATTATAATGTGTATAATATAATATTATAGTCCATTTCTCGGGGTATGTTTTTTTTTATTTTAAAAACAAATGTTTCGCATTTTACGTGGCGGCGGCGGCGGATGTAGTGTAGACGTTATACCTATACAACTTACTAGTACATAATGGACGCGCATTATATGTTAGTGAGTACCACCAAGTGATGTATTACACGTTGTACAGCACTAGGTACTATACAACACCTCACTCTACCTTTGGCGGCTGACAATAGTACCTACGATAATAATAACAATAACGAAAAGTGAGTTAGACAACTAGGCCGTGGCGCGTGTATGACAATATTTCTATTATTACGACGTTCAGATATGGACGTGTCTCTGTGATAAGAGCGTATATTGTACGGTGGTTGTGTCGGGCGGGCTAGAGTAGTGTTGCAGTACTGTATTGTGTAGAATTATAGTGTAGTAGCGACGGGGCGGTGATGATGGTATATAAAGTTGATGTATGCCGCCGGCGATGAAGCTCGTGGCGGTGGCGGGCGGAAGGGCAACGGGAAAATTGGACGTGATTAAATAATTGCGTGAGCGGCGGCGTTTGTGTGGTCGCGCGCAATTAGAGCAATTGACTAGATTGAAATCGGTATTATTCACATATACACAGACGGTATATAAAATAATATAATTGCTGACGAGGCGTATTTATACATACGACGTGCGGCTACGGTCGACGAAAATCAAATTTGAACCGAATTTCGCGTGGCGTACGGTATTGTTATCGTTATTTACGACTCTATGAGTAGGTATAATCGCTCATATTGGTAGATTATAATGGGTAGAGGTCGGACGAGAGAATGAGACGACTATAATATTATTATGTGCAGTGCTGCGCGCGTGTCACGTACGCCTAAACTAGTCGCACTTGTGTTTTTATATCACTTTAACATCTTCGTATATTCGTATACCGGTATATAATATTAAACCATTCATATTATGTACATTGTTATCATTCGATGAAAAACGATTTTAAAAAAAGTGTTCCCCCCAACAAGTATAAAAAAAAATAATATATTCTATATTACAAACTCACTGTTAAGCAAGGCTCTTATATTATATGGGTCATTGTAAGAATCTGAGTGCGCGTAAAACTTTTATATAGGAAGTATATATAATGTTATGTGTATATATGTAATATAGAGAGAGGGAATCATTCGAAAGGGGCAAACACTGTTGTAACGATTTGGGGTGAAACGCGATGGTCATGTTTTTTCCTGTAATACTCTGCGCAGTTATAGTCCGTATTATATATATATATACGCGCGCGTGTACACTTCCCTAGTTCCTTCAGACTATAGTACCGCCCCCGATAACCAACAATAATAGTTCTTGATTTTGGCTTTCGTTTCATACCGTATATTATGTTTAATATAAGTAGGTACTCCTATAATAGTCCTAATACTAGTATCATCTACCGGTGACCGGGATTCTAAATACAGTCGGTGGCGATAGTTTGTTTATGCGTACCGGTGTTAAAAACATACATGTTAGGTACACTTGATTTATTTTTAATTCACAGTGCAGCCAAACGAGCTCCTCGTTGTGAATCGTGTGTGCAAATTTATTGTATTTTGTAATATATTATCTGACCAAAATAACACAAGTGAGAACTTTCAGTGTAGGGTTAGGTTAGGTAGGTATGGTTCGCGATCAATCCGTCATCGATACACGTAACAATTATTTATGTTTACGTTACATAAAATTAGTGTTGCCAGCGAAATATAGGCGCCTGAAAAAAAGTTTAATCGAGAAAAACCAATACGTTTTGGAATCGAAAAATAAAAAAATCGCGTCTCGGCCGTGTGTAATATTTTATAATAATATAATATAAAATGATAAACACACACGCCTCATGTATAATATGGTCGATCGGCCGACCGGCGGCGGTCAGGCGCCTCTCGTTGTTCGTGAGGCGACGACTATCGCGCGTATCGATCGGTAAAAGTGATTTTTTCCCCTCTCCTCCAGTCATATCCCGTACGCGCGGCGCACACCTTGGCCAACGTGGTGTAGTGCAGTCTTCAAACCGCGTTCTCTCGCGTCTATAATATTATTATAACAACGACGACGACGCGCTTTTAATCGTGGAATTTTTTTTCATCGTTATTTTATAATCGTGTTTAATAATAATAATAATAATAATAAAATATAAATAATACCTCCGTGTTGGGCATGTGCGTGTGTGCGGACGCGCGCCCGCGATCCACGGTGTTCCAGTGTGAGTGCGCGTTAGCCAGAGTGAGCGTGAGAGAGAGAGAGGGAGAGAGAATGAGAATCGAGACGTGTCTTGTTAGTTTGTGTGTGTGCGTTGGATGGTGTAAACCAAAAACAAACAGGGCGAAGGCGAGAGACCCGGTAATTATAACATCCATCAAAAAAAAAAAAAAAAAATGAAAAATACGAAAAAAAAATAAACGCTAATGATAGGGTACCGCCGCAGTATATATCCGCGGCCGGGCGGGCGATCGTAGCTCGTTATCCCGTCGTCGACGGTGCAGAGTAAATAGTGCGCCGGCGAGACGTACGCGTACCACGACCAAGTGTATTATATATATATATAATATTTACTATGTACATAGCTATAAGTATACGTCGTGTGCACGTAATAACACTATTCAGTTGTGTTCGGCGGCAGGGGTTCTCAGCGGATCGCACAGCGCGCGCGCGCCTGTCACTTCCGCCGGCCCGGTGCGCTTTTTGCCCACCACTGTGGCACGCATCGAACCAGTTTACCGCGGCCGCCGCGCACTTATTATATTTATTATTATTATTATTATTATTTGTATCGTCTCTCTCACTCTCTCTTATACACTCTCTCCTTCGTACTGAGCACACACACACCACGACGACCGTATAGTCTTTGGTGGCCGTCGCCCTCCCGCCCGCCGCCCGCCCTCCCCGGCCATTCCGGTATCGGCTCTACATGGGAGGGCTTAATTATTCCATCAACGGACCCACGTCGAAGGGGCGTGGCTCCGATGGTTTTGTGTGTGCTTGTAGTTGTGCGAAAATAAACAATATAATATTATATTATAAATCATATTGATAAACTTACTAATGCCTATGATGTGGCTATTGCGTTTTGTAGGTACGATATCTGTGTATATCATCGCGCCTCCCCTAGCTCTGTCTGTCATCGTTATTTTTGTTGGTTTTTGTTTATATTTTTGCAGTATCGCAGCACTATTGATGGTATCTGCTGCTATAGTTGGTTATTTTCCGGACATTTCACGTTCTACAACCCCCACGTTCCGTATAATATGCATAGGCGCATGTCCCAGATTTTAAATTATTATTGCCCTATGTTAGTCAGAATATTGGATTTTAAAACGAAAACCTTGCATTAATTATATTTAACTATTGTCCGTGCCTTTATAAATAATCGAAGTATAGGGTCACTAAATATTAGCCGCCGAAAAAATAATACTAGATATAAATAACTAACGTTTTTATAAAATATTGCAGGTGTACCTAAGTATAATATGTGCCTATTACAATAACCGTTGAACCTATGGAACATATTATTTTGATCGGGAGTGAACATTTAATTCTACATAGTTATAGATACAATTAATAATTGATAAATTATAATAATATAATATTATAATATAATTAATAACTCTTCAAAATTATTTAATATACACTGTATTATTGAGTACCTAATGGTGCGTGTACAACTTGTATGTAGTCGACGATATGATAAATATTTTATATTTTAATCACGCTTAGGTTTTCACGCAGTCGTTCCGCTGTGTGGTACGTGTTAAACGAATTATAACGAGTTCCAATTGTTGATTTATTCTGATTAACGCCGCTGCCAATAAAATATTGTTGTTATTATTAAAGTTCGCGTTGTAAATTAAGTGCACAAATTGTATATATATAAATACGAAACGCCGTAACGTAAAATTATTATTATATACAAGAGTCGTGACGGTTTTATCGATTTCTTTTTTTTTTTGCTTCTCTATTCCTCTGACCAATGATTCAGTATACACAGCGCGAAAATCACACGCGCGTTAAATCGCGGGACTATACGATGAATATTTGGTACACGCGTGCCCGAGTATCTAAATAATATGATTGAAATTTGCGTAAACCTAATCAATATGCGCACGTTATCGCTGATAGGAATATCCCACGAATATAATGTATAATGTATGTTACGATTTGTTCTTGTACTTATTATGTGTTCACGGACTGTATAGTTATATTTGTGTACTCGAGCAAACCCAAAACGCCTGCTGTTTATTTACGTCTGCAAGCTTTGCCCCTTATTTTGACCCATACGAACCTATAGATTATATCCGTAAGAACCGGGTATAATTTTTGACCTGTTGAACAAAATACGATTTCATATTATTACCGTTATTATTGACGTATCATCAGGTCCGCGCACGCCTATACCTACTATACGTTATGCTTTAACGTTATCCTAAATTAGAGATTTCGTATGTCAATTCTCGTTGGTTTTCGTTATTTGCTTCAATGTGACTAATCGATACTCTCGAAATTCATTTTCATTCCCCATTGCACGACCAATTATTCAAAAACCGATTTTATAGTATAAGTTGAGGCTGGCCAATGATAAAGGGTATATAACTCAGTCTTTAACTTAATTATAGTTTATAATATTGTGTTTGATTCTCTTACTAGTAACTGTACCTATTATATTATTTTATTAGTAACCATGATTTTGTATTATTTTTGTATTCTGGTTACAAGTCTGTTTTTCTTTGATCAGCAAATAAATAATATATTTAGCCAATAGCCATATAGGTACGATAATACAGTGTATTATATTATTAGTTATTAGCTATAAATATAGCATGAACATACTAAGAGTACAGCGTTATTGCTTTAGGTAGAAAAGTACGAGCTCTGGTAACATAAAATCCCTTTGAAGTGTTAAAAAAATTATTCAAAACCACTACGACTGCTTGAGATGCTCTTATTCGCGACTAATTAATCAAAAGTTCAACGACACTCATTTTCTCGTACTGCACGTAAAACGAAAATGTAAAAAATGTGTGTGCAGCACACTTATCTATATACAATATTGTGCTATAAACACGTCATATCCTATATCCGCAAAAAACACTTTATATTGTTGGTTTATAAATCGTTAGCATTATAATTTTTAATTCAAGGAAATTATTGATTAGAAAACAATATTTACGGCGAGGTGCAAAATATAATATTATGGATTCAGGATTGGTATGGAAAGTGTACCATATATCTTTTTTCTTTTAAGTGCTTTTGGTCCATTAGCTGTTTTATATTCTCAATTCTTGTCCATGCTTATAAATATTTAAAAAAAAATACAAATTTCAGTTACAAATAAAAAAAACAATTAATAGATAATAATTGCATGTTTTATCATAGCGTTCAGGCTTATAACATAGTTGATATTTATCACCGTTTATAATATAATAGCGTTGTAGCTATAGTATTGTTAGAGTTGAAAACGGACTGGTAAACGACTATATTCACTACCGTTAATATTGATTATTAAAAAAAAAAAACAAAGCCGTCGCGGGACACCTGGCAGATGTGAAATATCAAAAATTTTCTTTTGGTAATAATGTTGAAAATTTAAACGCAACGGTCGACGGGTAGTCAACATCTATAACATTATTGCCCTGGTCGCCGGTGTCGACTACTCGCCCACAAATATAGTGTTCACTTTGACAGTTCATAATTTTGATTGGCGATTAGATAACGTTTTCAAATATAATATAGGCGAGATCAGGTATTGTCTCAAGATTCTAATGGTATAATTGGTTTTTATTTTTTGTTAATTTTTAGTGTACCTATTGTCGTATATTGCAGACAGTCGTCAAATTATTATTATGTTATATAGGTGGGAATAGTTAGATGTTAAGGTAGGTCGTGCCCGGGAAGCAATATGTGCTGAGGCGACACAAAATATTATATATAAGACCGCCGTACGCGCATGCACGGGGAGTCCCGTTGTCGTCGAATTGGTCGACGAGGACGTAGGTACGACGAGCGTGCGCGTAGAACGCTAGTCGTATTGTACGGACTTTTACTAAGTGAAATATTTGTGTTTGTTTTTCTTTAATTTAATAAAAGTGTTTCCGACCCAAAAAACTTATGTTTTGATTGAGTAGCCACACAATTCTAAGTATACTCCTTAAATCTGATTTGTAACCGGTTAATTTATGGTCGTTGACGATTTAAGGTTTAAACGGTGAAAAGTATAGTCTTACGTTAATTGTATTCTTTCAATCTAATCTGTAACCGGTTAATTTATGGTCTTTGAAGATTGAAAGTCTAAACAGTAAAGGTAACGATATCGACGTTTAGAGAGCCAAACTGTAACCGGTTAATTTATGGTCTTTTGGTAACTCTAGTGTCGATAGAGGTATATCACTGAAAAGTGCATATACGACACTATGTATTTATTTTTTACCCGAAATTACGATGTCTTCGAACGTCGATAACAACAACATACCATTATATACCTAGTACCTACTCTATTATTGTTGTTACGTCTGGATATAATTAATTTAAGAACATTAATAACCTTTTAACGTAACATATCTTCGGATGTATACAGCGTGTTCCTTCAATGTACAGAATGATTGAAAAATATAAAATTATTTTCATCACTAATTATTGAATTTATTTTTGAAATAAAAATTATTACGATTAGTACTATCAGTACTTATATTTTATTTACTTCTACTCTTTAATTATTTATACAACCATAAGATTAATTATTATTAATTATATACAGAGGATATAATATACAGATTGCAGAGCCGGTGTCGACTACCGGACGTATTTTCGGCCGATAATAGCCGCGGAGCCCAACGAAAGATTAATACATAATATACTGATATACGCATATAAAGCAGGTCGTGGGTACACCGATACTTAACATCATAGACGTAGACTTAAAGTATGCGCACGGAGAGAGGAGATCGCTTAGCTGAGGCAGATTCGCAGATTGAGCCGACGAGCCACAGTCGGCCGCCTCACTCCCGTACCACGCCATTATAGATGTTTTACATCAAAAAATTAATGCCCATACACATCACATAAATGCACATATGTTATAAATTTATTATATATAGGATTCGATATTATTAAATAATATATGAATAATAATAATGTCAGTTGTCACAGACACCCTGCACAAACACACAAAATATGATATAATATATACATACCTATGTCATTTACGGTGTGCACTTTCAAGTTTCAATGCGAGTTTCCCCTTTTTCTGCTGGTTTCTGCTTGGTATTAGTCTTTTATCATATAGAGCATCTATTTTTGTGATGAAACAATTGTAGCACATCCTAGTTGCTTATGAATATTTTGACTTTAAGAGTGTATGTGTATAGTTTCTATCTGGTTTGTTGCGTAATTGTAAGGAAATGGAAATAATGAAAGGAAAAATAATATTTTTAAATAACATAAATACAAGTTGGGTTTCTGTTGATTGTAGGTTAGTTGATTTTTCTTTTTTTTCTTGACGTGTGTTTGTTTGCAGTGATTTTTTCTATCTTTATGTGTTAGTATTACATTTTTTTTTTTTTTTTTTTTTTTTTTTTTTTTTACATATTGTGTGTGAGTTATTTAACTATTTAATAGTTTGAATGTAGTGTTTTGGGGAAAGTGTAATATCAGAAGAAAATCTATATTATAATACTTATAATAATGTTTCCTTAAAAGATATTAATTATACTATAACTGTATACTTGTCTAATACTTATTTACTTATCTTATTCTAGTTGACTTTTATATAATAATAGCTTGTTACCAGGGCATTCTTTTTTTCCCTTTTTTTTTTATGATTAATTTTGCCTCTCATGATAAGGTTTTATTCTATTCACATGAAAAGTGTCTATGGTTTTTTTTCCATTTAAAATTAAATCTACTTTGTAGTTTACGTCAGATATTTTTTCAATAATAGTAAAAGGGCCTCTATATTTATATGCCAGTTTCTTTGTTTTATCTTTTTCGTTGAAATCGAATTTTATCAAGACTTTTTGTCCTGGTTCGAAATTAATATTTTTGTGACTCATGTCATAATGTTTTTTCTGAACAGCTTGTTCTTTTTCGACGATTTTGGGAATAGTGTCTCTAATGTTTTGTAGTTGATTTAGTGCTTTAGTAAAGTCAAACAATTCTTCGTCTATAGTTGTTTGTTATCTATAGGTTGATTTGCTTCCATACCGTGGAGTAAATAAAATGGGCTTACTTTTAATCTCGAACTTGGGCTTGTATTATAAGCAAAAATGATCATTTTATAATATAACGACCAATCTTTTGATTTTTGTTTACGTAATGTGATAAGCTATTACAGATAATTTTGTTCATACGTTCGGTCATACCTTGTGTCTGTGGGTGATATGAGCTAGAGAAAATTTGCGTAATACCTAATTTTTTACACGCATAACCTACCTCTTTATTTTTGAAATGAGTTCCCCTATCGCTACAAAAATATTTAGGTACTCCGTAAGATGTTATTAAGTCCATTAGGAAATTTATTGTTGCTGCCCCGTCTGCATTGGTAACCGCCTTTGCGAAAGCCATTTTTGTGGCATTACAGGTAGCTACAATGAGGTATTTTTTCCCTCTAGAAGTGGGTAACGGTCCTAAATAATCAAATGTTAGTCTCTGCAGTGGCTTTCCAGAAAGTAAGGGTATTGGTTGTAGCAAACCGTGGCCTTTGCCTGTTGGCCTTTTAATCATTTGACAAGAAATGCATGTTTTTATAAAATCTGTTGTGTCTTTTATCATGGTGGGCCAATAAATTTTTGCTTTAGTTTTGCTAGTGTTTTAGTGATACCAAAATGTCCTGATAGCACTGATTCGTGATAAGATTTTAATATGGATTAATTAATGTTTTTGGTACTACCAACAAGTGTGTTTATTCCATTAGGCGACCAATCTTTAAAAAATAAAATATCATTCCTGATTAAAAACTGTCTCGATTTTCTTTTAAGTTATTGTAATTATTTCCTTTTATTGCAGAAATTATATCTTTGCAAAATTCATCATTTGATTGATTTTCTTTAAGTTTTTCCAAATTTAATGAATCAAAATTTGGGTCCTCCTTATTATTTACTTCTAAAATATCTTTAACTAGCAATGTGTTTACTGGGTAACGAGACAAGCAATCAGCCGCTTGATTACAAAGGCCAGGGCGATGTTTTATTTCTATATCAAATTCTAAAAGTTTAAAGATAAATTTTGTTATGCGTGATGAGGGGTTCTTCATTGTTTGGTAATACTGTAGACTTGAATGGTCGCTAATACGATTACCTTTCTCCCTAATAGGTATTCTTTAAAATAGTTTACTGCGAACACAACTGCTGACATTTCTAATTCCGTTGTGGTAAAATTTTTTTCACCGCCTTTTAGTTTTCTGGACGCGTAACCTATAGGGTGCCGTTTCCCGTTGTTGTCGCTCTGTTCTAGTATTCCTGATAGCCCTTCTAATGACGCATCTGTAGTTACGAAAACGGGATATTCGTCTTCAAAATGTGCGAGTACTGGTGCAGTTATAATAGCGTTTTTTAATGTGTTAAAAGCGTTATCTTGAGATTGGTCCCAATGAAATTTATTGGCTGTCTTTGTCAAGTCAGTTAAGGGGCTAGCGATTTTTGCAAAATTTTAATATATTTTCTATAGTAGCTTGTAAGTCCTACAAATGCTCGTACGTCTTTGACTTTTCTGGGTATGGGGAAATTTGTTATCGCCCTAATATTTTTTTCTAGTGGTTTTATCCCTTCTTTGGATACTTTATGGCCTAGTAGTTCTATTTCGGTGCCTAATATTGTGCATTTGTTCGTTTTTAATTTTAATCCTGCTTCGTCCAGTCTAATAAATATTCCTCTAGTCTGCTCAATGCTTCTTCGAAGTCATTACCGAAACAGCATATATCATCCAAATAAGCTATCATAGTTCTATATAAAAAATCACTAAATAAGTCGTTAATGACTCTTTGAAAAATAGGACCCGAGTTTTTAAAACCTTGAGGAATTCGTTTAAAATTGTATAAACCAAAATCCGTGATAAAAGCTGTCTTATTTTGGTCCTCTTTTTTTATTGGAATTTGAAAATAACCCTGGCAAAGGTCGATAGAAGTGTAATATTTTACACCCTCTAAGCTTCTAAAAAGATCTTGTGCTCTAGGTATAGGGTGTTTGTCACTGATTGTTTCATTATTTAGTTTCCTATAATCTACCAAAAATCTATATTCGCCTTTCTCTTTTTTTGGAATTAAAAATACTGGTGCTGCGTAGTTGCTTCTACTAGGTTCGATAATATTAGCTTCAATCATTTGATTTATTAGTGTTTAATTTTTCCCTTTGATTTGGAGGGGTCCTGTACGGAGGTTGAAATATAGATTTTCTTCTGATATTACACTTTCCCCAAAACACTACATTCAAACTATTAAATAGTTAAATAACTCACACACAATATGTAAAAAAAAAAAAAAAAAAAAAAAAAAAAAAAAATGTAATACTAACACATAAAGATAGAAAAAATCACTGCAAACAAACACACGTCAAGAGAAAAAAAAGAAAAATCAACTAACCTACAATCAACAGAAACCAACTTGTATTTATGTTATTTAAAAATATTATTTTTCCTTTCATTATTTCCATTTCCTTACAATTACGCAACAAACCAGATAGAAACTATACACATACACTCTTAAAGTCAAAATATTCATAAGCAACTAGGATGTGCTACAATTGTTTCATCACAAAAATAGATGCTCTATATGATAAAAGACTAATACCAAGACACCCGTTTCAGATGGAAGACGACTAAATAAAAACAATAAAGAAGCTAAAAAAATCAATTAAAAAGGTGAAATTTAATTTACACAAATAAAAAAATAATGAAAATCCTTTTAATATAAACAAATACCGCAGAGAAAAAAAAAGAGAAGCAGAAGCAGCAAAGAAAAATCAAGTAATTAACGAAAAAATCAGGGATGGGTTTGAAAAAATTGTAACCTTTATCCAAACTCAATTCCCAACAAACTCCTAATGAAGACTAACTGTCCTTAGATAATCCCACTTCTTTTCCTTTCATATAATTATATAAATAAAAATACATAATACATAATATAATCTATACTTAATTTTATATAAATATACAATGTTTAGGTTTAAGTCACTTAATATTACTTATATTTTTTTTTTCTCTTTCACTTTAAGCTTAATTGTAATCACACATATTGTAAAATAAAAAAAAAGGGGGATAAAAGGGAATTTTAGAATTGTATAAATATATATAGCATGTAATAATCTTTTAAAAAATGAGGGCATTTTTTTTTCAAAAACAACGGGGACTGTCGTATATTGCAGACAGTCGTCAAATTATTATTATGTTATATAGGTGGGAATAGTTAGATGTTAAGGTAGGTCGTGCCCGGGAAGCAATATGTGCTGAGGCGACACAAAATTATATATAAGACCGCCGTACGCGCATGCACGGGGAGTCCCGTTGTCGTCGAATTGGTCGACGAGGACGTAGGTACGACGAGCGTGCGCGTAGAACGCTAGTCGTATTGTACGGACTTTTACTAAGTGAAATATTTGTGTTTGTTTTTCTTTAATTTAATAAAAGTGTTTCCGACCCAAAAAACTTATGTTTTGATTGAGTACCACACAATTCTAAGTATACTCCTTAAATCTGATTTGTAACCGGTTAATTATGGTCGTTGACGATTTAAGGTTTAAACGGTGAAAAGTATAGTCTTACGTTAATTGTATTCTTTCAATCTAATCTGTAACCGGTTAATTATGGTCTTTGAAGATTGAAAGTCTAAACAGTAAAGGTAACGATATCGACGTTTAGAGAGCCAAACTGTAACGGTTAATTTATGGTCTTTTGGTAACTCTAGTGTCGATAGAGGTATATCACTGAAAAGTGCATATACGACACTATGTATTTATTTTTTACCCGAAATTACGATGTCTTCGAACGTCGATAACAACAACATACCATTATATACCTAGTACCTACTCTATTATTGTTGTTACGTCTGGATATAATTAATTTAAGAACATTAATAACCTTTTAACGTAACATATCTTCGGATGTATACAGCGTGTTCCTTCAATGTACAGAATGATTGAAAAATATAAAATTATTTTCATCACTAATTATTGAATTTATTTTTGAAATAAAAATTATTACGATTAGTACTATCAGTACTTATATTTTATTTACTTCTACTCTTTAATTATTTATACAACCATAAGATTAATTATTATTAATTATATACAGAGGATATAATATACAGATTGCAGAGCCGGTGTCGACTACCGGACGTATTTTCGGCCGATAATAGCCGCGGAGCCCAACGAAAGATTAATACATAATATACTGATATACGCATATAAAGCAGGTCGTGGGTACACCGATACTTAACATCATAGACGTAGACTTAAAGTATGCGCACGGAGAGAGGAGATCGCTTAGCTGAGGCAGATTCGCAAATTGAGCCGACGAGCCACAGTCGGCCGCCTCACTCCCATACCGCGCCATTATAGATGTTTTACATCAAAAAATTAATGCCAATACACATCACATAAATGCACATATGTTATAAATTTATTATATATAGGATTCGATATTATTAAATAATATATGAATAATAATAATGTCAGTTGTCACAGACACCCTGCACAAACACACAAAATATGATATAATATATACATATTACATATACATACCTATGTCATATACGGTGTGCACTTTCAAGTTTCAATGCGAGTTTCCCCTTTTTCTGCTGTAGTATTTTCGAGTACTCATCGTCATCGACATCGCCTCCACTTTTTCGTATAGGTATGGACGTCTAGTTGCAACGTCAAACAATATAATATGTTAAAATAATATGTGTAATAGCGTTGAATATTATAACGTACGTTTTATAAGCCACAGGGGCGTCGACAAGATCACCGCACACCGGCCGGGTCAGGCGATTTTCGAGGCACGTAATAAAATAATTGTATACCTAATAAAGTAATAAGTAATAACAATAATAACAACGTATAATAACTTATTTTCCAGTCGAAATCGATTTTCGTGCATTCGTTGCGGGGTTGGTGGCGACGTGATCTTGTATCCTTTACCCTATATTATACTCGATTAATAATAATGTTGGTATCTCTTTTATACATCTATATTATGCGTAGTGTGATTTGCGTCATTACATGGTATTAATCATAAATATTATTATTATAAGTACGTATATACCTACTAATATTATATATGAGTATCAAACTCGTGATCCCACAAGTACGTTTCTTGCAGTGGGAAAAATGCGTAACGACACGCAAAAACAAAAAAATACGGTGTATGAATCTACAATATAAAAAAAAAATTTATACGAAAAAACTATAACTAGGTATAGGTATATGATTTTCTCTTGCAGTACTCCGCGTACACACTACGTATACGGTGAAAATCTGCATTCACCAGAGAGTTTGTTCACCGGACCGTAATAAGCCAAACACAAAGGCGCTCTCCGCGACCACCTCCCCTCTTTCGTGCGGGCCGGAGCTCTTTAACGTCGACAAGGAGAAAATATGGAAAAGCGCTCGTTTTTCCGGAAGAGTTTCTCGCCGTCTAGTCGCATCCGTTTGCCATCTTTCGACCCCCTTCCCTCACACCCCCTCGCCACTCGACCATCTCGCGAGTGTCCTTTAGAAAATGTTCACACCAGGCTAATTTTCGAGTCCCGTATATATTATATATACACATAATAATAATAATACGCGCACACCGCTTCGAGCAGGACGACCCCGCGTTGAATAATAATAATAATAATATCCTTTTGACGTGTATTATAATATACACTGTATAGAGTTCAGTTGCGAGCATATACAGTGGCGGTGGTGTAGGTCCTTCGCCCTTTCTCTCTGCACACAATTATTAATATTTTTTTCGTATCTCTCGCTGTATATACCTATATAATATAACATAGTAGTGTGTTTTCCGCGTGTGTATAATATATATATATATACTCGCTGTGCCACTTCATCCCGACGTTTTCGGTCGACACCTCAAAAGACTGCTCTGTTGAAACGTAAAAGGACAACACATTTTTCTCGTATTGTTTTTCTTTTCTTTCTTTTTTCTTTGCAGCTCTTTTTTCTCTACTATATCCGCTATACCGGCTTTTCGTGACTTGTCGTAATTTCGCTCTGATCTCTCACCCTCACTGTTACCAAGTATCATTTTTATTCTTATACATCCAACATGTTTCTTTTTGTCAATTATTTCTCATGATGTAATTATGGCGTATAATAATGAGCATTGCGGCAATAACACGCTATTATAATATTGTTATACAAATAATATATTACTTATATAGGCAACTTAAATACGCGTGAGTGTATAAAATGCTGTATTGTAAAATCGTTTTACGTTAACTTCGTTCACTACGCACAACGCACATCAAACATAATATCAACGTTAAAAAAATTATTCTCGTCTATAAATCAATTATTCAAGCATATTTGGACGGACATTGGGGTATAATATAAACCTTCCTAGAACTTAGAGTCTCGCAGAATTTATCATGCACCGACGGGCGACAGACGTATCTAGAAGATATACTCTCCATTCTGAACTCTCTTCAAAGCCATGCATGAAGAAGCGAAAACCTTTTGACTAAAGATTTCACAACAAACATACTACTTACTATTCCCTGGGCCCTAATCCCAGACCTACGCTAGCGCAGTCCCATAAAAACGACATGAGTGGATCTATTTAACTACAAGTTAAATAAAAATTATAATAATAAATTAATAAACTTACATTTTACTATAATTTATAGCTAACTATATTATTTAAGGTATTATCAGTAGATGGCTTCTTTTTCAAAATCTTTCATGTTTTTCTCTGTGATCATATTAAATTCTTATTATTCTAATAATATACCTCGTCGTGGTACATTTTGTACATTTTTTAAATAAAAATTAAAAAACAATATTTAGAGTAGATATTGACCGATTCGATTGTTATGGATTATGATGTTAATATGTTATACATAGGTACTATATTTAAATTATTTTTCTTATCTTTGTCTATCATCTTTATCGACCTTGTATAATATGTGATTAAATAATATTACAAGAACGAAATCAATTTAATATTATTATTATACATTTTTTATTTGCGATTTCCGCGTACTCATTGTCGCTGTAATGATGGAATATGTCTCGCACGGAATTGTTTCTCAGATATTTTGCATTATCCGTCTGTTTAATATGTGTTGTATATTATTATTATATTGATAAAAAACGCAATCTTTCGCTGAATTTATATTATATAAATAATATTATAATATTTTAATATTATTCCGATGATTTTATTGTAGTACGAATTCTCGCAGACAGCGCGTGGCTGCACTGTGCGGTCTATAAAATTAGTTATAATTATTATAATATTATTATGTTCCGAGAACATGATCGACAATTTACAGAATTATAGAAATAATACGATTCAGACACGTGTTTAGGCGCCAAAAGTCGGCAGATAACCCTACCGCTACGTGGAAATGTCGTCGGGCGTGTACATATTTGCAACGTAATAATATCGTGTTTATAAAATAAAATAAAATACAACCCAATGCATCGTCGCAGACGGTTTACTCACTTTTAATCGCCTTGTATCATTGTCATTATTGTTCGGTAGGTATTTCGTATTATTATATTGTATACGACTGCATAGTTCATATTTGTATAGAACTTCAAAAAAATAATTATATCGTACCGGCGAACCGTATCGCATGTATAGCTCCTAATCGTTTCTTGAGATGTCATATTATTGTAATATATAACATTATAATAATATTATATTATAAAACAATACGACTGGCACGAGTAATAATAATTTTTATGCAAGGAGCCGATTTCGTACACGTTTCGTCCGTCAACGACGGAAAAAAAACAAAAATTCCCATCCTCATTCTATAATATCATGTTTACAGTGTGCTGTAATAAAATAAATTTGAATTATTACCTCTTATGCCTTACAGCATATAATATGCGTTTTGTAGTACTTAAATAAATACTTATACTAAATCCCTATTGTATATGGTCAAATATAATAGAACGTTAACGGTACTGTTAATAGCTCTACTACATTAAATAATGCGAATACATGTATCGGTATATATAAGGTACTCATCGCTACACTGCACTGGCTCTACAACTACAGTGTAATTTACCATGCATGCTCAGCCAAATTTTTTCTTCAAGTAATGTATTTATTCATATTTAGATTTTTGGAATTTCTAAGTATACTTGGGACCATATTTCTAAATAAGAATATTTTTACACCATTTAAGCCTTAAGGAGTGCTGAGTGGCAATACAACTCCTTTTTTTTTTCAAATAAGAATCAACCTAATGGTTGTCATTAGGAAATAAACGATTTTTTTTTAATGTTGATATCTCTTAATAACAATTTGAATGAGTAGTTTCTGAGTAAAAACATGGTATACGAAGAAAAAGTATTTGAAAAAAGGTCATTATAAAATTCCAAAAATCAGGATTGAATACATCCATTATTAAATGAAAACATTGTGGTCAGCAGCTAGCTTGGTGATTCGCCCTGTATTTTGATATCAGTGCCGTGTTAAAGAGGGTGGTAGCCTGTAGTAAGTCGTGCGGGTTTTAATTTTTTGACCAAAATCACTCATCGAAAAATTCCCAAATCCTAAAAAGTTATCTTTTGTTCGTTAATGCATTATTATATTATAATTTATAATGCATAATACACTGTACTCGGACCTGTACCTGGTGTTTATATCGATAATCGAAATTAATAATATACGTCGTTGCACTTCACTATTATACTGCACTATATTATACCTAATATTAAACTATTTACACTCGCGATTCGCTCACCCTATTTTACCATCATATAGACGTATTAGGTATATCATAAATCATATGAAAATAATAATACTAATCGTACACATGTATAAATGTAATATATGAAAAACCGTCATCTATTATAATATGAGTGTATGATATTTCGGCCACATTTCTATCATAATTCATGTTATATTATAATATATATATTTACGTTTATATAATGTGTATACTGTATACATAATAATATGAGTTACGTACAAACGCCGTATTAAAAATTCGGCGCGTCGTCGTTGCCGACCGGGTCGACCGGTTGACGACTATAATAATAATAATAAAAAAAACCAACAAAGCGTTTATAAATCAAAAAGTGACGAGAGAAGGTAAAAATTAACTGGAATATTTTTTTTTGGGGTCTGCCGCGCGCGCGTCTCTATTTTATACGCACACACACACACACGCACACAGATATATATATATATATTTATTATTATTAAATTTTACGACGACGACGACTACGACTATACAGTGATGGGCGGACACAGGTTTTTTTTCGGCCCGCGGGGTATGTTTGTTTTTACTGCTGGCGCCACCACCCGCTGCCCGGGCTCACCACTATCAATCATATCGCTAACCATCCGTACGCGCGTACCTACACCTACCTACCTACCTACATATATACATATGTACATATTACACACACACACACTCGAGCGTGCGCGTCGCGTCGTCTTACCGAAATCATTTTTTTTTATAGTTAGATAGGTACTCGTCGTGTAATAGTGTTTCGATTATTATTATTAACATTAACCCGACGATTGTTTTTTTTTTCTCCTCTATAATCCTCGAACACGGGGTGACATGACGTAAACGGATATGCTGCTGTTGCGTGCGTTTACGATTTGGAATAATATAGGTACCTATATTATACGTTATATATTTTATGAACGAAATAAATACCGTCCGCGAGACGTATATTATATTGGTAGTTTATCGGAAACCAACAACCATACATGTTATATAGCCTCGTACATACAACATAGCCTCTCCCCGCCGTTCCATTATTATATTATTTTAATTTATAAACTTGTGGAAAAAAAGACTATCGTTGCTAATACTTCCGTGGGCGTGAGGCGGCGGCGGTGGCGGTGAAGGCGACGACGATATCGTAAAACTCCAAATGTGCGCGCATAGTGTTTTTTCGGGTGCGCGCGTCTTCGTCGTGTTTACACGGTACATTAAATCGCCGGCGTTGACGAAAGCACAACCGCACACAAACACACACTGCCGCCACCTCCGCCTCCGCTCCTTATTGTATTCGGTTTTATGTATAAGCACTCTTGTATTATGTTCACGTATAGTACCCGCCTATACATATTGTATATGATATATACCTACCTAATAGTACCTATATACGCGTATTTATTATGTGTGTATTATATATTTTGTATTTGTATACGTATATAGGTAGCGGCGACCCATTACGCACAATAGGAAGAGAAACACCTTCTTCTTCTTCTTCTCCTACGTTTATTATTCCCTGTCCAATCGACCGTGTCGCGCAGTCGTCTCTCCTCGCGCCAGTGTATAATATTATAATATGCACGCCGCCGCCTCACAATGTGACGCGCTCTTTGTAGGTACATAATATTACTATACATAATAACATAATATGTAGTGTATTATATTATATCTCTTAACACACAAAATAACACTTTTTTCGCTCGCGCCGCCTTTCATACTCTTACGTACGGTCTATGGGTTTTTTTAGGCGCCGTGTGAACGTTTATCGAAAACACGCGTTCAAGCGTCCTTTTTTCTCAACTACCGCGGTGTGTAAGAGACACAAGAAATTGAGAATAATCGCATAATCCCGAAACAACCCTTTTTTTTTATTTTTTCATTATTATTCCTGTTTTTGTATCAGAAATAATACGTACGAACTATGTTTTATCATTATACGCGTTTCACTAGTATCGCACTATTGCTTGCATTAGTCACCTATAAGGCGTTTTGCCCGCACCGCGGTTGTCGGTTATAGGTTTGAAAACAAGTCTCGTTACCAGATTTCTTGTTTACCTAGAACAGTGATTATAGTACATGCGCAAAGTTTTAGGTGTGTCGCGGTTACGCACATTCTTTTTGTAACATGACTACGAAATCGATAAAAATGAATTCGGTTTCAACAAACACTATTTTATTGGTTGATATTTTTTATATAAGAGTTAGAAGCTGTAATAGTTTATTTGAGGATTTCGATAAATATTTGTATACCCGTATAAAATATTTTTTATTATCTATCCGTGAAATTTATGGGCATTGGACAAAATAGCGTTTGACATATATTAACTTATAAATTAGGTACCTATTAGTATTTTTGTAAAAGTATAATTAATGTATATATTAAATGGCTATGTATAATGTATACTGAATACTATTGATAGTATAAAGAGTATAATTAAATAATAAATTATATGAAATGGAATAATTAAATAGGAAAGGTAACATGTTTATAGATGTACTGTGTAGGTATAGTCTGTACTTATATTAATATTATATTTTTTTGGTTCTATGCTTAAACTGTTTAGAGCTTCCGCAAGGTGGTTGGAACTTGGAGATTATATTTAATATTTTAATATACATTTACATGTAATATGTAACTGTGTATAATATGTGTATATTATCAATCCAATTACGTGTCGTTCATAATATTTAGGTACTTTACGTAGATAATATTCTATAACAAAATTAGTAATCATCCTTAAAATTAAAATACCTAAGGACTAGGAACTGCAGTAGGTTAATATTAGGCAATAAATATTCGTAATTTAAACTTAATTTATTACTTTTATTCATATTGGCGCTGTACTTTTAGACACAGACACTATAATATTATATTCTACGAAATAAATAAATACTGTTTGCGTTTAAAAAAACAGAAATACATATATAGGTAATACGCCGATAACGTTTAGTTATGAAAACATACACATACATGATAAAATCGGTTTACATAAATAAAATAATAAATATATATAAATAAAAACGATTGATCTGGGTCTCTAAATTACACACCACGCATTTATTATATGATTTCGACAGTCTACATAATATTATTATAAAATATATGTTTGTTAGAAAGGTACTGTACCAGTAACTATATATGACGTAGGTACTTTAATGTATATGTGTATATGGTATGCACTCGTCTGCGTCTATATCCTTTGAACTGCCCTTGCGCGCGTTTGTAGTCGTTAAATTATTAATACAATATAATATGCATGAACGATAAAAAATATACCATTTTACTAAACGATTTGTCATCGATCAGAGCTAGATATGTAATGGTGGAAAACTGTTTTTTTTTTCATTTAAAAAAACTGTCATGAACACAACAATCGCGGAGAGGGTACATTAATTTATATACATATACGATTATATTATATACTGGCGTGTACACTGTAGTCATATACATACCTATAGGATTATATAATATATTACGATATCGATGTACAATATGGGTAAAACGTTTTCCGAACGATATCGGATGGCTTTGAAATCCACGTGCGCACACAATGGATCGACAGCAAAATAATGGGAACAAATTATATATTATTCTTTTATTTTTTTCGCCCACACGAAAACCGCATACGCGTTTTTATTGTCCGACCGGACATTTTTCAACAATGCGCGATAACATGTTATCGGTTAAAAAAATAATATAATATATTATACCTATATAATAGTAAAAGGAAAAAAATACTTAAAACCTATATCATGTTTCCCTCTGGCTGCAGCAGCTCCCAAATACGTGCGTGCACACTCATACACACACATACATATATATGTATTATTTCGTTTCGAATACAATATATGTGTTTCCAGGGAGAATCAGCCACCCCTGCGACCGATCGAATTCGGTTAAGTTCACTTCCGGACTTTGGATTTCGCCCACAAACACGCCCTACTCCGTCGCCAGCAAGCACCCGCTCGCACCCCTGTAACCCCGCCATCGATAACGCACCACCGCCGGTTTTCTCAGCTCGTATTAACACACACACACGCACACGTATATAATATTTATTATATAAGGGTTGAAATTTATAAAATATACCGCGTGGTATACGTATAATGGAACGGGCGCTCGCGAATAATGGATCCTGCCTGCGTATTTATGTGTGTATGTGTGCAGGGGGGGTGGTGTGAAAAAGGGCGAGCGATGAAGCGTACTTACCGTAATAATAAAGTGCGAGATATCATGCACTCATCCTATTGTGACGATTAAAGATGGCTGCCACCATTTAATAGGGAGTTGTGTGGGGGGGATGGGGGCAAAGTGTGTGTAGCAGATGGTTTTTATATATTTTTTGGACGAGGCGGAACAGTAGTGGCAGCAGCAGGAGAAGGATTTCCGAATATGATGTTGTTATGAGGGATATTATATAGAGACTATAATATTATATTTTCTACATACGAGTCCTGCAGCCTGAAATTAGTTTTTGAACGTGTATAATATTAGGTATATTGTGTCTAAATTTAAGTCGCGTATTGGTTTTCGTTAGCGAATGGTATATCGAATACTATATACACATGATATAATAGAATATACCATTATCTATAAAATATTGTACATATAACTAGATGTATATATATAATATATTATAGGGTAGCAATGCTATATGTTTCCCTTACATTAGATACATATTAAACATAGCTAATGCGAAAAAAAATTAAGGATCACTCTATAGTATACTATATAGATATATGAGTTCACCTCCAAAAGTGAAAAATATCTGTAAAACTGAATTTTTTAATATCCTATCTGTAAAATGTAAATATATTTTACAAATTATCTAAGTACCTTATATAAATTAAAACGGGAGGTTTTTTAATCCTCCATGAGCGTCGCCGATTTGTGCAGTACCTATGCAATTTCAATGCGCCATATAATCTTTTAATATTCACATTAGTGTGTTTGGAGTTATATGTAGGTACAATAATAAGCACAATACGGTTTAAATATTAAGTCGAGTGCGCATGATTTTGTTTTATATTATAATGTTTATGTAACTCAATGGGGAAAAAAAACCAAATATTCGAAAAAACTGTCTGCAGGCAAATGTTTCCCCAGATGAGGTTTCGGGTGAGCGGTTTGAACCCAAAAACCAAGTACATCTTGTTGCAGGACATTGTGGCGTCAGACGACTACCGGTATAAGTTCCATAACAGGTACATAATAAATATACATAACTGCTGTGTATATATTCATAATATATTACATTATGTACCTAGTAATGTTGTCGTCGTTTGTATATTATATTATATTGTGTGAGCCGACTGCCGAGCTGCAGACCAACCCCCCCGCGGTCTAACTATATTATACGTACACTGCAATATACTACAACACTCAAACCGACTTTTATATTTTATTACCTATTATTATTATTTGGTTCTGTTTTTATATTTTGTATGATAAACGCGTGTTGTTTTTTCCTGTTTTTTTAGTTTCTTTTTTTTTTGTTTTGTTCGATTAGGCGGATGTTCCCCGCTTACAAAGTCCGAGTTATGGGGCTTGACAAAAAGGCCAAATACATACTGCTAATGGACATCGTGGCCGCCGACGACTGTCGCTATAAGTTCCACAACAGGTACAAAAAGTAAACAAATTTCAATCAAATGACTAATTTTTAGATATTATATAATGTTGTAAACAATATATATATATATATATATATGTGGGATCATCAATGGTAAATGCATAACAATATTATATAATAAAAATTTAGTTATTTTTGATTATATTTATTTTTTCTTTAAAATAACTTTATACTATTTTAAGCGTTTTAGTAGTTGTCCATATTTTTAAAAATTAATGTGCAGCGACACGATTTAAATACATAATAATTAATACCTAATTATTGTAATACGTATATTACTGCAGATTATAATACCTACTAAAAAATTCCAAAAACACTTGTACGATTTCATGGCCTTTTTGTTAAGTTTTATTTTAATTTATTTCATTAGTTACAAACCTTAAAGTTTTTAAAAAAAACCGTGTGTGGGTTGATTCGGCTCTAATATATAATGATAATATGTTCTGTACATCTTTTTATTATCTCACAGCATGATTATTTTTTTCTGTTTCTTAACGTTTCAACAAAATAATATTCAAACGCACTGTTTATATTTAATACTTCTCTTTTTTTTTAAATCAATCCACTGTTTATAATGTTATGTATAATGTATATTTGCTTACTAAAATTGGCGTTTAGCGTTTATTAACAATAATAAAAAATATAAATGTACATATTCTGCTATTAAATTATTGATTTAAACATTTAACAACATTATATACTTCGATTGATTTTTTTTATTTTCATTTTGCTTTTTGCATTTCAAAGTTATTCTGTTTGTTTTATTGCATTAATAAATTATGGATTATTTAAAACCCGACACCCAATGCGTATAATGGCCCCTTTAATAATGTTTGTGTGTATATTAATCGTTATTTAGCCGATGGATGGTGGCCGGAAAAGCTGATCCGGAAATGCCCAAGCGAATGTACATACATCCCGATTCCCCGTCGACTGGCGAACAGTGGATGCAAAAAGTCGTATCGTTTCACAAGCTAAAACTCACCAACAATATATCTGACAAACACGGATTTGTAAGTACAAACAATTTAATTATATATGATACACTGTAATATTTTATTAAACACATCTCTATATGTTTCTCTCCGTAACCCTGTCTAAACTAAAAAGTTAACGAAACCCCCCTGTTACAATATACGCGCATTCCGTATGAAGTTTGATAATGTAGGCGATAGGCCTGAGTAAGTGGACTTCTGACTTTGAGTAGATTTTGTACCAGAATAATTAAATATGAACGTTCATTCTCGGTCAATGTACACTGTATCCCCCGCGGACGGAAATTTTAATTCAGTAATAAATTTAATTTTAAATAATAATTGCGCGCAATTCTGTTTGTGGTATTTTCTTTTATCTTAATAAAATATATATAAATACTCGACCGTTAGTGCGGAGATATATAAGTAATTGAGTATTGACCATATATAAATAATTGAAACAGATGGACGACGTGTTTAGTACTGCAGCATGTGGTAAGATTTATCACAACGATATCGATCATAATAATATATAATTTATGTGATATCACTTTATGACACTATATATGACCGTGTTTGGTCACGCAGTTATTCGGTAAATAGGCTACTTACTATTTAGTATTGTAATATTATATTAAACGTACTGTTATACTTATATCTATACAAGTGCTGTTTCACTATATGATTTATATAATTATATTTATTATGACGAACATGCCTGCTATAGCAGGAACCGCGATACACAGTAGCGCATATTATTTACAAAGAGAGGAGAATATGGATGGTAGGTCTCCTCTTATCCTCGTTTGACATTTTCTATATCCTCTAATATTTATGCACGACTTTTTTAATAACAATAATATGTTGTTTATTATTAGACAGTAACAAAATTTAAATAAATCACCTCCCCTCCACCAGAGGATCTCCGTGGTAAAAATCCTAAATAAGCCACTCGCATGTCGCAAATACGAAGAAATTAGATTATAATGTTTTGATGTACGTCCGTGATGGATACGCCGTAAACGATGGCTGTAATTAATGAACGTTTATAATACATTTAATGTTATATGTACCTATCTACCTATAGATTAACGATTTCCGACGACCGTGGGAACGAGATGATATGGTTTCGCGCGCAATGGAAATCGCCGCGAACGCACGAGAGCGGGGGCGCGGCGACGACGATTTATTTATATTTGTTCTGTTTATTTTCCAAAATATATTATACGGGCGAAAAAAGTAAAAAAAAAAAAAAAAGGTGGGCGGGCGGCTCCGCGCGACACCCTCGGACGCGCGAGCAAATATATACACACGGCCGACGCCGCGCCGACTTTGCGCAGTTGGCACAAACTTAGCTCGGGGTGTGCGGCGGCGGCGGCGGCGCGTTTCAGCTGCGCGCCGCCGGCAGTAGCGCCGCTACTATATGTACATGTCTACTGCATATATATATACATACGATAACATACAGTTTTCTCGGGGGCGTCGGCTTGTATATACACGCGGCGGCAGCGATACATAGTGTCGTTAAGTGTTTCACAAGGGTTTCGGTGAGTGCGGGAAAACATCCCGGTCGTTGTTTTATTTCAGATTTTTTTTTTCCTCCCCAGTCCGTCGGGGGGGGGGGGAGGTTGACACCAAATATTTGCTCGTTCGAAATACTTAAAAGGGTCGATTTAAGCGGCTGTCGGTGTGTGTGAGTGTGTGGAAATCTGATGTCACTCCATATATAACGTGTCTATACAGTGTACCTATATATATATATACACGCAAGTATGTACCGCGAGCGGCGCGGCGGCTGCTTTTTGTGTGCGTCTCGGGTTAAAACAATTTATATATAATATTTCGTGTACGGTCACATAATATTATATACATACAGTTGTATATATATACGTACGCGGAGAGATTCGACGTGATACGAGATTTTTATAGATGTTCAATTAACACGGGTTCCCGCTGAGAACCAGACTTTTTCTATTAATTAGGGTGCTGTCGCCAATAGTCATTAAACGGTGGCGGCGCACGAGGGTATATATAAATATAATATATAATAATAATAATAATATATACGTGTGGTACAGCCGCCGCCAGACGGGTCCAGTTGAGTGCCTAGTCGCCACCCCGCCGCCGCCTCGGTCGTCATCATCACCGTCGCCGTCTTCGGCCGTCGCCCGTCGCCTTCCGACACCTTTTTAAGACAATCTTTTATATTTATGTGTACGTGTGTGTTTCATGTAACGTTTTTGTGTTTTAAAACAACCCCGTCCACCCCTCCGCGCACGTACTACTAGACAAGCGCTAAAATCTTCGATTTATGAGCACCCGCCGACGGTGTGTAATACCCGTGTAAAAATGAAAAAGATAAGAAGCACGCACTGCCGCTGTAGATACAAACGCCGTTTCTTCTCTCTCGACAATGAGCGAACAGCAGTTACATTACTAATAACAATAATAATATTATATTATACGTATTCTAATGGTTATAAGTCGTTTATTTTTTTATTTTTACATTTACCTGCAATTTACCTATATACAGATGCCACGTTATTTTATATTCGTTTCATTTTTCGTTTCGTCGAGCCACCACCGCTACTAAATCTAAAACCCGTACTAGTGCGAGCTTGTAACAACATTTATATTAGTAATAAGTAGGTATACATAAAATTAATATTATTTAATATTACGACGTCGTGCCCTTTGATGTCTTCTCCGGCCAAAAGCGCTCTCGAATTCCTGTCCACTCAAAAGAAATGGGCAGTCCCGTGGTGATATAGTGTAGGGACCTTTTTCTTTTTTGAACCGAGAACCGCGGACGGAACTGCTTTCGCATTGCTTTCAACCCAATGTGTAGACCTAACCTGCTGCCTATTCCCTCATTGTATATATTATACACTTGTATTTGTATAGGTAATAATTTGTTCTATTATATCATATCGGACGCGGATCGCCACGCAATTTCCTCAAAAAAAAAAAATTCCTAACCTGTCGGACAAATGTTATTGTCACGTCCGACAAACGACGAGGAATAATAATAATGGAAAATATATAGGTACCGCAGACAAACACAATATACAGTATATTGTAATACGGCACAGTTTTTGTATTTTATATATAACAGTTGCGGTCGACCGAGATATACGTAGATGATAATAATATAATATTATATCCTTTGCGGCGGTGGCGGCGGTACACTTTGGTGGATGACCGTTTGACCGGAAAGTCGACACGTATAGTTTTCGGCGAGCAAATAAACATCACTGGCGACGGCGGTATCCTTTTTTCTCTTGTCCTAAACGAATAACACACACACACACTCACAAACAACACACCCCGCAGACCCTTCGGTGGTAATAATGTGAATTATTGGGTCGTATGTACCTGACACCGCGCCGCCACTGCCGGTGGCGCCTGCCTGCGACTCAAGTGGGTATGTCACCTCCACTGTCGTCGTAACCCTATATATGTATATTATACATATTATTATACGTCTCTCTGCCCGTGTACACACATCGTACGATAATGTATAATATTCTATTTAACACATTTTATGTTTAAAACGCTGCAGATACATATAGGTGGTACTACAACCTAACAAGAGGTATATAAACAGTATTTCGTCTAACGGAAATCTGACTAGGCGCCTAAATTCGCGACGCGACTGATGCATGCTGCAGATGCCATTTCTCGAGATGAGGAAATCCGCCTACGCGGTACGGACCGGATTTCTGGCGTCTATATACGCAACATTTATTATGGTTCATCGTGAACTGAACACATCGTCGTAACATTCGGAACACACATTGTATAATACGCTCAGGTCTCCGAGATTTCGTAGTATATATTCTGCGGCCTGCACGGAACGTGCGCGTATTATAAGTGACAGCCCTTAAAAGGATTTCCATATATTATTTATGTGTTTGTCTGGCGTGGATCCAGAACATATTATATTAACGCCGGGGAGGGGCATCTTTGTTGAAATTCCAGCTTAAGCCTGATAAAAAAATTACTGTTTCTCGCATATTTTACCAATGTGTACCGATATTGATTAGGTATCGGTCTAAAGTGAGGAGGGAGCGATCAACCATTGGATCCACGCCTGGTGTTTGCACTTTGGATTTCGTGGCTTTGGGGGGTATCTATTTTATACTCCTATATTACCCGCGAACGAGACGGTATATTTCTGTATTCACAATTGACGTAGGTACTGCTCGTGGTATACGCGAACGCTTGCGCATCGAAAAAAAGGCGGCTAGACGACGACAATATATCATACCTATTGGCTATGTATTTGTGTATACTATATTTATAATAAACTCGAATTATTAGCAAGTATAACAACGTGTAAACAAAACAAGCGTCAGTGATTTTTGATTTACCGCGTCTATTGCAGTTCCGCGCATTTATTTTTGCTATGAACGAGAACATGCGTATTTGTTCTCGCCGCGAGCCTCACGTCCTTCCTACGCATTTGTCGTTAGACAGCACACTCTGGACAATTTTAACAGAAATCGGCGACATTATAATTTATAATTTTAATAATATATTATGTGCTCTCGCACCTGTGGAAAACCAATACAACAGTGTGTACGATGTTATTATTATAATACACTATACGGCGAAACATATGTAGGTTTAAGGAGGAAACTGGTTTTAAAATTACCAAAACCAACATTTTTATTAACTTACATACTATTTAATTTATGGAAATTGGTGTGCGTACATCGAAAAGCTATGTCGATTATAAATAGGTGATGTATAATCGCTCGCCTACACACAATTTTGGAATTAATTGTTTTTATTATAATTCCTCGCCATTAAAAATATCTAATTAGTTAAAAAAAAAAAATATATGTATGGAAAATTTTTGATAAAATCCTCTAAACCTATAATTTAATGTAACATAATCACGTTAAGAAATATGTTTAATAATAAAATTATTCTTATAATTAAGACTAAAACAGAGTGCAGAAGATGATATAATAATATTTTAAAATATATAATGCGTACTTCAGGTAGTTATAAAATGTGTTTGTGTACACAACACTCGAGTTCGTGTTTTATCATGAGAGATGAATACAGAATACAATTAGTATACCTTAACACGTCGTGTATAATTTTATTTTTCAACTAATTTCAACCGGCGCGTAAATACGAGTGTTTTTTGAGCGTGCACTTCGTGTTTTGATGACCGTTCATGGTACATAGGTATAATATTATATTTAGCTTCGTTTATCAAACCCTATCTATAATTCTGATCTATTCGCTCGACTGAGGGGCGACTGCGCTTTTGAGTCTTAACCGCGGCGTACGTCGAAAATATTATAATAGATCACACACATACCTAACATACAATTTATAGAAAAAATCTAATGACGAAATTCTTAAGGTACTGAGGAATTTACCGATTATTACAGATAACTCGTCGACGGCGTAAAAAATGGAAATGAAAGAAAAAGAAGTAGTGCATTGTGCGCCTATTAGTCGGCCGTAAAGAGAGAAGACCGTTATCGTCGACCCTACTCGAAAATCGTCCGCTTATAAACGGCGTGTTTCGTTCGCGTAGGCAGTAACAATAACCCATATCTATAATACCGCCGATGATACGATATGTGTATATAATAACACCCGAACACATGCAGTGTTGTACCATCTATTATAATATTATATATATTGCGATGAGCTCCCGTTTTCCGCTCTACTGGATTTTCTTGCAGCCGGACGCCGACAATGGCTCGGCGGCCACCGAACGGGGCAGAGATGATCATATTGTGTGTGATCGTCGTCGTCGTCGTCGTCGTCGCCGCCGCCGCCGCCGCCGCGTTGTCGGCGGCGTCCGTCAAATGGGGAAAAAAATATAAATAATAATGAAAATAAAAAAAGAGATAACATTTTTCGGGTAGGATTAATCGCGGGCCACCGGATTTCTGTAATCGACTCTCTTTCCACAGTGTACGCATAATATAATGTACGCGCCTCGCGCACACACCCCCATGGGAATACGGGCGGTATATATAACACCGCACGCACACGATATAGTGTATAAATGTATAAAGTATAAAAACCCATCCCCGGTATAATATAATGTTATTAGACCACCGCACACATAAGTAACTGTTGCATGAAGACACGAGATCCCACAGGGAAATCAGTGTGTGTGTGTGTGTCTTGTGTGCGTATTCATATGTATATGTATAATATTATTATATCCAACAGTCGCGGCCGGGAGAGAAAATATAAGCGCTCGTGGTGGTGGCGGCGAGGGAGATTCAAAGTGCCGCGAATCACGAGACACCGCACGAATTATGTATATACACGTGTACCTACGCGTGTGCTATATATTATATTATTTTGTGTGCATGTTTTCGAAAATCGTACATCGCGAAACGTTAAACACATTTATAGGTGCATACTCGAGTCGAGATGGGTTCCCGAATAATATGTGACCTGCCGCTAAAATCAACCCATTCGCCATAAAGTTGTTTTTTATTCAATATAATATGCGTGTACCTATATAAACTAAATTAATTAATAATAATTAAAAAAAAATTGTCTTCCAAATAGGTTCATATTTCATATTTCATTTCTCACCTCGCATTTGTAACGATTACCTTCAATAAAACTCAGAATTCTTCATTCGGGTGATGTAATTACCGCTTCCACTCCTCTTGGAGCAGTCGATCTAATAAAGACGATTCTACTCTTTGAGTTTATAGCACAATTTAATTCTGTTATTTTCCACAATGGCTATAATAGCTTAAGTTTGTGAGTCAATAAAATTCTGTTGGTGCGGATCACTGTTACCTGTTCGTATCCATGTATAATTTCACAGACAAGAACATACGATTGGATCACCAATAATGGTTGATACGACCTCTACTTCAGCTTGAATAATAGAATTTTACTGTGGGAACATAATATTACACCAAACAAAATTTCATGGTAGGTCAAATTCATAGTTGTAGTCACATAATATATCGCGCATCTGTACTCGTGATACGACGAAAGGCATGTCAAATATTTTCATATATTTGTGCGACGGATCGTTTTAATAAATTTTTATGCATTGACAATGTTTTGGTATATACCTAATGTCTTTTCCCTGATCAGGTTAATTAAAATAGTTTAGAACGTCTATGTTGACGGTCATGGCTGTGCCTCTCTTGTCTAGTAATCTATACTTATACCACTGTTTCCGATCGGATCTATCTTTTTCGGATAGCAACCGACATTTAGAACCGGAAAAACCGCGTTCATTATCTTTACTATTGTAACACTAGCACATAAACTACGCGTTTTCCAACGTATTATTATGGTGTGATACTCCGCCGCCGCCGCCGCCTCCGGTGGGGGTAATACCGCGCGCAAGCCGGGACGCCCAAAGGGGGATTATCCGGGCCACACCCTCCGTCGTCGAATGGTCATTCGCGGGCGTTTTAAAAGCGTGTTCGTTTTCACACCACCTAGTCGCTTTTATGCGGCTAGGGTTCGTGCAATGCCCTCCCCGAGATTAAAAAATAAAATGAGCACTCCGCGCGTACCTATATTTATAATAAATTAACGATGCTATGTAATAAATGTATAGACGCTCGATTTTTTTTTACACAAAAAACGCTAGGTTTTCACAACTCTGTTTCCATATTACGGACGTTGTCGCTCCTGAGTTGACGGAAACGAAGGTGGGGTGGTTTTTGGTATCGATTATAAATGCGGTAAAAAGAAAACTTAAGCTCAGTTTATATATCCTTATCGATGAACATAACATGAACAACACGATACGCTGTTATCATTATCATCGATCCACTTCGGTAAAACGTCACAACTGCAGCAACGATCACATAATACTATTTTGTCGTCGGCCGTGCGCATGTGCTGTGCAGTTGTATAGCGCACGCCGCCGCGAAGAACCGGGTGCGCGCGGTATTCGATGGCCGCAGCAGATAGCCCAGAGTCGTCCTTTTGTCGGCGTCCGTCCGTCCTGCTGCGCACCACTGCTCCTCCACGTCAGTCGAAAATTCGTTTCCAAAAATATTTCCTGATCATATTGACGTGGTGTGCGTACAATGCTAGAGAAATAAAGCCAACAGAAAAAACGCGGACGCGGTCAAAAATGAAGAATGTATACGTTTATTTCCAAAATATATAAAAAAAAAAAAAACATGCACAAACATACGACGACGACGAACTCGCCGGAAAATAAAACAACGGCTAGAAACGGTCGTAAAACCATCATACACACACACATACACACATATATACATAGGGGCCAACAATGAAGAATTTCAGGTTAATTGTCCACGGCTACCATAATATAATATAATAAAAACACATGAAGCGTATTCTGGTTAATTAAAAAAAAAAAAAAAAACCAGGAAAAACCGGAATATCGCCGTTTCTGTTGCTGCCATATAGGCGAAGGACTCATTCACACCGAATGTTTTTTTGCGTCGGATAAAAATATTGTCGTCGGTGCCGCTGGCTCTATAATATGTATGCGCTCCAGCAGCAGCAGCAGCAGCAGCAGCCATCAGAGCCGCGCCGGAGATAGACATCTACGCGTGCTAGCTGGTGTGTGCGAGTGTTGTCTGTTCGCGTGCGGGTAAAAATGTTAATGCGTGCTGAAATTAAAATAAACGGATAATAAAAATAAATCGTCTGTCCGTCTCGCAGAACGAGATCTGTTTTTAACCCCATTGTATTTAAATGAAGACCTCGCCGGTCGCGTTTTAACGGAATATAAAATTGATTTTTTCCCCTCGGCGTAACCGAACGACGACGACGACGAACGCATATAATATATTATGTAGGTACCTGGTTACCTACGCCGGGTACCTATATAGTATGAGAACGAAATGTAAAAAAAAAAAAAAATTCGAAAACGCGCGCGCGCGCACACACACGTCAACCCATACCTGTACGCCACGCATAGTATAATATTATTTTAACAAACGCGTCGTCGTACTTGTGCAGACGGCGGAGACGGAGAAAATATCGTGGCGCCCGATGACGGGACAGCGGCGGCGGCGGCGGCGTCGCGACTGGCGAACCGACTGCGGCGGCGGCGGCGTCGGAGATGAAGGCGGGAAGGGGTTAAAAAAATACGATAAATAAATCTCGCGTGAACCGGACCGAGTCGGACTCAGTGTTGTTTTCGTCGGTTGGTGCAGCGGTTGCACACACAAGCGCGCACTAATTGAATGGTGCACGGCAAAACGACTGCGGGGCGATATACTACACGTCCAATTATTATTACACGTACGTGCGTCGTTAATTCTTTTGGCGCCTCGACGTGCGCCCGGACGACGACGACGATGATGATGATTATGATGATGATGATGACGATGATGACGATAATAATAATAATATGTAGAAAAGTTGTATCACGTCCGTCTCCGCTAGGTCCGACGAACGCGGTACATGTGCGAATGATATGTAGGTGTATAATGTATAATATGTATATATTATAATATTTAGGTTCCTACACCTATATTGCTGCGCATATGCCGCCGCGGCCGTCACCATCACGTCGTGTGATATTATGTACCGTCGTTTTACGACACCGCCGCCAATTATGCGCGGCCACGACGACGACGACGACGACATACGAATATATAATAATATTATATTCTGTGTACCTTTAATAATAATAACGCAACATAACGAGCGCCGAAAACGGGCCGCGAGAGACGTGTTTCTCACGGACGACTAAAATTTAATAATGGTTATACGAAAACGGACGTAAAAACATCATCGTCGTCGTCGTCGTCGTCGTTGTGCAGCGTCTGTGAAATATTATTTTCTTACGATTCGCGTTGTATATTCATCGCACAATATTATACTATTTTCGTATAATATGGCCGTCGACAACAACTCTCCGCGATGACATCGATAGGCGAACTATTTCTCCGTATTGGCGGTGGACGGAAGCTTGTGCGATGTGGAAGAATCACACTACGAACGGGTATATTATCGTCGTACAACATTTGGATGGACGACTCGTCGTTTAACCGGCGGAAAACGTTTTCCGTGTTACCGGAATATTATTCAAATTAATATAACGACCGAAACGTGTACACGTGTTATACTTGCCGGTACACACACTGACGCGGCTACTGGCGCTGCACCCGGTCCTCTAGCTGGCTCGCGATGTCGTCAGCCGATTAATATACGTGTCGTTTATCTCTCGATCTCCGTCTGTCTTAGTCCCTCTCTCTCTCTCTCTCTCTCACACACACACTATCTCTATCTCTCTCACACTAAAATACTCACACCGGTCTCTGGTTCAGCGCCCGTGTTTCTCCCCGAGTTTTATATTATTTTATAGTGTATGCGCATTATTATTATTATTGTTTTTTGGGGAAACGACCGCGGGACGAGTGTGGCGCGCGGGGCACGACGTCCCGTCGTCTTCGTGCACCGTCCCGAACCGGACCAGCGCGCGTTAATAACAATAAAACGAAACGAGGCCTCGTGCACGCCAACACACGCGCACGACAGAGATAAAGGCCACCCGAACGATATTTATGCGGCCAATAAATAACGCCAGTGTTAATGGACACGGGACCCTCTTATTGTTTTTTAGTACTCTCGTGTATGTATAATATTTGTGTCTTGTGTGTGTGTGTGTGTGTGTGCGTACGACGTCGCAGCTCGGCTACCTCAGCAGTAGGTGTCATTAGTCGTGTGATAACAACCGGGCGGCGGCGGCAGTGGCGGTCGTTGTTGTTCTTTCGTCCGAGGTGCGGCCCCTTAATGTTCACACGCATATATTTACCCGGTCGCCGTCGTCGTCGTCGTCGTCGTCTCGGTCGTTTTCTTTTCGTATACACGTTATTTTATTTAGTTTTTATAATTGGGATCGGTCCTTTTGTTTTTTGTCCGCCGTGCCGCGCCGCCCGGTGTCTCTCTCGAAAACCTGCACGTGTAGTATATTATATGGTGTTGTATACGGCGCGCAATATCTATCTCCCTTCCTCTTCGGCTCTTTGTAAAATAAAGAACACGTCATATAACAATAATAATATAATAGCGATAATAATACAACGATATCTATTCCGCCTGCACCGTCGTCGTCGCCGCCGCCGCGAAATCTATTCACGTGTTCGTCTCGCATTCCGTCGACGTATATATAACGCATATAATATAATACGCGAATCGCGTATAATGTATAATATGGGCGTACAATATCATTATTATACGCGCGTGTACATACCTATATATATATGTGTGTGTGTGTGTGTGTATTAAATTATGTTTCGCCGCGTAATAATATTGCACATGGGTACGTGATGTCGTCAGAATATAATATACCCTGCTGCTGGTGGGGGGAGGGGGGGCACTCCGCGAGTCGTGTCTTGTCGCCGTCCGAGTCTCGGGGCCGAAAACGAATGCGAAGACACACACACACACACACTCTGGTCGTATATAGCACGCACTCGCGCGATCGGCCGTGTACATATTATTGTTATTGTACTTATATATATATATATAGCAACGGTATGGAGGTATATAATACTCGGTGACGGCGATGACGACGACGACGACGATGACAGCACACTAATCAGACGACGTCTGCCGCCGCCACCGGTGCGCGTACATACACGTAATATATATATATATGTACTATTGCGTTACACGACGGGCAACGGTCAAACGCAGAGACAAAACGATGAGAAACCGACGGCGGAGGTAGCGGTGGATTACGTGCGTTGGGTGTGAAAGTACGCCAACCGCCGCCGCCGCCGCCGCAGCTCCGCGCTAATACCCCCCATACACGGCCCCAACGCGCGTCGAGACGGAAGGAAAAAAAACCAAACCGTCAAACTGTTTTCGAATATTATGCGATTTATTATTATTCGGAAACAACGCGGCGGTATAATGACGTCCGTTCGTTTTCGCCCCCCCCCCCCCCCCCCTATCAATGCGTATCGCTCGGACTTGTTGTGCAGACTTCTGTCGACTGGAAATTGCGCGTTGACGTGCGTAGTAGGTATTTTTTTATTTGTTATTGTTATTTTTATAGTGTATATGATTTGATATAAGATTTTTTTTTTATCAAAATCCGTGGGCTCGAGCGAATAATATTTATCATAACATTCACATTGCACATTGGACGATTTCTTGGGAGTCCGACTCCGGTGAGATCGGGAACGCGAAAAAGAAAAGTCTTTTGTTTATAGTAAAGAGTTTGTTTTGGGGAAACCTGAACGATATTCTGTACAACCGTACGCGACTGGGATTAATACGTGGAACCAGATTGTATGTATTAATGAAATTAATAAAACCACGTCAACTGAAAATGGCCTGTCGCGCAATCGAATTATCGCGTTTTATGCCGTTTCACGATTCGAGTTTGATACGAATAATATTTAATATTTATCCATATTGTCTAATGTCGCCCCCGTCACAATTATTATTATATACATACCACACATACACACACCAAACACCAATATTTAATACCAAAATGATTATATTGCTTGAATCCGTTATTGTTTATTAGGGTTTAAATCAGTTTTCGCTACAGACCATAAACAGACCTATCAACCGTTTCCACAGATTTCCAGAGGTACGTAAAATATTACACTATACCAATATAGTAATAATAATATATAATATTTCTCTCGAGTATCATATAGTGCAGTATAAAACAAGCATAAAACGCGGAACGAGTTTATCGTCGTCTCTTTCCGTCACTCTTTCTCTATCTATCTATCTATCTACCTATATCTAACTGTCTCTTTCTATCGCTCTATAAACTCTCTCACTCTCTCTCTCTCTCTCCGATCTCGCGCGGTTAAAATACAGCAGTTAGTGTACCTACACACGCACACACATACATACGTATACACACGATATTATTATCTTTTTTGTTTTAACGAGATAAATGCCTCGGGGGCCCACTGTGGGGCTACAGCGGGGGAGGTGGGTGGCGAACCCGAGTGATTAGGCGAGCGCCGCCGCCGCTGCAGCCGTGAGAGATTCGTGAGAACGTGCCGGACGCGGCGGAGGTCTTGTTGAATGAAAAACACGATGCGGCGGCGGTGGTGGCGCCAAATGATGTCTGTCCGCGTGCGTCCGATTTGAATATAATAAACGCGACGACGGTCGAGACGATTGTCGTCGGCCATATCAATTATTTTATATTAAATAGGCATATTATAAACATATATTGTATACATATTATAATATTATATTATTATACTGCTATCGTCCGGGACCGCTCATCCGTTGACATAATAATATATTATACGATATAATATAATACCTACCTACTTGACTGTGGCGACCGATGCGTTTATATTATATTATTATACACATTACACACACACACGGTCACAGGTTTTTTTTCGCCTGTTCGGTTTACCAACTATATACGAGCCGTAACATGGCTATCGTCGTCGGTATATACGGGTTGGGTTTCGCACGACTGTCTATACGGAATAATATTATCTCGTCGAAACAATGCGACGAGAGGGGTTTTCTTTTGTCCGGGTCTTATTCCCCGTTCATAGGCAGGTATAGGTAAACAATAATATATTTCGTATAAATTATACCTACAATCGCGACTTCCGGATATCGCCGCGGCATCCGCGCGACGCCGTCGTGCCATTTCTTCGGCTGGTTCTCGTGTTCTTTTCGGCGACGACGTGTACGTCGAGGGGACCGATTCGTAAGATTTCGTTTCTCTCGCATCGTGTGGCGCTAGGAGGAGGCCCGGATGCAAATGGACGCGAGAGAAACTTTTAAATCGCCGCGCGTGTATGTTATACATATTTTGTTTGCTCGGGCCCGCGCGAAAGCTCTCGCTGTCCCGGTTTAGAGGAACGCTGCGGCGGGAGGAGGAGGAGGAGTTAACGGATATCATGTGTCTCCGGTCAAACGGAACGCACATACAAGGATAATTGGACACGACCGGCGTCTAGTCCTTTTTACGCACACATACACACGAGTAAAAATACTGTGGTCAGGCGGCGGGACGCGGAGAGGAGTGAGCGAGAGAGCGAGTGGACCGTCACGACCAGTTCCCTTCTTCCTTCCACGACCGCGCGCGTATATGTCGTTCGATTTGTTCAATTCCACCGTACAGTCCTTTTCCCGAGACTTGTCCTCCCCGTCTGTCTTCACACACACACACATATACTCTCACACACACGCGACTCGCGTGTTTACACGTATATCTTATATATATATATCGTTAGATCTCCTCCTCTTCTCTTCTCCGGTCCGGCGACCGCCAGCACGACCCGTATATATGCGCGCACACACACATCGTCGGAGCCGGCGTCTTTTGTGGCGCCGCCGTCGTCGCCACCAACGTCCGACGGTGGTGGCGGTGGTGGTGGTGGTGGTGCGTCCGTATAATATTAATGCTACACGCTCGTACCTATATTATATTATATTATATGAAAGCGGAATGGCGCGAAAAACGACACACGTGTGACCCTGAATTGGAGAATGAAAAAAAAATTGTCTTTTTCGATTCCACCGTGTATTCGGCGGAGGTTACATACGAAATCGGTGTGCGGCCGCACGTTTACGTACGTAAAAATATTATTTTTTTATCCGGCGTGGGAGATCACTCGTACACGCCGCCTGTGATCGATCGCAATCGGAAAACGATTATCGATTTCCGACCGCTTCTTATATCATATTGTACGGTCCTATAAATGCATTATGCATAATATTAGCATTGCTCTCGTGTTTAATATCGTATAACATTGTTATAGTATTGTTATGTGCTGCGCGTGTGTGACGTCGTATATATTATATTTTATTATTGCGATCGTCGACGAAACTAATACACTGGAAACCCGTAATTATTATTAGGTTTATCAAATAATACGATACGAACGGGTAATTATTTTTATTCGTTAAACTCGTAATATACGTAAACGGCTGTTTTTAAATACCCTGTTATTAGCCCGTTTTCGATTGTATTTAATTGTTTCATATAATTGTCACGAATATAATATTATATTATATTATTGCTATATGGCACTATTTGAATAAATGTTCAAAAACGACAACGGTTATTAATTATTTAAAAATCGTATTTCGAAAATTAATTATACATTGATAGCAACAGTAATAATTAGTACCGTGCACGGGGAAGTTTTTGTGTTTTTTTTTTTTGTTTTTTCTACGGTATTTAATTAGTGCTTACACTAGTTACACGGACCACAAATACAACCGAATCGTGTCGTTTCGGCAACTGTGTATAATGTATATTATACTTTGGTGAAACCGAACTGTAGTAGTGACCTATATATAATATAAATATATTATGCGTCGTTGTTTGTATTGTCGTAACAACCATTTTTCGGGGTGAAAAAAAAAATTCGCCGGATGTGTCGTTCCGCATTTTGTTAATGTGTCGTGTTCGTATATTATACGAGGGTTTTTAATAATTCATACAGCCTTTTATCTCCGGCCAATCGGCACCTGTGTCCCGACACATCAGGTGCCTCGCGCGTATATATCAAACGGCCCCTTTCGCGTCCACCTCGTTGTCGCGCGTTCAAATATAATAAATTATCTATATAATTGTATCTTTTCTTTCTGTCTGTCTCTCTCTCTAGACCATATTGAACTCGATGCACAAATACCAGCCCCGTTTCCATCTAGTCAGAGCCAACGACATTATCAAGTTGCCGTACTCAACTTTCCGTACGTACGTGTTCAAGGAAACCGAGTTCATCGCCGTTACGGCATATCAAAACGAAAAGGTAATTTATATAATAATTGTTAATCTCTGCGTGTGATACTACGCTATGGACGATTGATTGACGTTTGATCAATTAAATCGCCGTAAAATGGTGCACGTCAACTGCAGTTATAACGTACACTCACACGTGCCTACATTTTCTATTTACAGATAACTCAGTTAAAAATCGACAACAATCCGTTCGCCAAAGGGTTCCGAGACACCGGTGCCGGGAAACGAGAAAAAAAGTGAGTACAAACATTATTTTTTACTTACGCACATTTAAGCATTATTTTGGCACTATGCACACGGTCTAATATACATAATATACGCTATCTCGATACATATATAATTATATTACGGAATACGGATGTTATAATAACGAATATTGTACTTCATAAAAATCGTCGTAGACGACAATATAGGTATACGTATTTTTATTATCATTAGTGCGGTTTGAAAACCAAAAACCGTTTCCCCTTTGTTCGCCGTCGAAATTACCTTCAATTGATATTATAATACGACGAGCGCACACGTTCACCATAATATTATTATGCACATACATACACAAATCATGAAAACGATCGTCCGATAAAAACACAAAAAACTACGTGTACAGAACGATACGATTTACATTTTTATTTTTTTCTATCGTCATTATTATTACTATTATTTTTTCACCGGTCGGAAGTACGATTATTGTTATAATATACCAAAATACAAACACACACACACACACATATTTACAATATTTTACGCGATACCATTTCGTTCTGTCACGTCGCGTGTGAGCAATATAACGAGCCCGCCGTGTAATAGCTTTTTTAAAGTGTGACGCGCGCGATCGAGATGATTTATCAGTAGGTACCTATGTTGTATAAATAATTTTTGGACACTGAACGAACACATATTATTATCAGTAGATTTCAATGCGGTCACCGTCGCGTGATTGTTGCCGCTCGCCCGCGTATAACGCAACTCGTCGCTTTTATTATTATAATATTGTGTTACACTATAATATAACACTGTGATGTAGTTAATTCTACACACGTATACAAATCTAAAAACAAACGAAAACCACTAAAGGTTACAAACACACACAATAATAATAATAATAATAATATTATTACAGTACTGCGAAGGCTGCAAAAGCGATATTATAATTTATAATATTATTATCGCCGTATATTAGTCGTTTATCGATTTTTCGCCGACAATTGTCCACCCTTTTTTTCAGTAGTTAGTTTAGTATTAGTCGGTCGGCTCGGTTTGCCTTTTTTCATATACATATATATGAATACAATACGACTTAATGATATGCGAGGCGTCGTCGTCACGGGATAAAGGTCAAAGTGAGTGAGACGGTTTCGGGTGTGCGCTGCACGAATTACTATACGGGCGGTGCGTTTGTATTTTTTTTTTATTATTATTATTATTACTACTGTGTATAGTTTAGCCTTTATGTTAGTTAGGTATAGAGAGGCGAGAGGGCGAACGGATAGTTCAGAGTGACGAAGGGGAGGGTTGAAAGGAAAGGACGAAAAGAAACGTATATATATTCACTCACACGCGGGCGCGTACACTAAAAAAAGAGAGGAGATCCCACTAATGACACCGCAAAGGTCGCGAGCGTATATAGAGTCGTCGTGAAATGCCTTTTAATTTAAAAAGTCGACGCCCACCAGATATATCTAATAATGATGCGACGGATATTATCGCGGGGGAGGGGGTGTCGAGGGGTGCTGTTCGCGGCCCATTTAATTCCGTGCAAAAGGCTATGTACGAATATATACTGCCGCCGCGTTTGAAAACCCCCAGTCGGTATAAGATAGGTGAGCGGTGTTGGGGATGGGCGGAATGGGCTTTGGTAAAAAAAAAAAAAATATAACCGCATAACTCGAAACATTTTAAACGTTCCCCGGGGATATTACTTCAGTGGCCCGCGTATAATTTCGCCGTGACCCTCCGCGAGCATTTTAATTGTATACTCGGCCGCCGTGCCGTGACCCGCACACGAGTTCTATCGTTTACACCAAAGGCCCGGGTTGACGTATAAACGACTGCGTAAAAAATGTAAATAACATTTCGTGAACTTTTCACCGCAAACGTTCTCGTTTTTCGCAAGTTTTTAATTACGCGTTTCAAAAAATGTAAATTATCAACTCTATAATGCTAAAATCTCGATTCGTTTGTCAGTTGCGTCTTCGCCTGTATATATATAGGTATAGTATAAGTATATTTCGCTAGCGTGGTTTACCATCGGCTTTCGGATTCATGAAAAATATACAACAGTATGTGACTTACTGTCAGTAAGACTATAATATCTATTTACGCATCGCTTACCCAAAAAAGACAAAAAATATTTAGAACAGCGAATGTTGGAAGTAAACCGACAAAAGTTCGGTGTTCAAGTCGGGCCGGCAATGCTATAGTCCGCGGCGGATGATTTTAAAAACACATGTAGTCTTTTCCTAGTCCTATAATATTTACCCCCACCTCCCCTGGCTGTGTGACGCAAATGGCTTCACCCCCGCGTCGTTAGCCCCGATCGACTATAATATATATTTATAACCGTTGAACAATAATATAATAATGTACGCGGACACACCACCCCGGCTTGGAAGGCTTTCCGGGTCGGGTCAAGCCTGGTTTCGCGTGCGGTACCTATACACTACACTTTAAACGCATATATATACCGCTTATTACCATGGGTATAATAATATCATACCGTCTAATTCGTTCGACGCCCGAGACATGACGTGCACGCGCACACCCCGAGACTCCGTAACTGTTTAATATATAGTATCGTGTCGTCGTCGTCGTTGTTATGCACACCTCGACCGGTACATATTATAATAATAAATATTATTATTATTAAAAGATGCGCCTGTGTGTATAATATAGGTACATAAACGGCGCATAGCAACAACGACCCGGCAGCAGGTATAATATGGTATACACGACAGAGACGGGGTACGTGTGTGTGTACGTGCACGTAAAAAATATAATACATGTTACATGTACGTAGCAGGTATAGAGTAGTAGTAATAGGTTAGGTGCCGAGGAGGCGTCCGACGGAAATATTGTAATAATAAATTACCGCCGCCGGCAGAGCCACTCGGTTTGTTTGTTTGTTATTCGGGCGGCTGCCGTTGCCGTCGCTGATATATCCATTGATAAAAAAAAAATATAAATATTAATCTTTTCGTCTTCTACCTTAATTTTCGTCGTTTTGTCCGCATCTGTCAAACGCTTCACGCTCGATTAGTGTAATAATAATATAATATCATTAATATATTATTATTTATCCATAGTGTATCGGAATTGATACACAATATTTTCACTAAAACAAGTTTAAACAGGCGACCGAGAATTTGCATTTCTTAAATCGTTTATATTATACTCATATATTGTAGACAGAGACGTTCGATCGACCGCCCATCACCGCCGTTGTCGGCGGGAAAACTCGATGACGATAAGTTTTATTGTATCATAGTCATATTATTACGTCATCATTATATGTACTTCCTGGTTCCGAATTCCACCGAAACACTGATAATAATTATAATGATTCAGTGTGGAATTGTGTGCGCTTTGTGGTGGTGTATAATAATATAATATTGTTCACACTCGCCGGAACCTACGTGGATGTTATTATTTGTCTGCAGACACCTAAAATAATCGACACGGCCTTGTGTTCACGGTATATTATTTTCAAGCCCGTTCAGAATTATAATTATAAAATAAATCGAAACGTATTGGATGGACTTTGAAAAATATTATATTTGTTTAAGTACGACACAAAGTAATAACAAATAACTTAACACACGCTGCACATAGTTTCCTCGTCGTGTAATTTACACTGTTGGTAGGGCGTTCGCTGATGTTGGTCCACACAAGCCAATACCTCAGGAAAGATCAGAATAATAATCGAGCTTCACGACTTTTGTCATTGTAATATCATCATCCTCACGGTGGTGGGGGTGGGTAGGAGAAGAGAGGAGCTACTCGTGTAGTGTGTACACCGGTTTTATCGACACGCATTGTACACTGCACCATTGTATAACTTGTAAGAACAACGATATTATTAATTGTTATAATATGTATAGTTTAACCTATCAACTTTTTTTTCTTCTCGTCTCTTATAATATTATATAATATTATGTGTGTCGTACAATTTCAATAATTCAAGTTATTCTTTTCGTTCTATTCCGTTTATTGTACAAATAATTGTAATCGTCCGTAATATACTATAATATACTAATTATATCGTGTATACCTTTAAGCTGGCGCCAGGTAAGGCGGCGGAGCGCCATATACGGATCCATGAAACGATTATTATTTTTGTAGCGCCCGACCGTAATCAAATGTCAATCCGAATCCATTAGCGAACCTACATAACTAGTGTTTTATATCTCCGGACAAAAATGGTAAAGAACTCATCGCATCGTCGTGTTATCGCTGCCGCCGAGACTGGCTGGATTCGTTTTTTTGATTTCCTTTTCGCACGTTTTTTTCTTACTATGAAAAAAAATAACTATAATAATAATAATACCATATGATTATATACACGAGAATTCGGTAAACGAGATAATGTAATTTGTCGTTACTCGTTTTGGGCTTAACGCGACAGACCTCCTGCAAGAGGTAGCGGGTGACGTGAGGTAGTTATAGAAGTACGTTGCTCCGTAGTGTATAATGACTCATTATTAATGAGTGTCGGTCGTGTTTAGGAGGTACCTATCTGGTACTTTATATATACCTATACTATTATGGGGCAGATAAATGCTTTTTTTTTCCATCGCGAATAGTGCCATTACTGTAAACAACTACCTACTACTAGTATTACGCTACTTCCAACCACTGATAAAAAAATACATAACTCCGTTCCAAAAAATAAACATGTCGATTGATCATTCGCGTGAAAAGAGAGCAAAAAAATGTTCAACCACGCGGTTCTTTGATCGTATATTATTATATATGTATGAGTAGACACGATAAAGTTTAACAGTCATTTCGTATATAGAGATCGTTCCAAGCTTATTTTTGTTTTTCTGTCAATCTACAGATGTGTACAACGTAATGGTGTTTTCAGGCAAGCAATGTTAACGGCTCAACGACACGGTGGCCAAACGGTCCAAAGCCAGGACGAAAAGCCCTCGGGTTCAGATCACGAGGATGACAAACCACTGGACGTAGTGGGTGGAGGAGATCCTGACTCACCAATTTCTGCCCACCACCACCACCATCACCACCAACCCCACCAACCCGGTAAGTCCAGATCACAAACACCTTTCAATCCGAAGATTTCGATTTCGATTTTACTAAAATGAGTGCGTTTTTTTGATCAATATAGGTTCGTGGTTTTCGGGATTGGCTGATGGTAGTTTGCTCCTGGAGGACGCTATGAGGAGGCGCCTAGCCGGTCACCCGGCCCTTCACCACGCAGCGTTCCTGCAACACCATCACCACCAACAAGCTCACCAGCAAGAAATTGATAGTGAACAAGAAAGCAGTTGTTCCGAATCAGGCCGGGAAAGAATGAACTCACCGTCCGACAAAGAGTCAGCTGGTCCTTCTGGTAAGAAATACAATTATTTTACTAGACTATTCGGTTTGCATTCAAAAACCGCACACTTATGATTTTGACAAAATACGGTCGATGGACAAAATTGCACAATTTATCGGTTCATTTCATAGCTAATAAATACCGCACACTATTTTTCAAACTACGAATTATGCACGTCAAAACCTTTTACCAAAATTATCGAAGAGAGTAGTTTTAAATTGTGATATTATTAACACCCTTAATGAATTATGTTTACTTATTGTCACAAGGAAGATGAAATTGATATTGTACCTAGTAAAAAAAATATTAAACTAAGGTGTAATGAGTACTTAGCTGATGGTAATTTAATTTAATATTTGTATTCAAATAAATATTACATTTAAAATATACATAATATATTATAGGTACCTTCATTTTTAAGAAAGTGTATCTTTCATTAAAAAAGTGTGTAGTTTTTGGATACAGCAACCTTAGAAAAGTATATGTGGTTTTGTCCTGTATTTTATCTAAAGAGTGCATTTTTTTAATTCAAACTTTATACGCTATAGTTGTATACATAAGTGATAAATGATAAGTATAATATATATATCAAGTATGTATATGTTTACAATATGCCCAGTAAAGATGGATTAGAATTATTAGAGAAGAACTTCAACCGTAAACAAACGATTTCATGAGAATAATAACATCCTACTGTTTTCCAAAACGTATACAGGATAAAATATTTAAGAGGGTGCCCGTATAAGAACGGTCCAGTGCACGATTTTAACTTAACCCTCTTTATCCGTTTTCCCACAAAGTCCTTATCAAATTAGTTTTGGAAATAAAGAATTTAATAGAAATAAAACATGACTAAGATAAATATTTATCTAAAACATCTAAGTATTGTACAAAAAACACAAAGACTTTATCCAGGGAACGCAATATAATGTTAAAAACGAAACTATTGTGTTGGGCTATAGTTCTTGTTGAAAAAGACATATTTTTTGTCGATCCTATGAGTACACGAGTAACATTTGTTATAAATTACATATTTTGAGCAAACACGAACTGACCATTAATTTAAGATTTAAATCTTTCAAAATGTGGGGATTTTAAATTACGCATAATATCTACGTGATTTTGCGAAACGATGGTCAAAAAATATTGTCAATATATATTACCAACCACTTAAAATTATCTTATACGTATAACCGCTTAAACGTGCATTAATGGCCGAATAAAAATTTCCTATTTCTCCCGGCACGGATCGCGTATTAGCCATTGTTAGTGGCAATGTTTCACATAATATTTTACAATTGCCCACAATACTCATGTCATTCGTTTTGTGTTCTCGCAGGACCCGGACACAGCCCTATCGACTACCCATTACCGAACGTTTCATTCGGACCACCGATCCCAACGTCGCCGCACCTATTGCCGTACTTGTATCCAGGCATGTACCCCGGTGGCCCTGGCCTGGGAGGTCCGCTTTGCCCGTCGGCGCTCAGTCCCACCACCAACCTGCTGTTCAACGCTCAGCTGGCGCTGGCCGCTCACCACCCGGGCTCGCTGTTCACACAGGCGTACCTGCAGGGCGCCGCGGCCGGCGGCGGTAGTGGCGGTGGCGGCGGCGGCAACCACCCGTTCAAGATGACCACCAGTGGACTGGCCGCGGCCGCTGGCCTGGGCCGGTTTCACCCGTACCACCTCGGCCTTCACCACCCGCTGCACCCGTCGTCCGTCGGCTCGGCGTTCGAAACGGTGACGCCGGGTCGGTGCTCTTCGGCCGGCAGCACGCCGCCGCCCGCGCCGCTCGACCTACAGTCGCCGACCAACGGTGGCGGTCGGCAGACATCACCCCCGCAGCCACCGCTGCCACCACCGCCGCAGTCGTCGCAGCCGCAGCCGTCACCGGCGTCGGCACAGCTGCAACCGCCGCCGCGACAGTCGTCAGTGTCACCGTCGCAACGACAGCACCATCATCACCAACAACAACACCACCACCACCGGACGGCCGCCAATCAGCCGTCGCCGACCAGCAGCGAGTTGAAGTCCATCGAGAAAATGGTCAACGGACTGGACTCGGCGTCGGCAGCAGCGTCGGCTGCCGACGAACAACAAGTAGTGGCGATAGTCAAGTAAACCACGCATGACCCATACCACACCCACCCACCCACCCAAACCAATCATCCCCACCGCCCCTTAAACACCTACACACACACACACTCATCACACATACGTATTACACTCACATACACGCGTTTCTACTATGTTGTATATAATATAATATATATATAAACCTATACGTATATAATAATATATATTTGACTTCGTTATTGTAGAAAATTATTTACATTTATACATTATATATAAATAAGGCATTTTTAGTATATTAAACTATACATAGATAATAATGATATACATAATATATTTATTGATTAGGGAATGTATAAAATAATAATATAATATATATTATAGAGAAACTATAATACGAAAACGTGCAATAGTATAATAATATTATTTAACTTATAAATATTTAATTATTTAAACGAGTAAATAGCGTTTTTTTTTCATTAGTTATAGCGGAGAAATTGTAGATTGTATTGGTTTTCCCAAATAGTAATAAATAATAATATCCATCTATTATTATAATATAATATAAATACATATTATTATAAATTATATATTGTACCCGACCCTGGCATTCAAGACGAAAAAATATGTTCCTAAAAGTAAAATATTTGAAAAGAAAATATATTAATTGTATCGTCTTAAAAAAAAAATTTGATAAATAAAAATTCCAGTACAAACATTTTATATTTCGCCAAAAACAAAACGTGTTTTAATGCAAAACTGTTCCTACGCGGTTTCTTTTTTCAAAACTGGTGCTAATAACGGACTTTTTATGAGAAAAAAATCTGCTCACGTTTTGAAAAAAAATTTTGAAAAAATTTACATGACATGTACATATCCTTTTTTGTTAGTGACTATTATTATTACAGACTTCTTATTGTAAATTTTTAAACCGCAAAATTGGCGAAGTCGGTTACGACCGATGTTTTTTTTTTTTAATGTAATATAATTATATTTGTTGTGTGCTACTTAATATTTTTCTTGTGTAAAAAGATAAAGTAAAATTAAACATAAATACAGAAACATGATAATAATATGAGCATTTGAAATTTTTTTTTTTCAAAGATATTTATCTTTGCTCCATTTATGTAACGAAAATCCTATACGAATAATCCTTGAAAATCGTTAAAAATTATGCTACTGAAGCAAAATAAGTAAATAATATCGAGATGTTTCAAGAGTTTACAGATGTCTACCAAAAAACGAATACTATTATTGCAATTTTTGTCAATCTGATTGTGTGAAGAAAGTAATACGTACCAACGTGTTTTTTATCCACAGAAATAAGTAAGTACCCAATCTGATTTCACAACAATATACATATGTACATATTATAATACAATTGATCGCAATTTTACCTTTTTGATATACTTATACGATTGTGCTATTTTTCGGCGGGTCATTGAAACGAATAATTAGGGATGACCTTATGTGCATATGAGTTGCGGCTGGCTGTCCTTGAATAACAGTGCAACGTTGCCATACCTATTAAATATAATAACGTACATGCCTATAAATTAAATTTGCTTAATCGGACAACCATTTTTTATGAGCTACGGTTATTATACGCCGCGTACACAGAATTAAAAATTAGTAAAATTACTTTTGCCATAATATTTTATACTAGCAAAATTGTGTGATATCGAATCTATGATTATTAAACATAATATTACATTTTTTATCTAATAAAATAATCGTTCGTAGGTACATTATATAACGTTATTTTCTCTATTATATTGTTTCGCAAGATATTTACCACGTGCGTTTTGCATAGAGTGTACCTTTATCAAATCCGCGTTGCAGGTGCCTAAAATTACATTCACGGACTATTATAGTATATATATATATATAGTAGGTATATCCTCATAATTATTATATTCACAAATAGAATACGGCCGCGGCAGGTGATTGACGGACAACGACGATGTGTATTATGAACGCACATTTTTTCATAATAGGTAGGTATAATAATATATGAATGGCCCTACAATTGTACGCAAACGGTATATATTATATGGGTATAACATTGCCGGACATCTGGGGCCTACGCAAAAGTCTCTTTCGAGCCCCCTAAAACCAAATTAAATCAAAAATAATATATACGTTTTTTTTTTAGTGATATTAAAATATTCGTTATTTTTCATGGAAGTGTTTTGAGAACGGCTACTCGCCGTCACTATTTTAAAACAAATTTAGAAAAATCAGAAATCTTACTTCTTCTGCATAGTCGGTTATTTGAATTCAACACATCGTTGTATGCGAAAAAAACCACCGAGTGGAGGACATGCAGATTTTCGATTTTTTTAAATCGTCTCTTATCTAACAACTTTGGACAGATATTGTTTCACATTTTCAAACCTAACAAGTTATTTACAATGAACATTTAATGAAGTTTTAAACGCGAAATAATTTTGTGAATTTTCGGTATTTCATTATTACTTTTATAATATTATGTGTTTACCTAATGCAATTTTAATTTTGCGGTAGCTCGAGCGAAGTGATAAAAAATGTTTCATTGTATTATAACTACCTACAGTTAGCCCCTCCCCTTCCGACAATAGTACCCGGTTTTCACTCACGACGGCTGGTAAGTATACATCGGTAAAATACACGAATGACGTGTAAAGTTTTTAAGTTTTAGAGCAAAACTCCACGTCATTGATGCGCGAAAATTCTTTAACGGGATTCAAATATTACGCAATCAGCGCGAATGGAAGATAATATTATATTATAACAAAAATAAGCGCAGACCGCCGTCGCACCACTGCAGTTTCGTGTAATACCTGTTGAATACGAAATGTCTACTCGTCTCGTTACACACGCAAGACGTATATTATATTATATACTGTAAATAATATATTTCATATTATTATATTATATGCATTGTGTCTCGGTGAAATTGTCGGAGAAATCGTTGAACTGCGGCGGCGGATGTGCGCAGGTATGATAATAATATGATATATACATAGGCACTGCAGGCACTGAAATATATATCTCGTTTGGAGGGTATGCTGCAATTGTATTATTATTATGAGCCGATCGTATTCGCGCGCGCGAGGTAGGTACACATATTATATATATATATATATATATACATGCAGAAGGAGCTGCAGCGGCAACCTACCTATATAAATGGAAATCGTTTACTTTTTTTTTTCTTTTTTTATCGTTATTATATTATTGGTTATACAGGAGGAGGATGTGTATTGTTCGTTTTGTTTTGTTTTTTTTTTTTTGTTCGGTTTCGTTCGACGCCGCGGCACTCCGCAATGGTCGTCGATCGCGATCGACCAATGATCGTATCGTCTCTGCTGCAGCGCGGAGTCATATTATAGCTGTCGTCCCGCGGCGGCAGCGTACCATATATAGAGCTACCGGTTACCTATATAGAATAAATATCGGGTTACCACGGAAAATTTCGCCGGACGCGATTCACCAATGTACCTGCATATACATACCTACGCGTTCCAAAGCAACGTGGCTTGTTTTTTATACCGTCCGCGGCGGTCGGTTTCGGGTCGTAACAGAGTTCGGATGGTTTTCCGTCTCTCGCAAATCACACGACATCCTCGCGGGTCCCCCTTGGTCTTGAAAGTGCACGGACCTTTGACTGCGGAAGACGTGGTGTTATGACTATTATGGCTTATGTCGTGAAACCCGTCGAGTAAAACGGTATATTGTAGGCTCTTCCGTGCAGGCGTGTCCAAAACTAGAACATATCCCGCAATAGCTGTGTATATAATACGCAGCTTACAATAAATTTAGCATAACTCTTCCAATATCATAAGGGACTTATTTTCCACAGTTCTCTAAGAAGTATGTATTTCGGCCTTGCAGTATGATTTTACACGTATCTACTTGGAAAATGTAATTATTTTTAATTCGGTCCATAATATAACGTCGGTGACTTTTGACGAATCTCACTGTAACTTCTAAATCCCAGTCATTATATAGGTAACTAGGTAGGTCGACTAATACCCGTTTTAATTATAACTAATGTGTAAAAAGTTAGCCCTAGTTGTTTGTCCGTATTAGACCGCGGACTAATATTGTTAGTTGGTTTTTGGGATTTACAGATTCATCGATTCGAAGACATACGGCCAAAATTAACCGGGATGTTCGGGTGTGGGGGAGACTATAGCCTCCCCACTCCGTCCAAATTTCTCCGGACTGCCAACTCGCAGTAACCGTCGCTTACAAATTTAGCAACGATTTACGATATGGACACCTATTATAGATGGACGAGTTGTTTTTAATTGATTTACCGGAAGAGATGCTCTTTTGCCAAATCGTCGATTTACCCCGAGAACTTTGGGAGTTATAACCGCCTAAAATAATATTTGACATGCGTACAGGTACAGTATAGTATACAGATGGTTATTCAGTAACAACGATTTCGATAACCCGTAACTCTAAATCTGTGCACCTACCTATATATTATACGCAGCACAGTCAAACCACTGCTTGTATAGTATAATAATATATACGTACAGTTATACAGAAGCGCGTTATGATTATAAGGCCCAGTCGCGACGAGTACTATTATTATAACCGTGTTAAAACGATAATAAAACCGGTATCACTTAAAAAAAAAACTCCTCTGACAAATAATTACACTTGGGCCCCGTCACTGCGAGTCGAGCTATACACTTAGTTACGTCGTATATAGATACCTGCGTAGGTATATATTTTGTTATTTATAATGGTGTATGAGTAGGAAGGAAGTGGCGACGAACTGGTATCAAAGTGGTCTGTGGCAGAAGTCATTATAATCAACACCACCACCACCACCACCCACCATCCAAATTTGTGTGAATGTTCTACAACACCTTCTACAGAAAAATTATTATCTCGCATTCACTAAATTAGTTTGGTCTCGACAAGAGTTTCGAACAAACTAATTTGTGTACAAAACATTCAATTGCAGATTTGTCAGTTTTCGATCTTGATATCCATATACTTAGGTACATTACAAATTACTGGTAGTTTAGGCATAAAATTAAAAAAAAGTTACCGACTAGGTACAATTTTTTTATATATTTTATACAACACTAAAATAAAAAAATAAAAAAAATATAGGTATTATTTATTTTGCTTTGAAATTGTATCGTTGTTAGTTGTTGCACTTGATTATATCTATATGTACCACTCAAAAGAGGCGGTGGCTGCACTCAGGTCTGCTAAATGACACGTGTAATTTTATTTACAATATGCATCAAACGCGATAACGCCAAATTATGTAAATTTCAATAATAATATACAAATGGATTTTTTGTTTAATCATTTTTATTTAACATCATATCTTCACTAACGGCGTTACAAAAGTTTAGTATAACTCGTATTTTTTAAAGTCATTTTCTTGGTTTTTAGATTATTTAAATTCGTGCCCTACACAAGTGGCCTTTTAGCAAAATTATCAATGAAATATCTAATTGGACCCACCCGATGTCGCTGTAAAGTGTAAACTTCATACCATAATCCGATATTATAAGTTATTTTTATTCAGACACAATTATCAAATAGAACTTAGTACTTCTTGAACCGATTTAAATTGATGTATTGTAAAAATCTTAATTTAACATTGATGTACGACTATATATTTACATAGTTTGCCATTCCTGCTCAGAACGCAAACTTTAAAAGGATATAATTTCACTGATAGTTGTTGATCATTTGACAAAAGAACACTATCATCTTATCACTATAAACTGCAGTATGTCCGATGAAAATGTAATTTCAAAATTACTTGTTTGGAACTTTAGACTTTGGTATATCATGAGTACAAGTCTGTTCGTCTGTATATTAAAATGTAAACGTTCCTGCAAAATAGGAAGATACTCGCACTATCCACTACCAACATGTATTGATTATGCAGTACCTAGGTAGATAATTAAAATAATTATTTAAAAAAAAAACCGAAGTTGTTCATCCGCTCGTCGAGTTTCGCATTTTTACGCAGTCAGCTCGAATATTACGAAAGTGCAGTACCTTTGTACATATGCAATACAAGTGTATTTTTACCCGTCTGGTTTTTTGTACTCTGATAGCCCCTCCCTAGGTTTCCTACATAATATCGTGTTCCTAGAAATTATCCAAAACCCCCTCCCACCAATTCATTGAAAATTCCTAAGAACACCACTGTGCAAGATTCTGGAAATACTGCAATAGTCAAACAAAAAAAAAGAGGCTGGAGGATGATATAAGGAGATTGTGCACGAGGAGAACGCGGAGCTGAAATCGAGCAGAAGGTTTAATATAATATCTAAAGGGGAAATCGCAAATGGCGCAAAAATTTCTCGCGCGCATATACATCATTATGATCGCGAGCATAATAGCTGGACAGTATTTATTATAGGTATTATAAGGTATTATATGTTGTATATAATAATGGTACAGGGAATTTATATTATAATGAAAGTATGCAGTGTGCGGTTCTGCCTTCCGCCACCCATCTATATAGATACCCACCCTGTATTCCTGTAAGCTTTCGACGGTTACCGCGTAAAAATGTATGATACCTAAGCTATGTGCAGGTTTATACCTATACAATGTTTGCAATATTATTTGTCTCGTACTATATATTGTGTTCGTACTTATATTGCGCGTCTGTGCTTCGTAATTATAATATGCGGAATGCAATAATTACAATAGAGAATATGTGTTAGGAACTCACTATTACAGCGCTTAGTCGGTATAATTTTGAGTATATCGACGCGTGGCTGATGAATATAAAATAGGACAATATTGTACGGTTCATAAAATTAATAATTATGTGATACAGTTGGCACCTAGTAGGTTTCTTTTTAAAGAAATGTTTAAACTAAAAATGTTATCTTGCTGGTAATTAAATAAATCCGATTCTCCGAAAGCATTTTGAAATCTTTATTATAGTATATGTGGTCTTAGTAATAGTGTTTTTGTATTGAACATTTAATTTATTTACGCGTATTTTCAGGAAAATAGTAGGTAAAATTATAGACTTAATATTCTTTACGCACGGTACAAATAAATCCGATTATTAGTCATTAAATAACAAAAATTATCTGTTACGCCGAATGAAACGTGATTAAAAATGGATAATGAGTATTCATGGCCTGTGCAAGGTTGTTAAATAGGCAAAAATCAAAATTTGCCAATCAGCTTGTTTATTATCAAAAATCAAATATGACTTAGGGGTGCTGCACCCATCGTAGTTGTCCACTCTTCAGGAAAATAAAAATTTGAATTTAAAGGTGCTTCTGGAAATTTTTCATGTCAGCAATTTCGTTTTATGGAAGACAAACGTCCAAGTGTTACAACGGCGTCCTCTATTATAGTCGTAAAATTATGAAAAAAAAAATAATAAAATATTTAATGAAATGTTTATAATATGTTTAACAACAGTTATTTCGTCAATGTTATTCTTTTAAATTTGTGATTATGTGGCGTTATTTTTGTATAGTTTGTATACCGAAATAAAATTAATAATTTCACCTCATATAATACAACTAGTTGCCCCACCCGGCGATGCCCGGGCAAAGTCACCTCGGGGGAAAACCAAGATTTTTACTTTGACAATAATATTATATAAGTATTATATTTATTTATATATGAGCATAAGTTCATTAATTTTGTATAATATATTATGTATTTTCATGATTTTCTAATAAGTATACTGAGGTCTCACCCGTGTGCAGTTTATATTGGCGATGTACCTATCTCAATTTTAATGTTACCTCTCGGAAAAATCGGCATCAGTGTATCTAGTTTTGTGAAATAATTCTACTTAGATGGGCCGCAGATCGCGGATTGGACACTTCTTATACTTTTTATCGTGGCTTATAAACTACTATTACTCTCTTTGAGATTTTCGTCAAATTTAATTGAGTAGTTTTTGAGTATATTAGCTATACACACAAATATTTGGTTTCTTTATTCGTGGTCATCATAAGTGCGACAACTCGATGCCCCCCCAAGGTTAAAATGGTTTGGTATTACGTAACGTTTTGTAACCACGATTGCTCCCCCGGTTAACCAAGTTAAGAGTTTTGGGTGCCAGGGTAACGTCACCCCAGTACCTCAACAATTAAATAATTACAATTTCGACCAGAAAGTCATTCGGTATTACCTATAAACTGCAGTAAGGTTATTTGTTATGAGCGCGATTCAGTAGGATATTATGCGCTCTACAGGTTGCAGTTTACTATAATAATTTATCCAACCGGTGCAGCAGCTGTCTTCCGTTATGTGCAGCGTTAAGTGTTAATAAGACACAACAACACACAAGTGACTATAAGCTGATAATTATATATGTATATAATATATGTTTATATCGTTTTTAATCACTATTACCCCGTGTATATCATAATAATGTATATGTACGTCGGTATGTTGTATAACGCGCGCGCGTACATCATAAAACTCGATGTGGACGTGAATAATATAATATATATTATTTATATATTATCATGTGCGTTTGTGTAGTAGGTAGTCTATATCGTACTCGTTAATAATAATATACGATCATTATAATATGTACCTACCTGTGCACAGGCTCTACATCTTGATGAATTGTGAGCATGCTGCAGCCGTCATATTATTATAATATTATGGGATGGTGCAACACGTCATATTATTATTATTATCGCCGTCGTCTTTGCCGAGCTGCAGTGCAAGTAGCCAGTAGGATATAATATCTATGGTACTTGCACGTTGCACCGCCGCAGCAGTCGTGATGATAATAATATGTAACAATATATTATGCGCCGGCGAGAATTCAATATAAATTATAAGTGGATTGGTAGATATTACATTTATATATTATGTGATTTTATTAGCCACAATAAATGTTTTCTCGGCGTATCGATAATCCGGCAACTGATTTAATATATTATTTAATACATACCTTATTACCTACACTGCAGAATGCTGGCGCTGATGTATAACTTGGAGACCACTAACATGCATCCGGTCTGTTTATACGCTCTCGCATGATAATAACGATATTATACCTATATTAGGTATTTAGGTACTCGCATGAATGCAATGACAAAGCTTACACCGCACAATATAATTAATCAGAGTGGTTTTTAACATTTAACAATATATTATTGTACATAATTGATGAGCGTAAAAATCGATATCGATATCGTTTTTATCGAAGAACAAAATGATGTTACAATAAACTGCGGTGAAAATGTGAATTAAAAAAGAAAAATGAATATGTTATTTTGTTTGTCGTGAAACGTTTTTTGCAGGTATAAACTACGAAGCAAAAATGTAATAAACATTAGATTAAAAAAAAAGGTCATAACATTTTATATTATCTGCATTTTACCACCCCCGCAATAACTCAAAGTTCCCGTGGGACATAATTCCTCAAATATATATTATATAGGTACCTCATTGTTATGTTTTATTTTCTTTCATTCGGTTGGGTGTTTAACGGAAATATGACTGTGAAGTTGTTTGTAGTTCCTACTTAGCGCAGAAGTAAGAGCCAACTTAACTATAATATTTAGCCACTTTTATGCTAAATCATCCCGCGTCGTTGCGCCGAAAAATCCCAAAAATGTAGTAAAAAAATAATCCGTATATATAGGTAGGTGCCTTGGTTTAATGCCACACATAACCCTAAATCGAAAACAATCTCTCCGTGTGTACGTATATATATATATATAATAAACGTTTGTGAGCTTAAGCCGTGGATTACGCCTCGGGAAAAGTGCGGTACACCGTATACCAACCACGTCACACCGTATATTATGTGGCGTATATAATATATATATATCGAAGAAATATCGCGAGCGGACAATAATCTAATAACAACCGTTGGATTAATTTTTTTTTTTTTACCCTCCGTCGTTTTTCCGAGCACACGTGGGCGCTATCGTTTTCGCGGAAGATTTAATAGCGGATAACACCGCCGCCGCTCAGATACGGATACTAGTCAAACAACATGCACTCGCACACACGTAGATGATAAAATAGGGGAAGAACTGCGTCCGATCATCGTGCCCGCACCCCTGCTGCAGCTCGCGCCGCGGCCACGAGTCCACCCCCACCCCCGGACACTGCGTGATAGTTAATCAGTATACGGTTGACCTTTCGCGGGCCGCGCGCGTGGAAGTTAGGGGAGGGGGTTTGTGTCGTAATCCGACGGTCGCGCTGCGCGTGCAATTGATTGCCCATCGCGTGTGCGGCAGCGGTGGATACGACGAAAAAGTGAGCGGTGGCGTTCGATGGGCGGGAGGAGGGGGGATGAATTGGCGAAGACGGAGACGGGTCGCGCGAGTGTGACAGAGACGGGGGTGGTACGCGATGGAGGGTGGTAAGAACTAGCTGCGAGTGACGAGGAGGAGTGGTTGGGGGGGGGGAAGATAAACAAAAGTGGCCGAGATGAAGACATGCAGAAAGATCCGTTGGAACGGACAGCTCTCCTCGGCGATTCTTTAGCGGCAGTGGGGGGGGGGGGAGGGAGAAAGACCGAGACTACACAGTACACACACCATATAGATATATATATATATACTCTTTATCGTGATATATATATATATATATATATATGTTTGTGTGTGGAATGTATGTGTGTGTGTATGTGTGTGTGTGTGTGTTCTTACCGGCCGCCGTTGCAATTGAAAAGGGGCTGCAGATAAATCATGCAGCTTTTGATTGTCGAGGGTCCCGCCGGAATCAGCCCGCCGCCGCCGCCGCCAGTATAAGGTTCACGGTCCATTTCACCTCGCTCTCCCGGACAAATCGTTCGGGCTTTTCGTTCGTTTCGTTCTTTCACTTTTTTTCTCCTTTTTCTCTCTATTTTTTTTTCCTCTTCTCGGGATATATTTTCCCTCGACCCTTTTTTTTTTACACGCACACGCAAGCCGCATTCGTTCTATATAAAAACATACGCACAAGAGCATATATATACGTTTTTTATACACGTGCGGGCGTATGCACTGTATAATATATATATATATATATATCTAATGGCATATGCTGGTTCCCATATCTGCGATTTTTGTTTTTAAATAAATATACTATAATATTACGGTGTACCTACTTATATATTTGGACTGGATTTAGACTTTTGGGTGCCATCTCATTATAGATATAAGTTTCGAAAACACCTATTTCACCGAAATGTATACACAGCAGAATAATAATTTAAAATAAAGTTAAATAAATTGTATCATTCATAGGTATGTTACGCGTGACTATAACTCAATAACAAATTGTATATACCTAATTAGCCTCCCATCGCGCATCATGTGTAATCGTATTGACGTATTTGCTTGCAAGTATAGGTACTTACATTTTATGGCTTTTAGAAATTTGAATAACTGTATTCGTACGTATTTGTATAGGTTAGGTTAAGTACAATCTTCCGAATCAAAATCAATTTTTGATAAGAAATACTTCTTATATATTATCAATGTCATCTAATTGAACATCATGAGCACTACTTCTATAAGAAGCAAGGGACAAGTGCACCCTCGTATCTAAACTGGTCTAAGTGCATTTTTTTTTGTATGACTTTTATTTATGATGCCGTTGTTGTGACTTGCAACCGTTTTTAAAATAACTAATATACTATGCACATGTTATGAGTACTTATAATAAACTCAATTATATATATTATAATTATTATATATTCAATAATATAATTATTATAAATTCAATATTATATCGACGTATTTGTATTTTTACTATTATGAATATTTATCATTTTTGTACGATATAAATTCCAATAGAGTGTAAGAGTTATGAAAATGTTTAACCAGATAATTATTCGAATAATGTGTTTGTAAATAAGACCAAAAGATAAGTTATTTAATTTCTCATTGTTTTATACTATTAGCACATGTAAATTTAGATATTGGGGGACGGAGTAACCGAGCGGACTGTGACGCACGCCGGCGCTGGTTTAAACCTCGGTTCACGGGCGGCATTTTTCTTCGGACAAGCCACGGTGTCCGGAGAGAAGTGCCGCCATCCCCCACCCGGGCATGGCAGATATCCACGGGTGCCCACTAAAAAATCTGCCAAAACTACACACACGTGTTTACACCTACAGGTCCCTCCTTCACAGTTAAAAAAAAAAAATAAGATATTATGTGTAATAGCATACCACGTAAGTTGTCACTTCTATTTAGAATTTAAAATATATTAGTCATCTGTACGAAATAATATGTGTACCTAAATGAAACTTTTAAAAGTATTTACCTATTTAATCTTGTCTTATAATAATGACATATTATAAATATCGATTAACTGTTAAAGGTTTTCACAAATGTTCCATGGCCCACATTTACTGTATTGAGATTATCTTTTGTAAGTAAGTACTGTGCATTGTATTAGGTTTTTATATGCCATTATAGATAGTTTCGTATACGCCCATTACAGATGTACACAAATAAACGAACATTTAAATTATAATAAGCACTTTTATTAAACTTTAATGTCCAGTGGTAATCTAGTCACACGATCACCACTCACTGACCCCCTTTCAGTCTTCACTTATTCCTTAAATATCAATTTTACAATCGAAGCTCTATTGGCAGTATCGATATTAAGTTTAACCTTGTTACATTATACTTACTGACTGTGGATCAAATCAGTTAGCATTAGCCCTGTCGCTATACGGTGAGGATGTGGAAACATCGATAGGGTCTATATCGATAACAGCTTAAAGCAAGTGGGCCCCCCTCCCCACAGATAGGATTATGGCAGTACAAATAAGGGTAGGAGCACTACCTTTCAAGTCATAAACATCTATAGTTGTGAATTTACCTGGCTTATCAAGTTTACTGTGAATGTTTTCGAATTTTTTAATTTAAAATGCGTTTACGAGTGCATGTATATTTACTGGTTTTTTTTAGTTTATTATATATTTAGCTAACTGCTCCGGTTTGCAACGGTCTGTACGGAAATTGTGCCAAAGTTGGCCTGCGGGCTGCGACTGCAGTTGGCATTTGGCAGATGCTATCAAATTGTTGCACGTCGGTGTTTAAGGAAATTTTCGTGAGCATAATAAATGAAGAAAACAATTCGCCGCGGCGGGTTATATGTGTTTAAGCGGCCCTCGAATTGCCTCAGTCGTAACGTGTAGATAACAGTGTTAATTAACCGCTCGCACCATCGCATCACGCGGCCAGTAGAGTCATATTAAATTATATTATGACGTGTCATGTGTGTACCTCCAGCTAGTATGTCAGTGTTTACGACATAGAATACTACATTGCACTTGTGCAAACATACACGGGCGATCGCCATGCCATTTGAATTTAAGACTTGACTGACTGTCGGTAGTATATTTTTGAAATATTGAGTTGTATGACTTGTGAAAAGTATTATTTTTTTTTGTACTGCTGCATTAAGTACGTATTTTTAAAATGATATTCGCTAGATCCATGTACACGAGTTGATATTATGATACTATAATCTTAACTCTTAATTAAAGTATTCAAATGTATATTTAGTCACTGAAAATAATTATCTTTACTTTTTAGTAACTAGGCTAGTCAAGGTAGACTTTCTGTTAATAACTGGTTAGTATTACATTTTTAAATTAAGTATATAAAAATAATAAAAAGTGTTGATTTTGTGGATGGTTTTAATAAAGGAAATGAGAGATGGTTTAATCTTTTTTTATTAATTTGTCCAAAAAGCCAATCCCTCACTTATCTATACTCCGTTTCTCGAGAGAAGTAGATCGTCCGTGTATGTAGCGGCCGTTCCGTGGCACTGTTTCCCCTAGTATGTGACAGTCGGTATAGACCCACGCACAGTAAATCACTTAATCACGCACTCAAGAATTCCCAATTCTTTACAGCCGTTAATTCTTTTACGATGTCTTTATCGACCTCATCGTACGCATACTCTTTTTTCGCCGCGACCCTCTTCAGTTCGACACCCAAATAAATGCATAGACTTATTACAATTAGAACAACGATATAGTCCAGTAGGTATATCTCCAATGGCACAAACCTATGCACTGAACATAATCAAAAATTTCAGTTGACTCATTATCTTTTTCAGAAAGAATGTTATTATAAAATAACTCCAATATCCCTGTGTGACTGTGTAGTTTTTTTTAAGTTATCTTCAAGTATATTATTTTACTATTTTCATTGCAATCCCCTTCGTTATAACTGGTAAGATAAATAAAGTACTTTGTACATTTACAACTGACAATGGAGCAGCCCTTGGTTCATTTACATTGGTAACGATTATTATAAATCTCGAAAGTGTTACAAAAAGTTTAAAAACTTATTTTTCTTTTTGACACAGCATCAACTACTAAGCTTAAATAAAATAAATACAGAAAAATATTACAAAATATGATTTTTATGTTATACAGTTGAATAAACAATTTAAATGGTTGAATTGAGTTGCATTAATAACTTTTATTAAAAGGGAATATTGCATTATAATTATTAACAATAAATCTCCATAAAAAACTACTAGGCCATATACCTATTTTGTTATTAACTTTAAAACATGATATACTATGTGTACCCACTTATATATTCAACAGTTCAATTTACCATTATATATGAATAGTGCAGTATAGAATAAATTCATTTTACTCACTGTTCTGGCTGCAAGAGTGAATTTAAGTAATCCATTTAATTAAACAGTACCCATAAAAATGTAATAAATGAATGTATACTCTGCAAGAAAATGTAAGTGTCTGCAGTAAAACATTATTTTAAATATTAATATACATAATTATTTATTACTGTGCGAGATACGTCTTTGTCACATTATATCACTTGGCATGTACGCATATTATATCCATGTTATAATATAATATATTGTTTTCTTATTATTAAAACGTATATATTTTTATTTAATGAGAGCAAATACAATCTTTACAAAAAAATCAAGATACTACAATTGTTGTTATTATTATTATTATTATAGTTACCTACTGTACCTATTTTTTTTTAATTGAGGACCAAGGTATACGTCATGACAATATTTTGAGGATAAACCACCCAAGGGTTAGAGTGTACCTCGTCATTGAGTAGGCCACTGTAATGGATGTGTTCGATTTGAGTTATTTGATAGTAGTTCAAATATACCGATCCTGCAGGGACTGCGAGAACTCAACTCCACAGTACCACTGGCACAGATTCGCAGGTCCTATCACTCACGAAATCAGTTATGAATAATTTGTTATCATACTAAAGCGTAATAATTAAACTGTTATCATGCATTATTAATAATTTCATAACATTATAATTATTAATCATGTTGCTTTTAATCGTGTGTTGAGTGATATAATCAAAGCAACATTATTAATATTATATATTATTACTAGCTGATCTCACACATTCTTCAAGTTGGCCCACCTAAGTATTATTGGAATTTCTTTTAAATACATGCCATTATTTTGCGAGTTATTTGAAAGTATTTGATTGTTTATTTATAAAATTTGCAAGTCCAAAGTTTCACCATTAAACCAAAAAATTTAAAATTGTACCTACCAATTTCACGTTGCCTAACCATTTTGACGTAGAACTTCGAATCGCGGTATCGAACGAACACTAATGATTATCAAGTATTTGTAATCCTCTTTTTGAAATTTACAAGTAATTTGGGCGGCCACTATAAGCTTTTAACTTATGAAGTTGGCCCACCCACTTTGACCAAGAACTTTGAAATCAGCAGCAAACAAAATATAATGATTAGCAAGAATTTGTAAGTCATTCCGGTGGCCGCTATGAGCTTTTGAACTTATGGAGTTGGCCCACCCGTTTTGTTCTATAACTTTTAAATCAGCACCAAACGAAAGCTAATGAGAACTTGCAAGTTACCTAAACAACCGCTATAAGCTTTGAAGTTTTGAAGTTAGCCCACCAAGTTGTGATTGTTCAACTCTTTTGAGTGCAACTCAGGTTTCCTGGTAGACAATACGACTTCGTCGGATCGCGGACAATGTGCATTAGCATATCAAGTAGGCAATGTGCAAAACTTTTGATGCAGCTTTCACCTGATCGGTTCGATTAACCAATGGAAAGAGGCAACCAAATAATAGATACTAATTTCCACAAATTATTTTTCCTATAACCAATAGCAACCATTTATAAACAAAAATTTTCACCGTAAATCTCCGTTTGAGGACCTCCCCGGATGGGTGGTAGGAGGGTGAAAAATATTTAACGATCTATTCTCATATCTACCAAATATACAAAAAAAGATGCGACCACTAACACCGAGACACGAGATTTATGATATGTACTATAGGCACATACTAGGTCTTAGGTGTATCACTAGGTATTAAGAAATTAAAAAAGTATATAATATATAATTCTGGTATCCAGGTATGCTTGACTGCTGTCGTTCACATTTTTCCAATGATCAAAACTGATATACGTATAGTGAATAAAATAAAAATAATATAATATAGCATTCAGAATATATTTTACTTTTTAAATAATTCGACTCACACATCCATTGCAATTCACATATGGATAATATCGATTGTTATAATGAAAAATTGACCCTCGACGAAAAGTCATTAGAGAAGAAACGGAAACATATAATTCTATAATCATCGAGTGTCAGGAAGTTTTGATTAAAATTCCTTTTGGTCTTTAATTGCTGATGGCCTAATTTTTTTTTAATAACTTTATATAACTATTATATTATATTAGTATTTATTACCTAATTGGTTTTTAACATGCTGCATATAGTGTATGCTGGCGACATCTGTTATTTGTATAGCTGAGGATTGAAAATTTAAAACAATGTTCCATTAAATTACTTTATTCACAATAATATCATCAAATATACTTATAGTAATATAACAGTCTGAACGACCATCTTCGCTCACAATCGTTTTTCGTATACTATTATATTATATCATTGAATTTAAATGTAACACCATCTATTACGGTGACCCACTTCTAACCTACCGTACAACAGAGCGACACCCACTTGCCCACTTTTTTTTTTGGTTAGTAATTTTACGCACACTGCTCTATACAGCTATATTGGTATTACATATCGTGTTTTTGGTGTAAATATTTATTATTAGTCCATAGAATATTATTACGGGTGTACAAATAATAATATGAACGGTCAAGGTTAATTGTTCGGTTATTACTCTGCGTTATTTAAACGACAGACAATATTATAATGTTACTGTTCGTCATTAAAATAGTCGTGTTGGTGCGCCACGCCGTGTGATCGATTATAACAGATGATACGCGTATCATATAGGTTACATATAATATACGATATAGGTACCTGCGGAATACATTAAAAAAATGAAAATACTTGTTACAAAAGGAAAAAAAAAATAGAACGACGCCAATACTGGCATGAAACAAAAAAAGAATAAATCCGCGAGTGGTTTTAAGTAGACCGTTTGTCGAAATTTTATTTGTTTTTCTCTCCTTCCCTCTCTCTTCCTCTCACTCGGCTCTGCGCCGGTGCAGTAGAGGTCGACTATCCATCTTGTCCTGTCGTTGTTTTAGGAGCGAAGGTATACTGCAGCAGCCAGTGGAATGTGACAAGGCGCAGGGTGTAGCGGTTGTTATTAATAGTTATTACCCTCTTTCTCGGCCATATATATTATATGTGCGCACCGATGATGATAATGTGCCATCATCATCATCGTGTGGGTCGTCCGTCCCGCGTGAGATGCCTTTCGTAAACAACAATGTATACTAAACGCATAATATTGTTATTATATACATATCATCGAAATGCGCATGTACAAATATATTGTTATACCTATATAGTGATAACATGCGTATACATTCGGTTATAGGTATAATACGTTATAGGTATACATAGGTATTGGTGATTTGTTTGTTTAAGGTATTTTTATTATGAAAATAATATAATATACTCTTCATTATTTAAACGGTATTTATGCTAATGAGTCGTTACACGTGTTTTAACCCTTTCTGTTTATTATTATAATATACTGTGCGCGTCTGACTGATTGTGTGCGTGTAACTATTCTGTCGTTCTCCGGAATATAGTATACAATATTATAATGTTACGATTAAGTAGTTATGCTCCGATGACATTAATAATAATATATGTTTAGCATGTGTTGTTATATGCTATCGGCTCGGGACATCTGAGTCACGCATTCAAATCCGTAAAATCAATTATCATGGATAACTACGTTATTATATCTTACAGTATCGGGCTATTCCGTGCATCTAATCGATTAAAATTTCACTGGATTACATATAACCGATCATTAGTTTTTATTTTATCGCGTACTGCGTACATGTCATTTTTTTTTTTTTGCGAGGTTTAGATGGCTAATGTTTTTTTAAATGATTCGCATTTACTGTATATTGAACTGATAATTGTTTCCATAGAATGCAATTATTGTTAACTACAAAGTTATCTTTGTATAATTGCACAAAGCTTTAAAATCACATTCCAATTGGGCTATAGTCCCATATTGAACTAAATATAATATTTTCAATGTCGTGAGTAAAATTAAAAATTTTAAATTTGTTAAGATCAGTCTCCATTGTTGAATGGGCACGGGACAATATCTTGTTGAATATATAATGTGAATATAATTTTGAAACTTAGCTATAAATTCGATATGTAATTTTACTAGGTAAACTACTTTTGTAAAATATAAAATGGGCTACTCGAATACTAGACTATAATATTAGCATTTAGAATTTGCGAATGTATTTACAGCAAATGTATTAATACCAATAATTTTGTTTTTAATTATAACCTTATCTAATAGATAGTATAGCTATTGAATTTCTGACCACATATTCGTAAAACAACTATAGCTACCTATACTTTTAGCCTTTAGATAGAATACTAAACATAATTCACAACGTTATTATTATAGTTTTTATACTTGCAAGTCGTTATATACATAATACAGTAGTCAGTATTTACATTAGGTAAGTACACATAAATACGTCGTAAATAATAATTAACTTTTTGAAACTTTTATGAACGTTTTATTATGCTATTTGTATTTTTAAATTAGGTTTCTGGTCGAGCATGAGTAAATTGCTTTGTTGTACACTACCCTCAAAAATCAATTGCTCGAAAACGGCCGGATGAAAAATCAACAATTTTACTGACAAAATTTGTTGAATACCAAAATACCTTGAAGTTATGGCACTTAAAAAATTGGTACTTTGAAGTGTTATTTACTTTTAAGTCAGCGCATAAAGTTTGTAATACAACAGACGAGTGCACTACTACAAGACCAACATGTACAAATCCACAAAGTGCTAACGATTGTATACAGGTACAGGCGTTTTCATAGTCATAATAATTAGCTTCAAGAAATATAAAATATAGAAGATAAGTACTTTTAAATAAACTTAAACAGCTGTTTGGTCGAAAATAATTATGACGATTACATGATTAAAAAGGTAGCTAAGTGGGTGTCTGCCATGCCCGGGTAGCGGATTGCGGCACTTCTCTCCGGACACCGTGACTTGCCCGAAGAAAAATGCCACCCGCAGCCGAGGTTTTGAACCGGCGTCGGTGCGCGTCGCAACCGACGCCTTAGTCCGCTCGGCCACTCCGTCCCTTGTTTTAAATAACCTTAGTTAGAAAAATTGAAAATGTTAAACGTTTTTAACTACAAAATCATTTTTAAATTTTAAATTTGATAAATTTTATCAAAATTCGATCTTTAAATGCTTATAAAAAAATGTGGGACCATGTATATTTAATATTTTTTGACTGCTATTGTAAAAATATATCAGGAGCCTTGTATTAAATTTTAGTGCTTTTTGACCAAACAAATAAAATATTATTGACAATACGACAAATATAGAAAAAAAAACTAAAAAAATTGAAAATGCCCGTAAATAGTTCAAAACGAGTCAAAATATTTTGAACATTTTATCAAGTATGGGAACTGATAAAATAAACATATGGTGTAAATTTCAAGCATATATACAGTTAGTCGTTTTTGAATTACAACAAAATAAGAAAATCACTACATCGTGAGAAATCCAATGTTGTAAAAATTTGATTTGACTTTCAGGAAAATATTTCTTTTGGTAAAGGTGGACAACTTATGAGGAATCTTGAATTAAAATTTCAAATCTTAGATTTAAGAAGATAAATTTAAAATGATATTTATATTATATGTATATATATTTTTTTTTCAACCCGAAGGGGGTGTAACGTCTCCTCTTCACCTGGGCTCTTACCCGTTCAGGTGTCGTTCTGTTTTTATTAACGAGGTCTCGGAGACTCTACCTCGGTATGTGATATTATTACTAGAGATCAGGGTTACCTTATGTGAAGCAAAGTACTCAACTTAATATATATATGTATATCTGTTATTGAATATTAATTTATATTATTATTATCCACTACAAGTTACAACATCGAAAGTATACTTATAAATTATAACTCCGGGTTACCGATCAGGCCTTGTGTGACGTGGGTGCCGATGTCCAAATGTGGGTTGAGGCGGTCGTCCGCGGGTCCTCTTCAGGTCGTTGTCAGCCCTCGAGTTCCAACTATCGACCGCCGACTGTAGACTCTATCATAACTATCTATCGCCAGGCGTCCAGGTCGGTTATTTACACGATGTGAGCTAAACAATATATATTTCATACATATTATATACACATTTGCAATTACTAACACTCAGCATATTAGCCGTGCTCAACGTAGGGAGTAATGTACGATGTCGATGACGATAATCGTTACAGTGGTTTACAACTACAATTCTCCATTCTAACCGATTACTTGCCTTTTCTTTAAGTTCCTTAAGTTTTGACTTGCATCTCATTTAATTTGTTCTGTATAAGATTTTCGTGGACGTCCTGCAGTTTTCTTTTCTTCTATCGTAACCCTCTTGGTATATTTTTATACTGTTATGTATAATTTAATTAATGCTACAAACAGCTATAAATATTCGAGTGCGTTTTCCATCAACCTATAACGAAACCTATAAAAAAAAAATCTATGAAATTCTCGGGTGGTATATAAAAATGTGCAATCTATATACATTTGTTGCAGATTTACCAATACCTATAATGGCTTTCACTCAAGTCGGTGACATATTAATTCGCATGCCTTCAGCGGTTATCTTTAGTTTAATATAATTATTTACAATGGTAACCGTTTATTACACCATATTATAAGCATTGCATCACGGCAATTACTGCAGTAATGTTCAATAATCGCATCTGCAAGTATAATATTACCACGGGTAAATACATATATATATAATGACGCGTGTATTAAATTATTTTATTACTCGGGCAGTCGGGCAGTCGAGCGTTCGGGCTGGAGCTTATTTATTATAATTTATAATAATATGTTCTCGGAAACATAATATATATTAATTTTTTTTTTTTTTTATCGATAATACAGTGATCTCACTGCATTTATAAATCGCTTTTGCGGTAATTATTATTAACTGTAGGTTAGGTGCAGGAAATGCATTACCCGACAAGTCGTATTCGAATATAGCGCACATTATCCCGTATGATACCTTATTATCATATTGGAGCAATCACCTATACGAGTTACTTCAATGCGCGGTATACCTAAGGTGCGGCGCATAATATTAATTAAATTACACTTCAGTGTTCGTGATGGAGTTACTTCACGGACAGTTTTTATGGGCATATTATAAATAGGTAAAAACCGTGCCTTATATTTTATTACTATATTAATATACCTATTACCTAGTGCATATTATTAATGTGAAAGAATTGTTTTTTTGCAGTCGAACGCGTGTGTAATAATATTATCATAGCACGACGTCCCGAAAACTAAAATTGAATTAAAAAACTCTTCTCGGACGTATATATACCTAGCCACGATGGACCATATATATAATAATATACATGAATATTATAATAACAGGCCGTGCAGAATTTGACCTCTAACGTTAAATAATAACATTTCTGCGATTTTTAAAATGTCTGTGCGATCGAGGGTGGCTGCTGTCGCGTGCGCATAAATATAATATTTATACCTAATATAATAATATTATATATTATGAGGGTAAGATTGCGTAGTCGCGCGGGATAAAGGGCAAACGTGTGCATATATTATTGTATGTGCACAACATATATATATTATTATTATATTGTGTATAATTCCGGTGGTATAAAACCTATATATAGAACTGCCGTAGATGATGAGAGGAGGTAATATCCTGCTTTTAGCGGCGGGTCAGAGCAAATTCCTCCATATACGGTATTATTATTACTACAATTATTATTATTATTATTATTATTATTATATTATTATTATTATACATAGATACTTGCGAGTATTGAGCATCCAATATCTCGCGTATGTGTTCCACCTACCCGCGTCTGAAATAATATAAAATAAATAATATATGATTATTATTCTCGTGCAGTATGTGCACGCAAAACATTTGGTAACACTCTATTATAATTATATAGTCTCTCTAATAACATTACACCATTATATATTTTAATGTTTTTGAGTTGTGTGTGTATAATAATAATATATATCAGGTCCGTTCTAATAATAATAACAATATTATATCGTGGGTCGTAATGTGTTACTCAATGTGCATATTATATATACCTATCTATAGCAAAATCGATCGGTATTCCCTTTTCGTCCTCATATTAAACTATTGTTACCTATATTTTATTGTTATTATATTGTTATTTACATTGCTATATCGCATGTCCAAAATATTATGGGTTTGGGCATCTTTCGACATTAATTCATAATACTGTATACGGCGCTTTTCAAATATATATATATATATAGGTACACCTATATGATTTATTGTAATGTATGATGCGTTAAACACGAAAGTATAAATATCTTTGGTATAATATTATAATATCATATATTACATTGTTTATCGTACGAAATATAAAATATAGAATAGGTTTTTTTTATCGTAATTGTTTTATTTATTTTCGGTTAAAGCATATAATAGATTATAGCGGATCGATACCTCCATTGTAGGCACATTATTATAATTATTATATACGTATATAGTTGTTAGTTACACAAAAACTAATTAGTAAATATTGAAATTACTTTTTGTACACCTTGATATCATCTACACCAGTTATCTACGAGCAGAAAGTGTTTTACGCACTAGTAAAATCATTTCCGAGTATTTATTCCAACACTTGAAAATTGCAATGTTTATAATATGTATAGGGTAATAAGTATTAACAATTAGGTGATTTAGGAAGTCTTATATCAATCAAAAAAATATAACATAGTATAATAATACTAGATCCAATTTTACAACTGTTGTATATTTTTGTAAATTATTTAAAAGGTCTCAATACAAAATTAGTATATTTTGAACTTTTTAATAACCCAAAATAATTACTTGTGCAAATGTTAAAGAAAATTTTTAGACATGCACGTAATAAATTTCAAAAACATCATCTGCTTTACAGTTTACAGAAAAGGACATGACACTCCTTAAATAGTATGAATAACACAATATATTTAAAAATATGCTCTTTAGGTATATAGGTCATTAAATACTACAAAAATTAGAATCGTAATAAAGGAAAAATGAGTGTGAGTTGAAGGTGAATCACCCTGTTAAACATAAATAAATGTGTGGATATTTTTTATTTATTTAATTACGTGCAACGGACATCACGAAGAAAGGAGATGCTCACTCAGTAATATAACTGCATCTGAAGTCAAGTACCTAATTATTACGATACTACATCAATGATTGCTGCTTGTATTCAGAGCTCCGTGTAGGTACTCTATATTTATTATTATAATATAATAGTAAATACTTAGGCACAATTCGACGGATCTCACGTAAGCCTGGTCCGGCGAGAGGGAAGTGATCCGCTTGGGAAATTTTTCTCGAAATTAAATTCCTTATACGAGATGTATATAATAATATATATTATGTATGGTTGTATTCTTCGGACGGACGATGTTGACTACGGCTTATAAATAGTTTTAACGTTTTTGCAGTCGGCGTGCAAGCAACGGCCTTATCGGGTATAATGAAATTCTGCAGCGCTTGTTATATCCCTGCGTGTTTCACATACGTCAAGTGGCCAACTCACACACACACACACACACACACACACACACACACACACACACAGGAGGTACACACGAAATTGAAACGCATACCGTGCGCGCGGCGTACATGTGTGACCTGCAGCAGCCCAGCTGGGCATGTATCACACGTGTACTTATCCACGACAAATTTCATAAAAAAAATCCTACACTGACGGGTCCTGCACTTACACGTCTGATGGACGTTAATAAACTCGGTGTACATAAATTGCGTTAGTTAAGTAACGCCTATCTTTATATACCTATATATATATATATACTTTATAGACCGACTAAAACGACTAGACGCGCGAAGAGAAAGTTTAATATACAAGTAACTATTTATGTGTATAAGCATTAATATATAAGCATATTATATTAATATAGTGTGTGTGCTGTGTGTGCTGTGTATACCTATACATGTACATACGTCGCGTGTATATATTGCGTACTTGCGCCGTGTAATGCTTGTCACGTCCAATTTATTTTCGGTAAACAAACGTTTTTGTGCCATATATATATTATTATATATAATATACGCCTGGCGGTGTTTAAAAAAAAAAAAAAAAATAATAAGACGTCTTTAAAACAATATAACAAACAGCGCTATATTCACTTGTATAAATCGTTAATATAAGCAATTGCGAATCCTATATAGTGTTGTCAGATCGACTTGGCTTCGGACATAATTTTCACGGTACAGCAGTTAGACACTCGGGAGGAAAGAACGGCAATTTTTTTTTTTTTATAATAATTTTAGAATGGCTTAACGTCACGGATCTCCGGACAGCATTTCACATTATATCATGCATTATATGTATATACAGAATATACGAACGCCGGGACGCACTATAGCTAATGAATAATGGAACGTATTATTATAGTCGTCTGTCTTAATATTTATTATAATAAATACCATTTTTATAATATACATACATAATATGTTATTATATTTGATATTGTTGCGATGTTGAATATTTTTTAAGCCTTTTATAATTTGATTTATTGTTAATCAATCATTTCGTACTTCTGTGGCATTACGGCGATTATTGTAGGTACATATTTTTTTTTGAAAATTTAAATCTATTTGTCTTTTATGTGTATTAGAATTTAGAATAGACACGGACGTGGCTTAAAGTTATTCAATACCTACTAATGTATTATTTATATATAAGTGCCTATAGAAGAAATATTACGAAATATACCTCTACGTACAAAATATGTATATTGTATACGTTATAATAATATTATACATTATTTTGAATCGTATAATCTATAGACGTTCGAACTTTTTGTGTTGTTTATAGTTTAAATTATGCAGGTAGATAGGCAGATGTATAATATAGCAACATTTAGCTCGTAGTTTTAATTATAGTATATCTAGTGTAATTTTTATAGTAGCCGCCAATATAGAATAGGTATATATTTAATAAGTAGTCAAATAAAAATTAAAAAGGAAAGGTATATCGGATATGATGCGTATTTTTGTATTTGTGTATTGTTGTATTTTGATATGTATCGGCGTGGTAACAGGAAGATAGAACGAGGCTGATGAAAATTATCCAAATAAAATCTATATGACTGCAATAACAGCGTGTACCTAAATATATATGAAAACATATTGAAAACGTTAGGGTTGCAAAAATCGAGGGTGCAAAAGTATTTTTTCGTTCAGGACGAAGATTATTCCGGTTTTATTCCTTCATTTTGCCGACGTCTGACTGTACGTATAATAATAATAATACGCGTATCTAATACATATGCATGTACATATAGCATAATATTATGGTTTTCGGCTGTTTGGTGGATATTATATTATATAGCGATCAGATGATGGGAAACCATGTCGAATTGATTTCTAAACATACGACAACGATTCTATACACTATACGACCCTCCGACGTATACGCGTATAAAAAAACACAATATTCACAATCACACACACACACACACACACACCCTCGTAGAGTCGTATATAAATGTACACAGCATACACACACACACACACACTCGTGCACTCACCCACACGCGCAACGCGGCGGACACACGTTTATATATTATATAATAATATAATGAATTGCTATGATCGTCACGGCGAAAACGAGGGCCTCCAATTAGGGTGCGGATTTTTCTCATCGCAATTACCACCGCCGCGTACTACCCTCCCCGTCACCGGCGGCGGCGGCGGCGTAGTCTGCTACGTATGTATAGGACATTGTTCGCGTGCCATGTCCACCGCCGCCACCCCGCGTAGCACATACACACACTCACTCGTGCACACACACCCACATACCCCACGTGACCCGCAGAAAGATATATATATGTGTGTGTGTGAGTGTGTATATACATACCGATTTTTCTCCCCCACGCTCTGAACATACGTACAGACGCATAAGTTCTTGTAATCCGTCGTAATCGATATTATTTCTCTCTCGGCATTTTTTTTCCCTCCTTTACTTTCTGGGTTATTTTTTTTTCTTTCGGCCTTTCGGGTTTTTATTTACCCCCCACCCATTCGCACGATTCGTGTCCGGGACACCGAGCCGTGGCCGCGAATATATATATATATATATACACACAGTCGACGACCAAGGGCCGCCTCGGGTGATGGATGCGGCTCGAATACTAATGCCCACGTTCCAATTGTATATATATATACACATTATGTAATATATTATATGTATACACTCAGTCATATGTGTGCGTAGTAATAATAATAATAATATATAATAAATCTGGAAACAAATTGACCCTTTGTGCGGTGGCGGTGGCGGTTTTTCCGGAGCATCGGTCATTTTCGTTTACAGGCCGCCGCCGCCACCGTACCTCATTTAACTCCCTCGCCGGCGACAAATCGCCGCGGTCGCCGCAAAATGCTGGACAATAATACAACGGTGTAACGGTCACCGTCGCGCGCGGTCAAGTGAAAAATCGCCTTTTGTCCAAATAATAAGGTCGTCGTCGTACAAACTGCAGCACATATCACGTACGAAAAAACGACAAAGACCCTGCAGTGGAGTTTTGAGGGGAAAAACCGCAATAATAACGTTTATGAAATAGGATGTAGGCATACGATTTGTTTTATAAACGAAAAACAAAAAAATTCATTTAGCCGTGGATGATCCATCAGATGTAATATCGCGAAGAATATAATATGACGCAAGACGCGTTATAAAACAGTCTTCGGCACGCCGACCATTCGACCTAGAATTATGGTATTTTCATAGTTTCGACCGATTACGTCTTATCTGCGAATACGAAGAACTTTAATTATTATAAATACTTGACCGAACTAGGTCATACAACACACGGTGATGATTCCAGATCTATACAGATTTTTATATCAACAGAGGAATGTTAATGAATTTTTTTTTTCGGGAAAGGGTTATGGTTGTATTTATAAAAAAAATAATTTGTGTAAATCTCTATGAAATGCTAAAAAATAAATTAATGGTAACCGAGATTATGAATACACATTTGTTAGCTTAACTTACATAAACACCCGTATCTATGATAAATTGATAATAATGTCAAAAATGAGAGATTATGAAACAATTTTAGGTACCTACATCATATTTTTTTTCTTTATCTATATCGTAACACCAAATATTTTTTTTGCTATAATGGATAATAAGTTCAAGAAAATATAGGAATATATTAAATTTTCTGGGTAGAAAACCCTTACATACTTCATAAATACATTACTGGATTTGGAAAGGTAGCAATGTTCAGCATAATTTTGAGGAAGCATACTTTTACTATAGAGAAGAGTAAGTTCCCCAGTTTTTTTTTTTTATAAATAACTTAAATATTAAATAAAAAAGAAAAAAATATGCAACATATTATCATTATATTGGACGATTGAAAAGTTTGTACTTATTCTTGTACAATAAACTAAATATACATTGTAAAACTTTCGTATAGTACCTACCTACCGCAACCACGTCCACAGCTGTGTATTAAATTTGAAAAAAATGAAAATAAACAAATAAACTTAAGAAGAAACACCAGGCGTTCGGTCCTTCAGTGAGAGGGAAATCGCCGTCCTTATTTGCTCCCAAAATCCATGTCGGCTTTGATTAGTATTCATATATAACATTTTAATTTTTGATTAACTACACATGTGTACATGAGAATTGTTTTCCCGACGACTGTATACGAATATATTATAATATTTTGTATACACACCGCATAATATACGACATACCCCATTACCCTGGGTACACGATAATGTGTAACGAAATATATATATGACGTATTTACCATGTGTATATGCGTGTATTATGTATTGTGTTAGCTTCTTCAAACACTCAAAACTTCAAAGAGAAGTTTAGGTACACACGCGTCATAATAATAATTATAATAATCTCTGTACACACTCACATTATTGTGTTGAGTGGTGGTTGTTAAAATCATCCATTTCGCGAAGCGCGTACAACTCTGTTCGAAGTATATATGGAGTTACGACCCGGTCGACATTCACGCTATGTAGGTAAGTATTATTTAAACCGCCAACGTGAGTATTATTATATTTATCGTATAATTTTTGAATTACCTCTGTAGACCACGACTAGACTGTGCCGTATAGATTAAGTGAGCTACAGTACATACTACATAATAATAATAACGCGTGCTCTCTAGTGCTTTATTTTTTCCATAAAAAGCCACTTATTATTTACTGTCCAAAGAGCCTTAAACTGTCCCTTAATAACACTCTTAAAATATATAAAGTAACAATGTCACCTATACGTATTCATCATTACCATTATATTATTATAAAATTGCAACATGAGTTATGACAGTTAATACGTTTTATGAAAATAGACTATTATAATATAATGTGACAACTAAAATCTAAATCACGCATGTAAAATTGATCGGTGTAGTATAAAAAAATACTTAAAGCATTATTTATGTATATGCTTGTGTATCTTTATTTAGTTATCCGGCTATGGTTTATTCAATCTCCTGTTTATAATTTGTTTTTGGTTTGTATAAAAGGTATGTATATCAAACTATTGTTTTGTATTTCTAATTTGACATAAATATTGGAAATTCAACAGAAGAAGAAGAAAAAACCATTTACTATATTTGTTTAAAAAAATTATACCCAAAATTGAACCTATTCAGACCATTATTTTATTTTTAATGACTCGTAGTATTAAAGAGAGATGTTATAAATGAAAAAATAAAATCATGTTTGTTATTGATTTTAAATTAAAAACTTTTGCTGAGTTACGTTTTGAAAGACGATATTTTCACTTTAATATTAACAAAATATAATGTACATTTTGGTTTAAACTTGAAATGCATTAGCTATTGTGATTGCAGAGTATTAATATATTGAATTTTATTATTTATGTAACAAAAATACAATATTGCTTCGAAATAACCGAAAACTCCGCGTTTAACGTACCTATATAACTTTATCCATCTATATACTATATTGGAAACATTATATATTATACACTGCATATTATATTCACTACCCAAACCAATAAAAAATGTATTCTTTGTAGAAACATAAAAAAATAACCTTGATAATATACACATATATACCTCCCATACCAATTTAAGATATATATATATATATTTAAAATATTCTATGAATATTTTGTGTACATCAAATCATATTTGTTTTTGCCTGAGGACAGTGCTTTATGTCATGTTTATGTATAAATACCTACATCTGTGTACGCAGAAGATCGTTTTCGAATTTTCGATTTGTCATTTTCAAGCAACGTGTTTCGGAAAAAAGGTCACCGACTATCGCCCCGATCGTATCGCCGTCGCATTTTATAGCGAAGAGTCGTCGTAGTCGATGTCCGAGAAAACATTCGCCCCCCGGGCCAGGGTCAACAGCGAAGGAGGCAATCGTTTTGCGATATTTTATGTATATAGTCGCACAAACAGATGATAATAATATTATGTATATATTATACGAGTTTACAAAGGTCAAAACTATACATGCGTATGGTATATAATATTATTATGTGTACGTGATCTGGTCAAGCCCCGAGGGGAGGTAGGTATTGGGGTGGGTTTAGTGCTGGTTAGAAAGTGGAAAAGGGAGAGATATATAGAGATAGAGACGGAGAGAAAGAGAGAGATTAGAACGTAAAAGGAAACCAAACCACAAGATGACCATCAATATATATGTATGATTATATATCGAATAATATGCGAATGTCCACACACACACACACAAACGCAAATGCTAGTATTCTTAAATAGCATATACGACAACAATGGGATGGTTTCGTAGCTCTATTGCTTATCAGGGGTTGTGCGCTGTAAAAACTTATCAGATCCGGTGCTCGACGTATGTTATGCGTACAATATATATATGTACAATATACGCGTAAGTATATATATAATGATATAATATGTGAGATGGGGTGACGTTTAATTTCTATAAATTGCCATCGGAAGTGTGGCAGATTGAGAATTTCTGTTATTTTCGGGGTCCCGCGCACAAAACGCGTATATCCGATTAGCGACTATTCTTTTCCGTCGTTATTTTTAACGCGCGCGCGGAAATGGAAGGGATGCGCGTATCGATCGGAAGCAATAAAATATTTAAGTCGTCGCCGTTAGAGCAAATTGCCCGAAAACACTGGAGGGCGATTCGTAAAATTTCCGAGTCTCTGCGCCGCGCATCACTTGTATATCGCTGCAATAATAAATATAATATTATTATTTATGTATATACCTAATGACAATCGGTGTCGCACTGTACAGTGCACTCTCACCAACACTATACATTATCGTAATAACAAATCTAACAAATATTATAAAATAATGTATTGTATAGAGTGGTGGTGTTGTGCGAGTCGCTTATTTACGATGCATTTTTTTTTTACATTCAACTCGATTCAACTCTTAGTTTTTTCTGTTTTTACCACTCGGCAGTCATTTTTTTTTCGGTGCATAATATACAGACGCAAACGTCTACATTAACGATCGCGTGTGTGCGGACCGTGCGCCCGCGGGGAACAGGCGACAATATTCCGTGGAGTCGAGGAGATCGCAGAAGATGTCACCACGCGCCCGCCCGATGGATCGCGTGCGAACCGGAATTAAAAGAGGGCGGACGAAAACGATACAGTGCCTAATACGCGGTCGCATAACGTAGTTATACGCTCGGAACGGAAACGATACGGTATTAATTATATAAGTTTTTACAACTTTAATAACCGTAGTTAAAGGACGGCGGAAAAAAAACGTATACGGTCGGGGCAAAAATAACCAAAAATAAACGTAGGTACCCACACAAACACTTATATAATATTATACGTGCGCACGAAAAGGATACGAAAATCAGGCACCATAAAATTGAAATATTTAATAAACGGTTTTCGGGGATCGCGTGTATAATAATATGTCGTTTGTGCGTATATTACATCATATTACACACACACACAAATATATATATATATATACGTATAATATGATATAGTATTATTCGAATAACACGACTAGCGCGTGGAACGACGTCGGCATGAAAAATTAATACGAGGAAAGGAACAAAAAAAAAAAAAAAAAACCGAAAACGAAAAGCGGCAAAACGGTTAACTGAGCTTCTTCACGAAAACGCGTTTGTACACATAGCACATTGTTCGCATAATAGTATACGGTACCTACATTATATTATTACAACCCGGCTGTACGGAATACGACTTGCACTACGATGATATTATACATAATATATATATATATATATATAGCTGTGCTTATACGTCATTATAACTCATAATATTATACCTATTGTATTATGCTATTATATCATAATATTGTGCGGCTTACGGGCGTCCGGGGCGTCCCGGAAAATGTATGCTCTTCGACGGCCGCGACGCATGTCGGCGACAATTATTATTAAAATAAATATTAAACGCACACGATATTCGCTTCATCGGCGGTCGCTAGAAGGTCTACCTACCATAGTATAAGGTCTATGTTACCTACCTATTTACGATATTATATCTGCGATGTACCCTGCTACAGTGATGTGACCATGTGGAACTGTGAGAGCCGGGAGGGATTAGAAGGAGGGCCGCAAGTGCCCCTAGCCCCATTGTGATATATAGATATACCTTTATGTATTTTTACCGCAGGTAACCTGTATTTTTCGATTTTACTATATTATAGCCTCCATTTATGATTAGGAGTATACATTTTGAAAAATACCAAAAACCCTCCTGCATATTTTAGTGATTTAGACAGACGATAATTTAAACATATATTTTTTAGTTTAGCCGAGTACATTGTAATCAGCAATCATTACGCATAATATAATAAATAATAATTTATTAAATACATACATTCTAACGTAGACAGTATTACAACCCATATCAGTTGTCCGAGTGTTCGACGTTGATTTTTGGTGAATGTCCATAAAATAGTATCATAATATATTATTATGTGCACCTATGAGCAGAACTAAACTACATTTCTAGTAATAATATACTTCTATTTCTATAATATATACTACATAATATACCTAAGTGTTGTTTTTATTTATTACATGATGTGTAGGTACTAGGTAGATACTAGATACTTAATGTGGTGTTTATAATGTGTTAAATGTAAATTATTTACAATAAGGATTGTATGCAATTCGCTTGTAATGAATAATGATTATTAAATTTTTATTGTTTGGTTTAACACAAAATTAAATAACATAGTTTGTGCATATTTTATTCATTTTTATAATATTATGTATGTTTTTGCCTACCTATTGCATACGGTTAGTCACGTTTAAGGTACTAATGTACTATAATCGAGTACAACTGTAATGCTAAATGTTATTTATAAATATTTTAATATTACAAGCCCAGTTTTATTAAAAATTCAATATTCATAAATTCATATTAATATATTGTAATAGTAAAAAAAAAATTAATAATAATAGTAAAATTACAGAAGCAGGTAATCAGTATTTGAATTTTCGCCCATAAGGTTTTAATGTTTTATGTTTTAAATAAAACAGTAAAATGTTTATTGTTACATAACTCACATAATGTTTAGGTAGGTTATACATAGAATATACGTATTTATTGTATCAGAATAAGAACCATGTACCTTCGGGCTACGAGTATCGGATAACGAAATATATATTATCGTTTTATTGTCTGAGGAACGTACTGCAGATGTCTTGGTAGCTGTTAAACAATAAGACATATCGATTGACGTTTTCGATTGTATCGTTATAATATATAGACACCTATATTATATATATTATGATTTATGGTAAGGCACTCGTGACATTTCGTTATCGTCGCCAGAGAACGGATTAAAAAAAAAAAATCGACGTCTGTAAACATTCTCGCGTTTTGAAACTATTAATCGTCGAATACGTATTTTGTACCCGGACTTCTAACACAATATATCCAACATATACCTATAGGCTATAAGTACATCGTACATGCTTTTCGTCTCTCGATCTTTTGATCGCTGGACCACGACGAGCGCCCAAAAATACATACACACTAGGACTCACTATACACACGGTCGTTTTCGGTGCGTACCTATCTATAATACATTAATATGTATATATATATATATACATCATATAATAATATATAAGCGCTATAATATAATATCGTGTGCGGTGAGCGGCCGGCGAGTGTGACGGGGGCAGAGGGAGACGAAAACAAAACTGGTTTCCACTCAAATAAAATCGCATTTTATAACTTTAAGTATAAGTATTTCGTTTGTTTTTTTCTACGGATTCCTCGCGCGGCGCGGCGCTCGTAAACGCATTTACGGTATACACATTTAATATTATTATTATTGTTTATACAGGAGACCGCGCGCGTTACACACACACACAAGACGTCGCATATTATTATTATTATTGTATATAATATGTCTTTACGCGCGTGTACAGATGTATTATTATGTAGGTGCCTTATACGTGTGTGACACTGTGTGTGTGTGTGTGTGTCTTCGACGTGTTATTGGCCGGTACCCAAGGAATATCGTCGCCGTATTACGGTCGGCTATATTATTATAGTCGTATCGTATACACATATTATTATGTACCTATATAAAACAACGACCGGCGGCGGACCGCGATGCTGCACCGGAGATAAAAGCAGATAACGGGCTCTGAATTAAACAGCTCCTCTCTCACGAATATCGTCGTGGTGCCGGGCTGCGCTTCAATAATCGTGTAGAACATGTATGTGTAGTCATTTTATTTTTTTCATCTCCTTTTCGTCTCCGCCGAGACCCCGACGCCGCCACCGGGTTTACTGCGCACGGGACTCGACGACGACGACGACAATAATTTGTAGCCCGGCCGTTTCGTTTTTTTTTTTTTTCCCATTCTTTTCGGGTAGTTTGGCCGTACAACTGCAGTGGGTAAGCCGTGTGTGTGTGTGCGTGCCTGTGTGAATGTGTATGTGTGTGTGTGTGTGTATATAGAGAGAGAGTTCGTGTCGCCCGTTTTTTTTCACGTCACGTACCGGAGAGAAGTAGCCGCTGCCTACCGGTCTCTAAATATAATATAATATTATATATTATTATTATTATAACGAACTCGATTTTCGTCCACTGTATTATGGTACCCACGCGGCTATATACCTATCTATAGTTGCAACGGTCGCGAACCGAACGCCGCCACCAGACGGTGGTACATATTATACATATTTTTAGGCATGCGTGCCTATAAACGTCATTATGCATATATAGGTACATACACGCGCGTATTATGTGCGTAGGTTTGTACTGCGTTCGTTCTAACTATCTAATTAGCCGAGTTTACGAGTTGGGTGTGTATAACCTATTGCTCGTGTCTTATAAGGCACAGGTACGCCGCCACTGCGAGTATACGCGTTATGCCGCGCGCGGAGCGTAAAAACAATATAATATAGGTACTTAGTACTTACTTGGTAATGTAATAGATTTTTTATACTTTATGACGCATGTGACTCTGCACGACGATGAGTTTTGTTTTGGTAAAGTTTGCGATTTCAATTTTTTGGTAGTGGCAAGTAAAGACCTGAAAAATATTTATTATAAACAATATGTGTCTAATACTCTAATGAAACAATGATTATAATTGGAAAGTTTACCTGTATTAAGACAATTTTTTTTTAATTAGGTGATTTTTTTGTAAAAACCATAATTTTATAAAATTCTACTTTTTTTGTCGTCAGTATAATATTTTGTCATTATTCATTACATTTAATAATATTAAATACAAAGAATATCAATATCGTCGATTTTATAAAATCAAAAATTTACTTGTATAACATGTATTTTTCCCCCTGTTTTTCGTTGTAGTATCTACTATTTTATATTGTTTATATTGTACTATTGTAGGTGCCTTTTATGTATATCATTATACGTCTTAAGTGTCGAAACTAACATTGTTAAAAACAAATTTTAAATAAATAAAAAAAAAAAATATTTTTTTTAAAATGTAACTAAATGCCTTCTATAATAATCAATATTTGTACTTATAGCCAACAATTAACCTAAAATTGATGTAAATTTTTTTTTTTAAATAAATCATATTATTTTTTTATGAATTAAGAATTTTTTCAATTTTGGTTAGTTATGATATGCATTCATATTTTGATTGCAATATAATATATACATAACAGTGACATATCCGTGTTAGAGGGGTGAAGTGAGTCATGCCCCCCCCCCCCCAATTGGATATATAAAAATATTGAAATAACATAAAAAAAAAAAATTATTGTTAATTGTTGAGTATTTTATTTTAATATTTTAGCTTTATCCCCCTCCCCCCATTTTAATATCCTGGCTACGCCACTGATACCTACATAATCATCATACATTTTTTAGCTATATTTGGTTCCAGAAAACAACATTTAGCGGAAATGCCTTATCCAAAAAATTCATGTTGGAAAAACAAGTTCGAAAAGGAAACGGAATTTTTTTTTAGCGAAACGGGCTATGGGTTATTCTATAGAAACTAATTTCTTTGGCCGAAAAGGTCGTGTCCGTGTTATCATTATTATTATTTTCTAGTTACGACTTTATCAGCCTTGACGAGAAATTCGGTAATTACACACTATTGCGCCTTTCGTAATAAAAAATAAAAACACGGTCTAATGATATGAAATAGACTCTTTGAAAGTAGTAGTTGGATCGTAATCGGAATAACGGGTTTTTTGTTTTTAACGATTGGATTTTCGTTTAATTAATATAAAACATTTTATTGGTTTTACAATTACATCGTCGTGATGTCTTGACAAAATTTATTAATTGTCGCAGTGTGTACCATACATTCAACGTCAACATGAATATAATAAATTATAATATCAGTTTAAATATTTAACCGATATTATTATTTTTGATATTAACACCATAATAAAATAACACAAAAACCTTACAGATTTATCGTCGTAAGTTGAAATTTTGACATAAGTATATGTTTATATTGATGAATCAAAAATCTTGGTATTTTACTATGGTTTTAATTATTTACAGATAAAATTTAGCAGGAATGAAAATTAATTTTTCATCCAATTGTCATCTGAAGTTATTAGCTTACAAAAGCGTATCTACTTGGCCAGGAAATTTAGATTTTTTCAATTTAAATAAATATTATAGTTGTAATAAATGTCATCATCTTGGTGGCTTCGTTGGGTGATTGATAATAATTTTATTATTATTATAGATAATAATAGATTTCCAAATAATTTAAAAAAATCTTCAACTCATAATTTCTCAAGATTTACTCTCTGAATTTCACGTTATAAATGTATACGTATATTTGGTATAATCTAGGTCTAGCAAGGGTTTGTTAATGTTTAAGTTAAAATGAGTGATATAATATTTTCAATTAAATTGTATCAAAGATTTGGAAAAAAAATGATTGTATGTCAAACCATAACTTAGCATATTTATAATTTATATAAGAAAATATGTTTGAGAGTAGTAGGTTTTTACTTTAGAAAATTGTATTAAAATAATGAGTGATACATAAGATTATAAATACTAAATATGCAATCAACCGTACCATAAACATATTATTATAATAATAGGCTGCATGGTGTATGTACTTGTATGTACCTCTATAGTGTTAGTGCATTTTGGATTGTTACCAAAAATAAGAATACCAAACTGACAAGTATAAGTTGTACAAGCACCTCTCTCTACATCAATTAAATTATTTAATTCGAGACGGCCAGCCGAGTGTAATATGTTATGAATTTGGCAAAATGAAGTCGTGTTAGTTTCGTGTTTGTCACTGCAGTGGTTATGTATAAAATCGTAAACAAAACTGTAATAATAAGCTTACATGCTTACCGCATGACATTATAATATTATTATTCGTGTGATGCTGACTGAAGCGCGGACGCCCTGGGACGGCCGGGAGACTACATTATGTGTTGTATAATATTTTAGTACGTCCGTTTCTCGGCCCGACTCGTCAATAAACTACGATGACGGTGAGCTACGCTAGTGGGGTTTCCCTAACGCCGACCAGTGACCCAATCCGAGGTTCTAAAGCAATGGGAAAATATCAAATAAAAAAAAAAAAAAACAAACAGCACAAAAACACGTAAGTATATTATCACAAAAAATGAGTTTTAATTATTTAAAATCGTCGGGTTTTGTCGTGGTTTATATGCGTTGCAGCTACCACCCGCCGCGAGCGTTCGGAAAGGTGTCGACAAAAATTTCCTGTTTTAGAATAACGCACATCGAATAAAGTAAATAATTGTTTTTCATATTTATTATGGTCGTTATTTTAAATGGCTTTTGGGTGCATTTCATATTATCATATTATAATAATATGGTTTTATACTCGTTTCACATTCGTTTGTATATTTTAGTGTCATGTTTTGTTTTTCTAGTGGATTTATAATAATTATAGTGACATTTCACGCCAATGTGCTCGGCATATGATAGATAGTCGAGTGACGATCAATTTATAGTCAGCACCCATACTTAAAATAAAAAAAAAAAACACAATTTAACGCTAAAATTATTATTTTTTAATGCTTGTTGTGTACACTTATTACAATTTATTTATTCAATTGATATCACTGAATATTTCTACTAAAAAACAAATATAATGAATGAACAGTTAAAAAATCGTATAATACGTTAAATACGATAGTTGATGGTTTATTCTGAGTAAGTAATATTTTATAGAATGAATATTACTTAATTCATCGCTGCTAATAATAAAAAATAATATCTATATTATATTACATTATACACGAAATGGTCCAATAACCAATTTATATTTAAATTATAACTATTCATTATTATTGTTACTATTATTACTATTTTATTTTTCTCGTTTACATTAAATTCAACTTCTCAGATTAGATTTTGATACTAATCAATACTACTACTATAGGTACTAAACCTACTATGGGTAGGTAATAACAATATTGATTTATTTGGCGATATGTAACTTCAATAAACTTAACCTTGTTATCTAATAAAATAAAAACCAAATCGAAATAATTATATGGTAGGTGTTTTTAGATAAAATGATTATTTCTTAATTTGATTACTTATTTCTGTTTTACTGGTTTCTCAATTATTATTTCTTTTATTAGTTTATTATACCAAAAAGTAATAAAACCAATTGCCTATATCCAAATTCCAAATATAGGTATATTATTTAATGCACATCAGTATCAATAGTTATAATGTCGAAACCTGTTCAGTGACTTTTTTTTTAATCACCTACTATAACCTTCTGTTACGCGCACCTATAAAATGAATAAAGGTCTGTTTAAAACAGTAGTAAAATACCTAACATAATAATCAATAAAACCTCTTTACTTCTGGCGTCAGTGGAGTTGATTAGATGAAAAAATAGAGGATATACTTTAAATTTTTAAATGTTTGTTCTTCTGAAATATTGGAAGTTCGAGTTTCGAGAAGGGAAGAGGTATTGTATTCTTTTATTTATGAAAGAGTGAATTTTATTGAATTTATTCGTAAGCTAAGATAATAAAAAGTGTTTGGTTAATGTCAAAAAAGAAAAATTACTCAGCTATCAGCAAAAACCATATAACATCCATTGTATAAACAAAATTAATTTAGTAGATTCAACTAATATACATATTATATACCACGTGTCTAAAATATTTTGCCAATCTTGATTAGTTGTGTCAACTGATATCAAGTCGATATCCAGTTATCATATTATGTGGATTAATCTATAGTCAAATCTCATGAGAATAATGCCAAGTATACCTACCTATCATGGCTATTTTGCTATACATTCCTTTCATTGCAATATTTTTCGTCACGTTACTGTTGTTGTCCATATATTATTAAATTGGCAATTAGTAATATAAAATATAAGAACTCATGATAAATTCATCTAAAATTAAATGTTGACATTAAAATTGATAATAAATAATAATAAACTAAACTACAGTTTGTTTAAATATTCAAGTTAGTCAAAAAAAGTCCACGGAATAAAAGCCCAGAAATATATGTGAACACAATATTATACATCATGATTATATATTGTGTTATAAGTTATAAGTAAAAAAATATAAGTCTTAGGACTTAGATATATACATACTAAAATGTATACAAAAATTACACAACTATATAAATAATATTATAATAAGTTGATACAAAACAGGTGGTAGTATAATATAATTTGATAACAGATAATATTTTAGAATGTGTATACCTAAGACTTATGTTTTTTGACTTATAACTTGTAACACAATATATCAAGACGTATACATAATAATATAATATTGTGTTCATATGTATATTTTTATTTTATTTACAATCTATATTTTATACAATTAACAATTAATTATTATTTTCATTATAATATATTATTATATTTTGTTATAGGTACATGGTAATTACTAACTAGGAGTAGAGTATACATGTGTTCAAATTTATATTTATATTTGTGGGATTTTTTTCCGTTATATTTTTTTTCTGTGCTGTTTTCCGTGAGTTTTTTTTTCCATGGCCTTTTTTCCGCCTACCATTCAAGTCATATCAACCTAAGAGGACGTCAGACCTGCATGTGTTGTCTCCGTTTTACAAATGTACAACTTAGCAAAAACAAATTTACTCCCTCTGTATTTATAGTACCTATAAAAAAAAAGGAATTATCAAAATTCCACAACGCATAGCCGCATAGGCAAGAACTTTGTCCAAATCGTAATGTTTTTATTATTTGGATAACAGTTTTTATCAGTTTGATGCCCTTAATGCATAGTCAATTTAGGTAGTCAATAGGTATCACATAAACTGACTATTCATATAGACATAAGAACATAAAGTTTTTTTGTTATTTAATTATTTAGTGCTATCAAAACAATTAAAACACTATGACATAGATAAAATATTTGTGATAACTGTCTTATGTTATCTGAATGTTAATAAGCCACGTCAATGTTAAATGTATTGAAAATTGTTGCGCAACCACTCTTTACACGCGTGTTGACCCGTCTATATTCTATAGAAGCTAAGGCCACAGCCACATAATATTCAAATGAAACTTTTTGTTACTTTAACAATTCAATTTGTATTGAAGTAGGTATATACTCTATTATATTATACTTTGTTAGTGTAATAAAATTACTTTTTATTTAAATACAAGAAAATAACAAGAATTACTTTGACGTCAGATTGCAGTCTTTCGACAATAATTTCCTCTAAACGTAATTAATTTTAGTTTATTAAGATAAGAATAATACATCATGAGAAGACAATTTAGACTGTGGTTCATCATAACGGAGCAGATTACACTGTTTTCAAAACGTTTTATTGCGATAATAATATTTAATAAAACATACATAAATATTATAATATCAATGTGACAATATTATATTACTATACATAGATTCAATCTCAATGTCATTATGCATTAGCGGTCGGTATAATAACTTACAATTGATAACAATCTTGACATCTTGGTATCCAAGAAGTAGTCGTTTGATGATTTCCCGAATTAAATATATGATTTTGTCCGTGATGGTACCTGCACAAGGAAAATGTCTGGACTTCTGGGGACAAACTCTGCATCAGTGGAGTGCGTATACATAACAACGTCGTTCGTTATACGCCCACTGCCTACAAAAACTACTTTTATTCTTGCTATTAAAATTAAAATCTAATATATTGTGCTTCCACGTCGCTGCCGCGGTATCGTCGAAGTCAGAGTAATTGTCTCTGTTCTATATAATATTAATCATGGTAAACACTATACACACACATAATATAATATTATTATGTAATATATTATTATATTATACGGTCGAGTGCAGCAGCAGTTGTCGTGGACCCATATCGCAGGACATTTCGTTTAATGTATATATATATATTATATATGTATGTATAATGAAACGCATAACACCAGCAGAAGGTCGGTGGAAAACGACGTGATCGCGAGTCATTGAACAAATGCCGCCGCCGCCGCCGCCGCCCACTACATAACGTCTCAATTTTCCCGTTCCGCGGACATTTGCGCTAATTTCATTATTCCCGGGGCGTTTTTGTCCTACGCGCACACACACACGAACGACACACACAAAACACATGTACGTAACGTGTATACACGTGAGCGTGTGTGTGCGTGCGTGTGAGTATTGTCTACGGACTTTACGAGCCGTGAATAATGCGCCGCTGTTATGGAGGCGACGTAAATTAAAGAGCGTTTTATCCGGTTTAGAGGGACTATTGCCGCCGCCACCGTTGTCGTCGTCGTCTCTATATAAACGCGACGATAATAATACATATACATATATATATATATAATACTATATACCGCCGCGTACATAAAAAGAAACAATGCGAGGAGAAAAAAAAAGAACCCCGTTGGATTAATTAATTAAAAACTCTTAGTACCAACCTAATTTGATTACCGGTTTTTATTTCGTCCGGTCGTCCCTCTGGCTCGCTTTCTGTGTATATATATACACATATATACATATATATATATATTATATGTATATCATCATATTATAATATAATATTGCTATCGTATACTCGACGTCCGACGGCGGAGGCGATTTAATCGAGTTGCGCCGCGAAACTCGTGGACATCTGCTCCTCGACTACGGGTCTACACGGACGTGCACGCGACGGCCGTCGTCCGGGCACCGATAAATTATGATATCGCTTGCGATCCGTCTACACCAAAACAGCTCGCCCGCTGCAGCAGTCACCACCTTAAATGTGATAAAACATCTCGCCCGTTGCAGACTGCACCGCCTTAAACAGTTAAAAGTGAAAAAAAGGTGGGTAAGTGGATGTCACTCTGCTGTACAGTATGTTACAAGTGGGTCACTGTAATGGATGGTGTTAAATTTGAATTCAATGATATAATATCATTGTATAAGAAAAACGATTCTGAGCGAAAACGGTCAGTCAGCCTATGATGTTACCAAGTATATTTGATGATATTATTGTGAATAAAGTAATTTATATATAACCTATTTACGTACGACCTTGTTTTAAATGTTCAATCCTTAGCTATAAAAGTTGAACATTTTATAAATTTTTAACTACAAAATAATTATTAAATTATAAATTTGATAAATTTTGTAAAAATCTGAACTTTAAAGCTAATAAAAAAAAATTGTCTATGTATTTTTAATATTTTTCAACTGCTATTAGAACAAAATATCAGGAGCCTTATTAAATTTTCACGCTTTTTTACCCAACAAATAACATTTTATTGATATTTACAGAAAAAAAACTAAAAAAAATGAAAACTGATAATATCCGTAAACAGCTCAAAAAGGGTCAAATTATTTTCAAAATTTTATCGTGTGTAGAAAATGCTAATATAAACATTCAGTGAAATTTTCAAGTATCTACGGTCGTTTGTTTTTGAGTTGCACCGAAAACCAAAATCGATTTTCTCGAAAACAGGTTTTGCGTAAAAATTCCCGTTTTTCCTTAATTTTTCTTTTGTTTTTCACGGCGCTTTTGAAAACTACTAGGAATTTTTTACTCTTGACCCCCCAAAGTACCAACTAGATTCACTTTCCTATCAGGAAAGTTACTATTGAAGAAAATCCAAGCACTTTTACTGTCCTAAAAGGTAATGACAGACACACAAAAAATAAACACACATCATTGTAAAATCAATTCGCTTCGCTCAGAATCTAAAACAATAGTGCTGCTATGCTCTGTGCGACCTGAGAGGCGTCGAACTCTATAGGTATATATATAGTTGTATAAACCCACTGTAAAGGATTTACCGCGAGTCTGCAAGACTGCAACCGTATCGGATACACGTCGAATCTATATGTTGACGGAGGAAACCATAGAAAGTATGAAGCACTAACAACATAGCCCACAAGAAATGTTTATAGTTTAGACACAGAAAAATAGGTTTTGTTATTCGACGACAAAAGCGTATCATCTGATGTGGAGATTACACAGAATAGCTTTATATTAAGATATTAAAAGAACGTTTTGATGCCTAAATCATTGTAAATCTGTTTTCAAAATAAAGCTCCCACAAAAAATTGCCTAAAAGTGCAAAAAGTACTGCCCGGGAAATTGCCCCCTTTGCTCCCCATTTAAATACGCCACTGATAAGGTCTATGGAGTATGGACGAAACGGACCGATTTTAAATATTGTTATTCCACGCAGTCTGAAAACTATATGTTAGACCAGCGGAGACCACCCGCGACGGGTTTGATACAACTGCACGTCAGACCGACGACGTGAACAAATTATTGGCTTTCGCGATGTTATTTTTTCGTCGACGTGTAGGTACCTACAATGTATGTTTTTAATGCTTCAGCGAGAATAATATGTACCCGCTTACTTTCAAGTTTGATCCGAGGCCAAACAATGTTGAAAACTTTTGACGTGTAATCGATTCGGATGTAGACCGCAAAAATTATTGACGTGTATGTACGTGCGGGATATCGGAAGCGAAACAAAACTGTAATATTATATTATACTGCTAACAGAATTATTTATGGCGGTTCGTGTGGTTCGAAACTCACGAGCGCAAAAACCATTACAACGTTTTCACTCGACGGGAAATATAATATATTATAGCATAATAATTGATAAAATAGTATATTAATTTCAAACGTTTTGGCAATACAATATGTGTACACGCACAAAATATTTGATTTATCCCGTACAATCTATTTAATAATATTATATTATGGGTAGGTACGTGTGAATGTGTAACTAGGTAGAAGTATATAGGTAATAATATAACGGTGCTGGACACTTGTGTGCAGACAATCTCGCGCTTGTACAGTGCGCACGTTATTATAATAATATTATATAGTGTTGTACATCATATTTATTATTTTTATTACGAATATAATATATTATATTATTATGTGCAATGTGCATACGATTACGGCGCCGTATAATATTATGTTATTATATCCTGACACGACGAAAGTAGGCACCTCTCTATATATACATCGCTTTAATATATGCGCGTCGTGGTCGTCCTCCGCGTGTTATAATGCTATACAGCGAATGTTATGATCTCTGAAAATAAGACCGCACAGTTAAAGGTCCGCAAATTTCCTGCACTATAAACTATTCGAGCGTCTTACCGACCTACTACACGATAATATATTATAATGGTATGATTTCTGTAATTGCCTATATTATATTATTATATTATGCCGTGTGGAAATAATAATATAATATATTATTATATTATTATCGTATATACGTGCCGGTTGTGCGTATATATATATAATAATAATATATAAAAGCATAATGTATGTGAGAAAACGCAAATTAGTTTCGACCGGTGTCGGGAGTGTGCAAACACCACCGCCGATTTGAATAACACCGAAGGACCGCGTGATGCTAACTTGAACGTCGTGCGTAAATTACCGTCGATAATTTATTACCCGGTCCCAGATGTATATCGATGCAAAACGTAACCTTATCGGCGCTAACCGGCCGTCAAGTACGCCGACGTCAGTTAAAAGTTCGGTGTTTCATCGAAACGATTATTAAAATAATAATTACACAAGCACAGTACTATTGACGCGAATCGAATATAGAAATGTGCGTGTACAAGAGCACTATTTTGTTGAGCAATCATCCCACGCGCTATAGGTCACTGATGTAGTCGATTTTCGTCGCCTATAATAATACCTATACCGCAGAGTGTCTCGCCGCGTTTGTTCTCGTTTTTTACTCTTCAACTCGCCTCCTCCTTGTCATCTGAGTTCTTAATTGGTAAGTAGGTAATAATAATTCAGATATCGAGATAATATTATTTACAGACATATCGGTTCTATGAAATTACTTTGACATTATGGAACATTTTCAAGAAACACGAAAACAACAATTTTTAATTACTTATTTTCAGTAAACCAAAAGGTTTACCTAGTAAGGCGCATACACACTGTGTACACACTATACCTGTGTCCGAACTACGACGCGTCACAATATTTATGTCATCGGTGTGGCACGACTGACAGCGCGTAGTCCTTGCCAAAGTGCTCAAGGACTCGGTCTACGCGGTATTACTCACACACATATACATATTATATTATATATCACACGCCGCGACGGTGTCGGCATATGTTATAAATTTATTGTGTATATATTATTATTCAATTAAATTAGATTGAGGAGACGAGATTAGATAGGTATGATATCACGGCGTTACGCAAAAAGGATAAAAAAAAAAAAAAAGAGTAAAAAGGCTCGAGTCCGCGCGGTATACGTTTTAATTTTTTTTATTACACGCGTATTTTACACGCTGCCGCACCCATTGTGCCCGCGCAAATAACGCAATAATACATAATAATAATATATAGGAGACCAAAACTATATACCTTATGGCTTATACATACGCTCGTGTGTGTATATTTATATATATATATAAATGTAAGTACGACGTTTTGTCTGACCTGCAAAGCGGCAATGCACATACGGGAGCGCGCGACGATTACGACTAAAAATATAATACTACCTACCTATAATAAATCTCTATATATTAAAACATCTGCCATTTATTTTTCGTATATTATGTGTTTTACACAAGTGTCCCCACGTATATCGTATATCATTAGGCCTGTGAAATATATCTATACCGGTATGCATGATTATTATAAATAATAATAATTGTATGATAATATTCAATATTGACTAGGAGGACGATTGATCTACGGGTCGTCGCGCGTCGGAGTGCCTCTGCCGTGGTCACGTAGCCTATGATCGTGAACTATGATCATTTTCGATTATTATATTTTATTTCGATATATAATATTATTGTTGGGACTGCTGGACGCCAGGCGCATAAAACCAATTGAAACGACGTCGTAATAGTACTATAACGATATACCCATCTATGGGCGTAGGTCCCCGTAATAACATGACGTAGGTACTTTCCTACGCTTGATTTTCGAAAAAAAATGAAATAAAAGCGAATGGCGTCCAGTCGTACCGGGCGGCGGAGGAACAACGAAAACACAGCACATTTTATATAGGTACCTATCTTATAAACGTAAACGTATTTTACTCTGGGTCACCTCGAGACTTCCAGAGAATTTAATATTCTAAACGCGTCTTCTCAAATTTATAGACTTTTAAGCGCGTGTCGTTGCGACACAAGGGTACGAGTAATTTTCTTATAAATAATAATAATAATAATAATAATAATATTGAATACTTGGTATACAATTATCATATTATTATCTATAATAAATAAATAAATAAACAAATACAAATCTTGACCTACACAAGAACAAATTCATTATAATGTCAAAGAGAAAGTATAAATCAATGGCTTGAATGCTTTATTATCGTGGGAAATCACAGAGTTGAACTGACGGATTGTGGAATGTAACACATTTGAAGTTAAATTTTAGAATTTACTTCGATATTATTCTCTGGTTACAATGGCATATTTCGGTAGGTTTCAGATGTATTTTTTGAATTATTCCAAGGTTTTGTGAAATTCTTTGGAACTATTCTTATTAGGTAGGCACTGGTTAGGTAGTCTTGTCATTTAAATTTTTTATTCAAACGATCTCACGAATTGTACAATTACGAATAAAATTATAAAAATATTTTATTATTCTAGATTCCAATTATATATTTATATGTATAGGAATAGGAATTAAACAAAAAATTCGAAATATTTTATATGAATAATAATTCTATTTATATTAATAATATTTTAAATAGAAAATAAATCACAATATCTATGTAAATATTATCTCCTCTCAAAATAATACGTCTTAAAAATAACATAAAATAATGCAATATTATGCTAATTTTATTGTTTTAAAGTAAATTTCATTTTGTTCACTTCAAAAAGTATGGGTATATATTGAATAAATGGATTCCATGTGAATCGAGGTGTACGTTATAAACTTATAAATAATTGATTCTATTATACTTATAATATTATAGGTACCTACCATTTTTTGTTTTTAAATATAACGTTTATTCTTATATAAACTATTCATCATCAATTTCCAATCAATAAAGCATCAATACATTTAACAATAATTCTAACAACTTAAAACATAATAATTCACACTATTGGACATTGGAAAATTAGTTAATGGCTATAATATCCTAGTTTATTATGAATTATAGGTACAACTCGTTCAAGGTTTTGAAATGAAAATTAATGACTGAGCATAATAATGAACAAAAAGACAATTTGAATTTGTATTTTAAAATTTGTTTGAAATTAATTAATGAAAGTTTAATTAAAATAATTCTAGATAGCCAATAATTTCTACGTAAAATATTAGAGTTAAACATTTAAAAAATAAACTTATAGAATACATTGAACATTGACGACGACGAGATTACGAGAAAGAATTTTTAAAAAATTCAAACTAATACATTTTGTTTACAATTATTATGCTTAAAAATATTTGATTCTTTCTATAATAGGTGTTAAAACTTAAAACCATCTCATTTTATGTGGTAATTAATATTTATTATTCGTGTTGGAATTTGGAAATTAATAGTTTTAATGTTTTATTGATATATCTAGCTACTTTGTTTTTAATACATATTAACGTCGAAACATTGCGTGAACACAAACAACTGTTAGACAATAAATTGTCCATGAATACAATTGTGAAATAAATATTTTAACAACACCTTTAGGTTTTTAGTGCGGACAAGAAAAAAGCAAAAATTATTTTATTATTGTACAATAAATACAATATACAATACAACTTAATATTATATATTTATTGTACCTACAAATACATATTATTATATTGTTTTCGTATTTTTCATTAATTGTAAACTGTTAACATCTGTTATACCTATATTTATAGGTATTTGCTATTCGTAATCATGACTAAATATATAAGTATGATCGCATTGAAACGTATTTTCGTTATGAGCTGCGTACGTACAATTATTGCATGTTTTAGCATGGAAAAGAATCTCAGCTGGCAGTGATTTTTGGATTTATTTAGCCAAGAAATTAATAATGTATATAGTTTTGTTACCAAATAAATCTAAGTGATAATATTCACTGCCAGTGGCGGCCGTGACACCTGCGTATCACAAAGTTCCGATCATACCTATATATTTAGCCATGTTTGTAATAATCTTTTTCCCAATGTTTCCAACACACTTATTTATACTTTTCATATTATAATATAATTTCTACAAGATGCATAGATAACAAGGTGGGTGAAAAAACGACAACGCAATCGGAAATTAAAGTTTAAACTTATTAAAAACAAAATTAAAATAATAATAATAGCTGGTAACATTTCGGTATTCACAACGAAGTCATTGTCGAATCGCGACCGTGAATCATTTAATTTCTAAGTACACGTATTACAAAACATGGGACGACGAAGAGTCGGGAATTCGAAGGGTCTTTAATACCTACTACATAGACATTATTACTTACTAAAATACAATATTATGGAAAAAAAATCGACCCTTCTATTATGTGATATTTTATATTGGGCATACGACATATAAATGAGGAAAATAAATATGAGTAGCGCATAGCGTGTTTGAAATTATATTACCAACTGCTTTTCTTAATGAAACGCGCGGCAGGTACCTAACTATATATTATATCGTTATTATTACTCTGTATCCGATACGATCGGTAAACGCGACGGCGATGTTCACTTATTGCAGTACAACATTATACGTTTTATAATACGTATCGAATTATAATCGTCTTTTTCGGTCTAGCACCACGCGCGTTTCACCGCGGTACATTATAACGTGTATAATATATACAGGTACCCGACAACGACGATAATAATTATTATTTTATTACCATATTCCATACACATCGCAGGCAGCATAATATTGGCGGTCGTTCCCTTCACGTGTATATATATTTTATATTTTATATAAATATAAAAGCGGTACCTACCGTCGTCGTCGCGGTCGTTACGATACACGTCGACGTCGTTGTACCTACAAAGTATATTATTTTAAGCAGGCAAGCACGGTGTGTTATATATAATATATATTATACCAAACGAGGCGACGGTGATGTGTACACGTCGCATTTTGTTTTAATGTCGACTCCCGGGCGGGTGAGACGAGGCGCATATTATAATATAAAATATAGCGTTTCCGTTTATTATTATATGTACGTTGCGCGTATATACGAGCAAACCCGAAAAGTTTTTACACATTCGTGTTCCGTCACAGTTTACTCGTCATTGTCGTCGTTGTCGCCGCCGCCGCATGTATACACACAATACAATGACAAAAGCAATTCGCCGTCTCAGCCGTACCGTGATGGGGGGAAGTCTAGGGACGACGGAAAAAAAACTAATTCCGGTTCGCGTGCTATCGAAACGATATATACCCGTGACGTCGTATATATAGCACGTCATAGGTATACGGTCCAATATAATAATTATATGCACAAAGGGGGGGGGGCATGAAAAACAAATGCACACGGTGTTTTTCCTCCTTATAGTTCTTTTGCCAGCCACCGCGCCGCAACCGTCACGTGATTATAATATTAATATCATATTATTCGCGTTACGTTGTTCTACTGCGAAGTAGTCCGGCGAGGAATGATTAGAATAATATCATAATATCGTGAACGTTCAAACGAAAAACACTGTAATAGTACCTACATCAGATGTACGGCGCATGAGTATATGAGATGATTTTTTTTTGAAAATCCAGAGTTATACTCAAAACCAACAAATTATAGCGAGAGATTTGGAGGCATTAATTGGTTGTTGAGCCAACGTGGCGTCAAATGGCCCGTATAGAAAGCCAAGAAAAACGACTACGCGTCGTCCAACTACAGAAATCAGCACCTGTAAACTACTCTATCATATACGCATTTTCGTCCAGCAGTAAACTTGAGAAATGTTATGCCTTTTGTGGAGAACGGCCGCGATATAGTATTATATAGGTAGTATATAATACATAACGGGTACACCGTTCGATACTACCGTATTATACGATAAAAGTTAAGGCAAAGAATGTAATATATTATTAAAATATTAGATATAATATGACTATAATATACCTACTTTAAAATATAGCCTGTGCGGCTATAAGCTCTCATCCCTTACTCGCGTGACGTCAACGTTCGCTGTCGATTTGCAGGTAAACGCGTTAACAGCGAAGAGCATTGTGCCGGCGCGTCAACCGGAGACAAAAAGCAGACGCGTCAATTATTATCACCGGCCTCCACGCCGTTCGGTTTTTAAGATTTTTTGCACTCTCGCGCGGCCCCCGTGGAATTCGGGCGGCGACCGATTGTCTTGTCTATTGTGCATCGCAGTCGACCGCCAGGCGCGCGCGCTCCCGACACCTGAGTAATTATTATTATCATTATTATCGTTATTACTATTATTACGCTGACCCGCGTGAAAGAACTGATATATACATATTATAATATACGTTTTATAATATTATAATCGTATGCAAATCGGACGGCGGCGGCGGCGGCGCGCGTTTCACTAGCAGGAAGCAATAATTTATCAGACGGATTTTCACACGCGCGCGCGAGACCGTTTTCTCGCGCTCCTTTTACCGCCACCGCCGCTGCAGCATCGCGTATTTCGCGAGTGAACGTCTGTGACATTCCTGCCGTCGGTCTTCGTCGTGAGCAGTCGTGACGCACTATGTAGGTGCTGCGTTTCTTTGGGTGAGGACGATTTCGTACAATCCGCACACGCATATTATTATTATTATTATTATATATAGGAACTATCCACGCACTATACTATATAATAATATATAGTGGTATTTATAATAAATACTTTTACTCAAATACTTTACGAGATTGCCGCTCAGGCATATTATACAGTTACACTCGCTGTGACGTTTTTTCTATGCGCGGGGTGACCAGGACTCAGAAGTGATGGCAGAAAGTGCTGAGTGAGTTATTGGCGGGGAGGGGTGAACGTTGGCAAGGTCACGATCTTCTCCCTTTCTATATCCCTGCAGTGATTTTGCTCCGTCCGATTTTATATTATTGGAGATATATTATAATTCACTCGCGTCGTATAGCGGAATTATATATCACGACTCCACAAGCGACAAGTTATTGTCAGATCTGTCATCCGTGAAATGTTTGTATAAATATTGTGATGTATCATACAAACAGGTTCACATAAGCGTGCTTAGCAGTTTTTCGCATTTCGTGCACACGCATTATATTATATTAGTGTAACATCAGGTAGGGTTAAGGAGTTTGACTTTGCCCACCTGCAAATGTAAGAAAAATAACCTTGTGAGTACAGATAATAATAACTTATGAAAAAGATAACTGCAATTAATAAAAAAGTTGTTAATATATTTAAAAGGAACCGTGACATTATCGATATTATATTTACACATGTTTTGTCAAATTTTGCAGATCGTGCAAGGCAAGATGGACATGACCCGTAGACACCCCTATAAATATACCTACATGCATTTTCATAAACATATGTCTATTCATGCTACTGTAGCACAACACCTGCAGCGCCATGCACGCACTATTTTAGGTATACTTGTGTGACTGTGCGTAAAATTGTATAAATGTATAATGTGTATAATTTGAGAATTTTGTATACCTACCAAGTACCTATTACCTAACTGAGCGTGTGTCATAAACGCATAACATAGACCACGGTCAAAATGATGACCACGACGCACAAGAATACATATAGGTACTTTGGGCCTCCACCCGTGGAGACGTAAAGTAAAATATATTATATACGGATATTACACATAAGAGTATAATAATATGCACGTACATATTAATAGGTTTTCGCGAAATGGTATTACGACTTTTATATAATATATTATAAAAATTTCTACAAGCAAATCAAATTAAATTTTTTACGATCGTTTGAAGTTCATATTTTTACAACATTTGATAATCACTCGATTTCTCATGTAACGATTTTCTTATTTTGTTGTATTTAAAAAACGAATGAAAGTAGAAATACGAAAGTAGATACTTGAAAATTTCACTGAATGTTTATATTAGCATTGTCTATACACGATAAAATGTTGAAAATAATTTGACTCATTTTGAGCTGTTTACGGACATTGCCAGTTTTCAATTTTTTTTAGTTTTTTTTTCTATAAATATCAATAAAATGTTTTTTGTTGGGTAAAAAAGCGTGAAAATTTAATAAGGCTCTTGATATTTTGTTCTAATAGCAGTTGAAAAATATTAAAAATACATAGGCACAATTTTTTTTTATAAGCTTTAAAGTTCAGATTTTTACAAAATTTATCAAATTTTATAATTTAATAATTATTTTGTAGTTAAAAATTTATAAAATGTTCAACTTTTATAGCTAAGGATTGAACATTTAAAACAAGGTTGCACGTAAATAGATTATATATAAATTACTTTATGCACAATAATATCATCAAATATACCTAGTAACATCATAGTCTGACTGACCGTTTTCGCTCAGAATCGTTTTTCTTATACAATGATATTATATCATTGAATTCAAATTTAACACCATCCATTACAGTGACCCACTTGTAACCTACTGTACAACAGATCGACATCCATTTACCCACCTTTTTTTTGTTATAGGTAGAAAACTTATGTGAAATCTTCTATTAAAATTTTTAATCTCAGCTGGAAAATAAAATCTTTTATGAATTTCTAATTGAAAAATAATTTACAACATTATAAAAATATCTCATGACAATAATAGCTTTAAATGAGTAAACATTATTTGAAAAATTTACCAAGTATGGAAAATTGTCATTTTAACATTCGGTGAAAATTTCAAGTATCTAGGATTGTTTGTTACGAATTACAACAAAATATTAAAAATTGATACATGAAAATCAAATATCGCAAAAATGTTAAATTCAAACGTTCATAAAAAATTAATATTATTTTCCAATAAACTTTTTTTTTGTTTAGGGTAGTAAAATTTATGGGTAATCTTCTCTAAAAATGTCTAATGTATAAGCTATAAAATGAAAACATTTTATGAATTTTTAACTGAAAAAATGTAAAATCAATATACCTACGCATTATCTCGCACCGCTCAAAATCTAAAATACTAAACAATAATATACAAACTACAAAATGTAAATAAATAAATGTACTGTTTATGAGATTTTTTATTAAACAATTTTAAATTAATATATAGATATAATTCAATAATACTTTCACATAACTTTGGTTTATCGATTTAGGTTCAAACCCATATATAAACTGATAGATGATTATATATGACTAGCTGATCCCGTGCACTTCGTTGCCCGTTAAATGTACCAACTCTATTATATGACTCGAACTTTGTACATTTCGTTATTTAATATTCGGTGTATGGGGTTTAAAATGTATCTTAACTTTTCCGTTTCCCGGAATAAAAATTCTGTTTCGCAGCAGTATATTATCAGGTAGGCAATCTACCTACGGTAGACCGCGGACCCCGTGTTGTTTGTACGTAGGTGTACGTTTAACTCTAAAGTATCAAAGTTATTCCAAGTTTGTCGTATTCCACCTATGGTAGATTAATATAATCAATTAATACAAAATCCTAACCTAACATCAGATGAATAAAAAATAACCATAATCGCCTTTCTGATCGTCCTCCTGGATTATTTTGTTCATACCTATAGACTTGTACTCTATTTACTTTGGATTTTTTTTTTATACTTGGCTGCTGCTACTTTATGAACTTCTTTATTTTTGAGCTGATATTTAGTAGCAGATTGTATAAGCTGTTTTTTTCTGATATTATTTGTAAATCTCTTCCGTCGTTTTTTAGTATGCTTCTGAGAGCTGGGTATGTTATCAAACTCGTCAGACACAGATGTAGTCAATTCATCTTCATATGGCAAATAAACATCAAAATGCCCATTAGATAAGTTTTGCTTAGAACTAAAACGAAATCTCTTTATGGGGTTCCTTTCTGAACCAAATTTTTCATAAAGTTCACCATTGAGGTACATCTCAATAAATACCAAAAATAATTGTCCGGCTGCCACCAGCTCACACAAACCTCCATAAGTATCAAATTTTAACATATCAGTAAAGTAGTCAGCAGAACTACGATAATTATTTCGATCACTATCATGTGACATTATTGAATAATCTTCCCAATGATTTATCACATAGGTTACTATCTTTTTACGTACTTCTTGGGCCTTATCTTGAGTGTCATATAACACAAAAGATATTGCCCTAAACAGGCAAGCTTCGTCACCAATAATTGGAATGATAGTGTGGGCATCATTGTGCAATTTATGTTCGATAATTCGGCAACCATATTAATTATTTTTTTATTAATTTGTAAGAATGTATTTTAATACACTTCAATGTTTAGAAAGAACCGTACATAAACTAAAATAAACATAAACTACATAAACTAAAACTACGTAACTACGTAACTCCCCAAATAAACAATTTAAACCAATAATAAATATATACTAATTTCTACTGTAGACTGTAACCAATGGCAACTATTTAAAAAATAAATAAAAATAAAATTTCCAATTTCCATCGTGAACCTCAAGATCCTGTTTGAGCACCTCTTTAAAATGCAAATTTCGACAAATCCTTTCTTAGTGCGCTTATACATAGTAATAAGTACATTTACTGAAAATGTCATATCCATAGCTTCAGCAGTTCCGGCTAGGCGATGATGAATCACCCAGGACAAGTCTTTTTATGTATACAGATGATCGTATATTTCGCGTAAAACAAAAGAACCTATTTTCCAACCTATTATTATGTGTAAAAAAAATATTTTTATTAATTTTGGGGGAAATGTCTCAGTACAGGGGGAAACGTCGAAATATCCAAAAATGCATACTAGTACTCAGGCTTAAGTGAATTAAATTAAGTTTTTACTTTTTAAAGACGTATTTTAGAGTTTATGCGCCCAGAACTATTTTTATTGTTAATTGTCTTATAAATGCGTCTATAAATGTTGGGAATGAAAATTAATTTTATACATGCTATATTATAACAAAAATAAAAAACATTTCCAACAAAGAAAAAGAAAAATATTTTTATATTTTCTTATCAAGAAATAGCACTCAAAAGTCAAGAGTCAAGAAAAAATACGTAACTGCGTTCGTCGGAGCATAATAACAAAAAAAGTTTTCCTACATGGCTACAAAGTTCTAAAATTTGTTATAAATAATTATGAAAGAAAATATGAACGTATAAAAAGTGTCACCTAGAGTTCACTAATAAACTTGTAATTTTATTGACTTTTGTATTATACCATTTTATTATAACAAGTATACATACGCACTTCTTATAACAATAGTTTACACGCTTTTATCATTTTATAACAAAAATGCGAGATTTGTACAAGATTATAGGACTGGAGATATTTACTGACCATCAGTAGTGGACCATGTATATGTATTATGTACTTATGTGTCTCTCGATTTTTGATATTATTGTATCTAGTGGTGATGATAGCCGATAGGTCATCACAGCGATTATTGAAAATATTTTTGATCAAATACACTATACACACTTGATAATTAGAATTTAGAACTAAATGCTTATCGCCGAGCACTATGGCTTCCATTATATAATAGTAAATCAACATAATTTATCACTTTGTCAATAAAAATTAACAATGTACGTGTGAGTTAAGTTAATTATTTAAAACGTAAAATATATTTCAACACAAAGTATTAAATTTTATTCAGAAAAATAATTATCAGTTTTTATTATAATTTCCAATGGTTAAAGTGGGCAGATATGTACGATTGAGTTTAGGCATGTTTGGATACTAGAATATTATGTATTTATACAATGTTATGTTAGTTTCTAAGCAAATTGCTGAATATAATATCGATTTTTTAATGATGTGTGTTTTTTTTTTTTGTAAATCTTCTATTTCAATATATTATTTTTTAGTAGCAAACTGGATATAGCTGATAATTTAGGGAGTTAAAACTTAAAAGTAAAAAGTCCATGCTAATTTTCTTAATAATTGGGAAAAACAGAAGAAAATGTTTTGGGTTTGGCCAAAAACCTTTGAAAATGCTATACAAAATTCATTAACACATATTGTTCTTAAACAAATATTAAAATATTAAAAATATAATGGCAAGATGTTTTTTAAAAAACGTTAAAATTTTAAATTTTAAGTTATTTCTGATTTTATGAAAAATAGCTACCTAATAAATGCATTTATAGCATGGTAAGAAATAATTTGAAAATTATAAACGAACATTTAAATATTGGTAAAATTAACATCGCTTGGCAGTGTGCAATAAAATAAAAAGTATTGTTAAACATAGAATCGGCAATTAATTACTAGTTTGGTTTGACTATCCGTCAAATTATAACTGATAAAAATATAAAATCTTTTAATATATTATATATTATAGATAATAGATAACAAATATACTCTCCTTAACTAATAAATTTACAATATACAAATCGATAGTTAGTCCGGTCTGGCTTTACGGAATCCAACTTTGGGGGTCTGTAAAGCCGTTAAACACCAAAACTCTGGCAATCGTTTCAATCTATTTGCCTCCGCTTAATTACCTCTGCCTCTTGGTATGTAACCAATAAAAATCTCCACAAAGACCTGATGGTTGGTAGAACCCTCAACGACCTGGCCAAATCATTACATCACTACATAAAATTCTATTCAAAGCTCCACTCGCATTTCAATCCATTAATTAAAAGACTATATCCTCTGCCACTCTCATACCCAAAAGTTCAAAAAAACAATGGCCCAGGGACCTGATAAAAGCATAATAATATTAAGTTAAATTGTCAGGTGGCACCTCTGGGAGCCTTGATCCTAGAAAAAGATAATAGATATACACAGTTTGTTGTTCAATATAAATATTTTTAGAATACTTTAAATAAAAAATTATCCAAACAATCATAATATAGCATGACAAATATTTGGAGGTATCAAGACTTCTCTAAAATCCTTCCATGGAAATATAGCATAAATGTTGGAATAAGTCGGAATTCTAGAATCCTGTATGGGCGCCAGGGCCTGTATAGTTATCGGTAATCTGTACCATTGTCCATTAGTCGATCTATTTGCAATCCATGACAATTCCAAAACAATTATAAATTAAACTAATTACAACTTTGTTATGAAAAATAAAAACCATAACTAAATAAATAAATGACTCAATTATTCTTGGTTACCAAAAATGTTATTAAGCCGTCAGTGGTAATAAATTTAAAATATTGTAATGTTGTATTTGTATTTTAATAAGTTGCTATATATAACAGCCAACCGGTATTATATTTTATGAGATACCGGAACATGAACTCACGACAGTTGTATACCTAAATAGCCTATCCATAACGCCGTGTGATCATAGTTTTTTTTTTTTGGCTTAGTATAGACCATTTATGTCCTTTGCCGCAACCACCACTTCTCTCCATCTGTCTCTGTCTGTCGCTAGCTCTTCACCGTTCAGGACTCCCAGCAACTTCAGGTCTTTATTGACTTGTCTATCCATCTTTGTCTTGGACGATCGAGCGGTCTTTTTCTCTTTGGCTTCCAGCTGGTGACTTGGCCGATAGTCTGTTCTCGACCTCACCATACGTAACCTAACCTAACCAACTTATTCTTTTACTTTTCATCGTAGCTATTATGTCTGAATCCTCCAACATGCTTTTTTCTTTTCATATTTCTTCCCTCATATTCTCCTGTGTTTTAGATTTTCCTGGGGCCAAAAATTTGTTGTAATACTCATAGTTTTATTACGAAATAATAAGTACCTATAGGTACTATATATACAGTGTGATCACGATATTGTAGGTACCAATGAATATCTCAGATGGGTGACTTTGTATTGAAATGGGATTTTCGGAAGGCGATAGGGAGTACTTAAATACATATTTTCAGACACGTTTCAAATTTTTAGCTCACTCGGTACGCGCATGCGCAATACGACTTACTTTTTTTATAATGGCAACCCCAGTTTTTTCTGCAGATTCGAGTAGAGTATTTTTTTTTAAACATTTATTGTAAAAAAAGTTTTTTTCTATTTTCAAAACTGCCCCAGTTAGAGTAAGTCAAAAATTGGATTTATGCATAATTCGTGTTTAATGATATTTTCATTAATAATCATTGGAAATAATAAAATAAGTGTGAAACAATTAAAAATTATTTTTAGTGTATAATATTTTGTCAACTGTATTAATTAAATGTATAGCAAAATAGTTATAACTTATAATGATAATAGTAATAGTAATATTATAATAAAAATAAAATATATTAATACATTTATCGAATGAATTGTTCGAAGTTTTCGCCATTATGTTCTAAACATGATTCCAGTCGTCTCAAAAATTCAGTCAAAGTTGCCGCCTTGATTTGGTCCTCATTTAAAATATCACATGCTGTTTATATTTTGTGTTTTAAGTCTTAAAGATTGACAGGTGTATCTGCATAAACCGCAGTCTTCAAATATTCCCATAAAAAAAATCCAATGGCGTTAAATCTGGGGATCGTGCAGGCTAAGGAACAATGAAATTTGTACCAATAATATAAAATATTTTATTTTAAAGTTTTCTAACAATGATTGCATTTTGGGCTGGTGCTCCACATCAACAGAATAAATGTAAAATTATATTTTTCATCAAACTAATGAATACCTTTATTTAAATACCTTAATAATTACATTACCTGCTTATCTTATCGTAATTAGAGCTATTTTAAAATAAAATAAAATTAAGCTATAAAAATAGTAAAATCTGTAATTTAATTATAGCAGTTTACTAAACAAAAATTATCACATACTCAAGATATTCAATCTTGTGACCAATAAAGTATTATTAAATTATTATTTGAAAACAGGCAAAGTAAATTAAACATTTAATTGGCCCTTATTTTATTATTTCCAGTGGTTATAAATGAAAATATCATTAAACACGAATTATGCATGAATCCAATTTTTGACTTACTCTAACTTGGTCAGTTTGGAAAATAGAAAAACATTTTTTGTACAATAAATGTTTTAAAAAAAATACTCTACCCGAATCTGCAGAAAAAAACTGGGGTCGCCATTAAAAAAAAAGTAAGTCGTATTGCGCATGCGCGTACCGAGTAAGCTAAAAATTTGAAACTGGTCTGAAAATATGTATTAAGTGCTCCCTATCACCTCTCGAAAATCCTATTTTAATACAAAGTCACCCATCTGAGATATTCAGTGGTACCTAATATCGTGATCACACTGTATATTGTATTTTGTAGGTAGAGGTATTAGTTTATAATTATTTAAACTAAATCATTGTTATTAATATTATATGCACAAAACAACAACCATAAGATTTGCACTTCAGGTTTGACCTGAACCCAGGTCATTAAAAAGTACCTTATCTCAAATAATATTGATATAAATAAGTCAAACACATACTATCCCCAATCCCTAATATATTATTTTTAAGATAAATAGTATAAATAGTTATTTTTTAAAACAAGTTTGAGAACATTTATGATATACAATTATGTGTATCTAAAATAATATGTTAATGTACTACCAGCTAACAATTAAATTATTGCAATACACGTAAAATCAAGGTATTACTTTTTATTTAATAATTTATTTTATTTATTGGTATAACCACTGCGCTGTTTGGTTCCGTGCTCTTGAAAATATAATACTAAGTCCCTCATAAGTTGTTCTTGTAGCTATTAAAAATATTAAAACGTTTGTACAAGTGTTTTGTACTGTGTTGTACCTTGTCCTGTTTTGTACTGTGTACCTATAGTTACAATTTTAACAAAATACATTAAAACCATGACAATTTGTAAATTATTTATTTGTATAGTTAAAAATGTATAAGATTTTGAATATTCATTCCGGAGGTTTGAAAATTCAGTACATTTTTTTCATTACTTTGTTTTAACACTTTATAAAAATATTAAAAAACTTATGTGCATTTTCTTCCATGCACATTTTGAAGTTCATACTTTTATTATGTATATTAACAAAATTGGATATTTAAACAAAAAATAACAAATTGAGTTATTTTGTCTAATGTTGTAATTCAAAAAATATTATTTGTAAGGTATTGAAACTTTTTGCCATTACATACATTATTAGCTATTGTTTAGGTACTATATTACCTCATTGTATACTGTTATATTATATGTATACTTTTATATTATATAAAATATTAATGCAACTTACAATATATAACTAATACAAAATAACAAATATCATTAAAAATAGATATGCTGACGGACCAGCATAATATGGTCTCTGTTAGACGTGTTGTGACTCTAGACAGAATTGTTTTTTATATAGAATTTTATATGATATAATTTAATTCATATTGAACACATCCATGACAGTGACCTACTTTATATGGAGTATGGACTATGACGATTGATATACTCGTACTTGACACCTACTGTACAGCTGCGTCTTCGCTGGTTTATTTTTATTATTACCAAGCGACAAATCGTATTGTCAGCTGGACTATTGGATAGCTTATACTATTTAAAAATGTTAGGATTTATTCAAATACAAATTAAGGGGATTCTCCTATTGTATTGATTATTATTACCTACTAATATTAGGTCAATGACTAAAAGGTCTGAGACATAATATTTCCTAACATATATAATATTATTATAATCAATTTTTATGTTTAACAATATAAAATATCCAGATTGACAAGCCGTCTCCGCTCATAATTGTTTTCTTATACAATGATATTATATCATTGAATTCAAATTTAATACAATCCAGTATACATTGACCTACTCATAGGCGGAAAACCATTAAAATTTCATGGAGACCAACATTATTAGCATCAATGCGAGCGGGGGGGGGGGGGAGTCTTCGATCTTTCAAAACTAAAAAAGGAGGGGGCTTGAAGGACTTGAGGGGGAGGGGTTAAGCCCCTTCAAGCCCCTCTACCCGATTTCCGACTGTGGAACCACTTGTAACCTACTGTACAGCAGCGAGCGACATCCACTTACCCGCTTTTATATTATAATATAATATACTTATTTTTTATATTCTTTACAACGTACTAGTCACTTTAAATATTTAAAAATGTAAATACTTCTAAATCCAAGGAACAATATTGAAGCATATTCGTTATCATATCTAACTTTGACATGCATCGTGGTCGGTGCCCGTTGGTACAATGGTAAAAAAAATAATATTCAATTAAATTCGATTAATTCTGAAAAGGGATATGCAACGCCATCTGTGTTAGGCAGTGACAAACTATTTCCCGCTTTAATTCGTCTTATCGGTTGATAATGATAACGTCAGAATGGAAAATACGATGTGACCATTCCCATTGTTATTCATTTAATTTCAAATTTCAAAGCTTAATAACTTATTAATTATCATGGAATATGTAAGTACGTAACTATGAAATTGGAGTTGAGACTTAAACATTAATGTTCATTTTTCATCCGACATAACTCCCGTTTTTATGCCTTATAAATCGTGTTCGTACAATTTTTGACCAATACATATCTTGTATCTTGATTTAAATTACATTTCCTTCCAACATAATTGAAATCAACTTTTACTATCTTGGGGTATAGTTGAACACTATTGTCTATAACGATGTCGAACACCAAGCCTGATGATCGACCTTTGTTCACGTATACAATTGGTGGGGTCAAAATTGAAATGCCCGTCAGACCATATCCTTCTCAGGTTTCCATGATGGATAAGGTAAACATTTTGATTATATTCAAGCAAAACATGTTTTCTATCTGTTAAATTTCTTTTAAGGTTATCCGTGGCTGTCAAAGACAGCAAAATTGTCTATTGGAAAGTCCAACAGGGTCTGGAAAAACATTGGCTTTATTGTGTTCGGCGTTAGCATGGCAGAAAGCAGAAAAAGGTTTGTGGCTTAGTTCTGGAGACTGAAATATTTATAAATCATAATGTTATCACAAACACGAGTGCCTTATAATTTGCATATTATGTCAACTCTGTGTTGCATAGTCATAACTCATGACTTAAGTGTGCGCAGACATTATCGACAGGGTATTCATAGATAATGTAAATACTAGATATTTATGTTAAAACTTATACATTTGGTTCAACAAATATTCAGGAAAAGCCAAGGGGATACTGTGTATTATTTATCACATAATCAAAGCAATATATTATCACTCGAGGAAAAAATCATTAATATTATTTATACTGATTATGGAACTACGGGTGACTATAATAGTTACTATTGTCACAAAATATGTATAAAATAAATGATATATTTTTACAAAATCAAATGTTCACAACTACTTTAGTATATACCTATACGCATTGTTTATTAATGTGCAACATACCTATAACACTTATTATATACATTTGAACAGCTAATATATTACTTTATTAGTTTACAGAGAATTTAACCTACTGTGACTACCCCGTTCTACGGTTATGGATTTAGTACCAAGGTTTTATTGAATAAAATGATACTATTCTATATTAATTAAATTTCTTCAGTGCCTGATACTTACTGTTGATATTTAAATAGATTTTTGTTTGTTTAATTTTAATAATAAGTACATTTTTCTTTTTCTGATTCAAGTTTTATAATTGTTGAATATAGTCTTAGATGATGGCTCCATTTTATAAATGGTATTATTTTGTATCTTGCCTCTATATCTTCGTCTTGTAATATCATGATAAGGTCAAAAAATAAATAGAAATAAAAAAAGACTAAAAATAATGAATAGGTACTTTATGATTTGATGTGATATTGTAACTAATATGTAGGGTATGAATAGTTAGTGATTTTAATATGTTACCTCTATCAAATAGTTGGAACAGGGTAAAACTTATAGAAATAGTATTTATGACTACAATGCTGATAATGTCTGCATACACTATGAGTTATAACTAATAGCTTAGTTTAGTGTATAATATAGTACCTACTTACTGGAGTTTATTGTGACTTAGATTTCTGTCTTTAATGTTTGTGTATAGTATTTAAATGGCTTTTTTGTATGTTTTTAAAATACTTAAAGAAAGTTCACAATGCACTTATTACATGTAAAAATTCAGAGTATTTATACTTTAGATTATACGATTAAAAATGTATTAAATAACAGTTAGGTACAACAACTACTGTACTAGATATTTTTTTATTTTAAACTGCTACCTACTTTTTCTAATACATTTTGATCGTATATTATTACTTTATTTAATATTATATCCCATTAATAGTGACTGATTCTATAATTTATGACTTAATCTCCACTATCAATTAAAAGCCTCTAACAAATTGTTTATTGTTTATCAATAAATTATCATATTCAGATATAGGTAATATAATATATATATAGTATGGTGGTTTTATGGCTTTTGGCCGACTCCCCTCCCTCAGGGTCTGTATAAATATGTTAATATTTAGTAACAGTAATAGTAATTATTATCATAAAAATATCAAACATTTATTATAAATAAAAGTTATTCCATATATAGGTATAAAGTGTATATCACAACAAATTACTTCTCATGTTAATGTGGTAATATGCCCTATTAACGGAAAAAAGGTGAGTGGTATATTATGAAAAATATCCCCCCCACCTTGGTTATGTTTCTATTAAAGAATATAAATACTAATAAAGTAGCTTTGACACATTGCAATTAAAATATCAACAATTATTTGATTAATCAAAGAGTTACAAGACAATGTTCTTCACTTAATCATTAGATATAATCATTTTACACAAATGATTCTAAATTCAAGCATAATCTATATCTGCAATCTACCCCATTTTTTGGTCTGTTGGTTGGAGTATTTCAGTTATCCCACCTGAAATACCATTTATAAAGTTTTCTATTTATAAACAAGTATTACTAAAATTCATTTAACATTTTTTTTTTATCAACTTCAGTTAAACATTGTTAGTTGCCATTATAAGCACACATCACAGGGACCTATCTCCAATTAGCCTTTCTAAAAAATATACATTTTTTTAGTTGTGTTTCATCGAAGCCCCCCTCCCCACTCACATTGGTGTTAAAAATTTTAGCCTCCCCAGAAATTTTAATTAATTTGCGCCTATGGTTGCCATACATTTTTAATGGTTTACCACAAATAGTTGGACATTTTTACTGTGACAAATATCTTAAAAAAAAGTTATATGTATATATAATAATCCATATATATATGTTTGTTTATAAATGTGTGTTGTATTAGGTCGGTATAAATCTTTAATGTAATCTTTATTTTATTATTTTATACATAGTAATTAATTTAATAATAAAAAAATAAAAGTAAGGTAATGCGTTAAAATAATTCATTGATAAACAATAACATAATATTGTTTTGATTTAATATAATCATTTTTGGATCTTACTAGAGGAAATTCTTAGGAATAAAAATTTATTGTCTATTGATTTAAATGATGAAAAAATTATAAAACGTGGGTTTTATTTTAAGATTTTATTTATTCAACTGGAACACTTGTGTTAAAAAATTGCTATGATTGTACTCCCTTTATTAAAATAAACAAACTTTCCTTTTCTAAGTTAAATTTATCACAGATATATCTTATTGTTATTAATTTATTATGTTAAAAAATTATAATATTATATAAATATGAAGTGTAACACTTTGAGTTGCACCTGAATGTTTTATTTGCATCTTATAACCTATACTAGTCACCTGGTATCTTAAAAAAATATTTAAAATAAATAACATCTTACTTATAATAACTGATGTATCCCGACAGTTTGAGTTGATGTTCTAGTTTTGTGTAATATTGTTATATTCTGTGGCTATAAGCTATACAAATTAAGGGAATCGGTGGTGGATAGTTTTTAAAGAGTTCCAAATAGGCAATTTTCAAATTGCTTGCATGTAGGTCTATGCGTATCAAGCGTGGTCATTAGTGTGTGTGACTGTGTTTAAAACAAATAGCGTTCACGCATGCGCATTTAAAAGTCACCGCCGTGACGTTGCGCCCGTGAACAGTAAACAATTTATTTGTATGTATTTTGTTCCATCCTACATTCCTACCGATCAACTTAATAATGCGATATTTTTTCAGGAATCTGATCTGAATTCGTTAGAATATCTACTTGAGATCGGCCAGTCCACATTTAAAGATTTATGATTTAAATTCCGAATAATCAACGTTTGAGAATTCAAAATAATTAACGTTTTAAAATTTCGAAATTTCAAAATATTCAAACTAAGTTTATAGTTGTTAGGGAGGTGAAAAATGGATTGTCCAATCTCAAGTAGACATAAAAATGAATTTAAATAAGTTTTAAAAAGTATTATCGCATTACTAGGTCGATCAGTATGATGAAATAAAGATTGATATATTTTGTTAAAATTACTGTCCGCCACCGATCTCCGGTGACATAAGAATGTCAGCATAATATATTTTTTCTCAATACTCATAGATAAAACGTATTCATGTACAATCGTTTTTTTTTATGATTTTTGAGTAGTCTTAGATTAAAAAAAAATACTCTTATTACAACAATTATAGAGGATAATATTTTTGAGGGTATGATATATCGATTTTATATTTCATTATTATTTAACTTGATAAAAAAAAAAGATTTTGCGTGATTGCATTTTGTCTATATATTTTGCATGGTTCAGATAGAGGAAACAAACGGAGCGCTTACATCCTCTTAAATACATTTTATTTTCTATCAATAAAATATACATCAACTTTTTTAAATTAAAAGTGTTTTTAGGCATTTACAGCAATATGTATATTTACTTATTATACAGTTTATTATATTATAAACTAATATAATAAAATATGTATAAAATTGTATTATAATTTGTATTTTTGATAGGCAACTCAATGTACATGTTTGGTTTCAAATAGGCTAGTATATTTATTAGGAGTAAAGTTAATATGACTTCTGCCTATAACATATAAGTTATAACTATTATTTTTATACTTGATTTTATGCTATTAAATAATTGAAAGTAATCACCCTTAATTAACTCTCCCCAAGTTTTGCTTAAGAAAATGACTTCATTCGTTCTTCAAAAAATACCATGTTAAACAAATAATTGATTTATAAATTATTAATTATTTAAACAATAACAATTATTGTTGAGTGCATATTATATTTGTAAAAGTTGTTTAATTTAAATGCATGTTTTACTGATAATTCATTATTAAGATCTAGCTCAATTAATATGATTTATAAGACAATTTTCCAATTTATTTGTAAATAAAAAACAAGTTATAAATAGTTAAATTAAAACAATTACAATCTATAAATATATAATATTTATTGTAACTTATTTAGCTTACAAAAGGCTTTGCTTGACTTGATATAGATTAATATACACATAGATTAAATTTAATGTATCTATTATCGCATTTTATAATACTTATTGTAAAGTAATATTTAAATAGATATGTTAGTAATTAATGCAAATCAGATCTTAGGATGAACTTAATGATAAATTAAATGAGCTACCTATATATTATTATATGGTTAGGTTATAATAGTTATGTAAATCGTCAAAGTAAATTTTTGTTCGTTTTTCACTTTTTTGTGAATTTGAGCTGTATAACTTACTCTTAAACATTGTATTTTATAAATAATTGGCAATTTATTTATTTTTGGTGTAGCATTGACGCATTGTCCATATAATGGTTTTATACAACACAGGCTGATATTGATTTCGCAGTTATCGTGTCCTGTGTATAGATTATAATGTACGAACATTTGTTGTAAAATGTAGGTACTGATGTTTCGTTTTCATCCAAAACATAACATCTTTTATTCCATTCATAACAGAGCATTGTATACGATATCTACAATTGAAAAACATGGTTTATATCTATTTCGTAATCATTCGGCATCTGTTAGAATCCAAAACCAAAAATAAATAAATAAATGAAAAAAAAAAAGAAGAATAAGAATACAAATAAAAAGAGATAATATGGTTTTGTGAGGACAGAAAACGTTTTTAATTTACTAGAAAAACACATCAATACTAAAAAAGGACCAGCAGCCTGTCTAAGTGCCACTTAGAGAAATGTATTATTGTTATTCCGGTTTCCGATCTTATTTGATAAAGATCTTGGCGAAAAAAATATAGAGAATGATCTCCACTCGTGTGTGGTTCTCTACCACTGTCAGACTGTGTGTATTGTGCACAATGCACAGCAAACAAGATTACTACATCTAGAACACTTGACAGGTTGAATGGGATGAGATTTGTTGGGTACTTTTTTTATTCAATAGCCCTTGGCATATATACTATGCCACAGACACACGAATGCAGTCGGCATTTTTTATGTTCGAATTTTCATTTTATATTTCTGTTGAAAAACTTGTCTGGAGATTTGTTTTGAAGTAATTTTGTTTTTAGAAACTGCAATTGTTGGTATTTTTTTATACATACCAATGAGGGTCTCATATTTCTACAATCTTTAAATCTAAGAAAATGTTGACAAATTTCCGTTCCATTAATAGCGTGAGGTTACAACTGACGTATAACCCAAAAAAAGCCAAATATACAATGATACGTTTTATTCGATACAAACTAACATAATAGTTATTTAATTTTTACTTCATTTATGGTTGATATGGTATTTTTTTTTATTGATAGATAATTTGATCAATATATAAATCGTATTTTTTTTAAATATTGTTTTATTATTCTATTTTATTATAGTCAAATTTGTATATGTTAGTGTACGTATATGCGCAAATTATTGTTAGTTTGCTTGTTTCAATTGATGAGTTCGTATATCTTACGTATCCCTTACGTATGCTATTGCTATAGCGTATTCATATCGTGTGTTTTTATTTTATACCACGACTTACTTTGGCTGGATGACCTTACATTTTATTTTGGTTATTTTCATTGTATAGAGAACCTTAATACACACATAATTTAAAAATAAATTTTTATATCTATTTAGACCGTCCGTCCTAAAAAAAGTCAATTTTGAATGCATAAAAATCTTAAGTAAAATTACTTGGAAAAAATAGAATTTACCAATCCAAATCCAGTCTCAAAAATTGGAGTTCCTAATATTGAAAAATATTTTATTTTACTAAAGGGTTATAAATAAAAAATTTTTTATTAAATTTTGTGTATTTTAATTTTATCGTCCTCTATCTGTCTATCTGAATCTAGGAAAAAAAAGCCCCAGACAACATTCATTGGAAAAAAAAGCCCCGTCATAAGAAAAAAAAGCCCCGTACCAACTAAATACATTATTCTTTTTATTATGATTTACATAATTAAATATAATCATAATATAATCATACATTTATCAATGTACCTAACACTTCTTTAATATAATATTATTTTATTAAAAGGTAACTTTAAAAAAATTACATCTAGTATATCGTATATGACATTAAACAATAACTAATTATATCACAGTTAAAAAAATATATAACATAAACCATAAATCAAAATATATATATTAATTAGTTCAATAACATATTATTTATTATGTATTACTTATTAATTATTACAAAGTATACAAGACTAGCTGCAATCTGCATTTTACATTGTTAATAATTGTCATTTACCTATACATAATTAAAAAAATGTTAAAAGGTAAATAATTGTCATGTGTCATTTGTATATAATTTTAAAAAATTTAAAATAATTAAAAAAATGTTAAAAGGTAAATAATTTTCATTTGTCATTTGTATATAATTTAAAAAAATTTAAAATAAAAATAAAATGTACACTATAATGAAAATGCGTTATGTGTTTAATTAGTACGGGGCTTTTTTTTCCTATAGGTGGGGCTTTTTTTACCGTGTTTTGAAATCGGGGCTTTTTTTTCCGGGGCTTTTTTTTCCAGAGCTTTTTTTTCCGAATACCGTCTATCTATCGATTGGAAAAATGCCGAATAAAATGCAAAGTCATACAACTGAAATAATTCATGTTTAATTTAAATGCTTTTTTAATTATTTCAAAAGTATTGCTGTCGCTGATTTTCCGCGTAGTCAAATCAAAATCTAATGTAAATATGCTGCCCTGGTTTATTCGACATAACAAAAATGGCAGACATATTCAAAATATTTGCTTTCCTCGAATAGTTTAAAACTAAAATAAAATATTAAATCTTGACTTGAATCACTTAATTTGATAATATCTCTGTATTTTTATTTATATTACAGGTATAATATTGTAGTCCCTATATTTTTTTTAACGCCTTATAGTTGACTTACACTATAATTATCCTATAATATATAGGTCATCAAGTATCTGATATACCGGATGTTTTAATATTTTGATTTAACCACATTTTTTGATATATTGCTTTGTATTAAGTTTAGTTTTTCTTTTTAGAAATGCGTGGGTTTTGAAATGTTATACATCTGTTATAGGTATGAATCAGGAAAGTATAATACATTTCGTTTTATTCGACACGCAAGGTAAAAATTCATAACCGTTGGTCCATGTAAAATATAAAAAAAAAAAAACAACTGAAATATTCAATCTTGTATGTCTCTAATTTCTACACCGACGTTTATAGTATGCCACGTAAGCAGACGGTAGTAATTTCTGGGGATTCAATGCTCGAAAAAAGAACAAGAAAATGGGGTTAACTCTATACAAAAGAATATGATAGAGGGGCATTTTTTCATATTGCACGCATCATCTTTTGAAGTATATCATAAAAATTCCCATTTATTAAAACACCCCTCAAGATGTGAGGGTCGTTTTGTAATGTCTTATTTCCAATTGGCCAATTCCGGTTAGATCAGGATATCCGAAGCATATGGTTTTATATTTCGTGTAGATGCAATATCTTATTTTTGTATAAAATTGAATTTGGTTTAGTTAGTTGGCAGTGCTCATATGTACCTAATCTTTAAAAATTGTTCGATATACTTGTATTAAGTTGTATATTATAACTATGATGTGTTCTTAGTCTTAACCATTTTCAATTGGTTTTTATTATTAATGTAACGTATTGATTTTAATATACATCAACAATTTCGTACCACGCCTATTGTATACAGACAAATATGTATCAATTAATTTGGTAAGTGCATAAGTGAATTTATTACAGAGTGTTCAAAATGTTTGGATACTGTTATTAGACTAATTAGGACTGATGCACGATAATATGATATAATTAATGAGGTAATTAAATTTTTTACCTAAAACATGTGCAGCATCTGTTATTGCTATATTTATGTATAAAATATGCAAATAGTAATTAAAGTGTTTTCAAATTTTTTGAACACCTAGTATACAATACACATATTTATATACCTAATATTTATTTGTATAAATATTTGTTATGTACTTCTAATATACATCCTAAATTAACACTAATACCAAATAGGTATGCAAAATATTTTAGAAAAATCTAACGGTCAAGTTTTATTTTATCTTCAATAAATCCAGATAGGTATGCAGTTTTTGTATTACAGATTTGTCAGTTACAATTTTTAGTGGTATTCTGAAAATTGATTTTATATGATCATAGATTTAAAAATATTGGACATGAGTAGGTTATCATACGTGCAGAAATTATAGTTGGTTTTAATGAATGAATGATTTTTAAATCGTATGTTCATATAAATGTATTGACTAGAGCAGAGGTCGGCAATATTTATGACGTCAAACGTTATTTTAAACAAAAATGTATAGTTGTATCAAATTTTTTTTTTTATTATTTATTTGAAAAGCATATTTACAATCCATACAATTTGTACAATAAGTAAATTTAAGACATGAGTAAAATATGACTTGAATGTCTTGTGGGGGGAAAACCGTCCATCAACAGTACCTCCTATTTATTTGATGGGTTCATATATTATTGAGACCGTTTTTTTTCTTTTTTTTTTTTAGGCAAGAGCGTCTCTTGGCCATTTTATTTTTAACCTCCTTGGAGGGTTGTTGGGGATGGTTATAGAGGACATGTGGGAAATTAGAGGGTTTTGGTTTGAGTGAAACTTCTTGTAATGATAAGTTGCTATTTCGCTGACTGTTGGGATTTGTAGATCCTTATGTAATGCGTCGTTGATTATATACCATGGGACTCCAGTTATTTGTCTAAGACATATAGACTGGAAAGCTTGAATGGGTCTTATATTGGATGGTTTGGCAATTTATAGTTTATATAAGTTCGTAACTGATAGGTTAATTAATTTAACAAAGTATCTTTAAACAAAAAACGTATTAATCCGCAGTTTTCAATCTATACTATTTTATTTCATGATTTTACGTAATTTTATTCACGGGCCACATAAAATTATGACGAATGCCACATGCACACCGCGGGTTGCCAGCTCCTTGGTTAGAGGATCGTTATTATGGATATGTATTTTTAAATAATATAATGTATCATCGGATTTTTGAGCGGTTTTGTGTAATAAGTATAATTATATATATATATATAATTTTATGGGTTCACATTCCAATTGATTTCAATTCCTTTAAGGATTTCATTATATTTGATTTTAAATTGTATATAATTATTTATTAACGGTCAATGGACAAAATATAGTAATATATTATTGTCATATTGTCAGCATTGTGTGTGTTTATAAACTAAAATCACTGGAGGAACTCGCTGTGTTGTATATAAAGTTTTAAGTTAACCTATAGGTTAGGACGGTTAGGTTAACCTGTAGGATTAGGTTACTGTAATAGAAGTGTTGAATTTTAATTCAATGATAAATTGTTTTTAAAGATACGAATAAACAATTCTGAGTGGAGAAATGGAATTTATAATTTTTATTTATTTCTAACTTGCTTAAAATGTTGTAAAAATCTAACGTACGAATACAGATATAATGTTCTTACCTTTAAGTTTGATGATAGATCAATTTACATTATATAAAATCGAAACCAACAAAGCATAACGTGAGCTGCTGAATTTTAATTTGCTATAATTGAGGCATTTGTAATAGTGAACACGAAAAAGCAAAGTTTGTATAGGAGACAAGGCTCCTATATTTTGTCTTTTTAAAATATATCTAGACTAATATAAAAAGTAATTATGTTATAAAACATATACATATTATACATAATATAAATAACAGATATACTTAAATATAAATTATGTAAATAATAACATTAAAATATTAACAAATAATAATAATTAATAAATTATCATCATATAGGTACTTACAAAATATTATATAATTAATTTATATATCATACTTATTATTCATTCAATTATATGTCTAATCTTATACTTCATATAATTTTTATGCAAATTAAAATATGTGCGGAAATATTCCCGTTTTCCGCTGTTTTTAACTAGTTTTACCAAATTTTTTTGAAAAATATTGGTTTAACTTTCCAGAATATCTAAAAGTTTGTAGTTAAATTTGTAACCAGAAACCACCCTCAGTGATGGATCTGCCGAAGTCGTAAAAAAACTTGCTTTTGATTTTGTATTCAGAGCTTTGCCGTAGTAATTATATATAACTTTCGTCCATTTTTATGTGAACATCAGTTGACAGTTATATATAAATATTAATCGGCATATTATGTAAACTAAACTTTTATTGAATCAATCTTATGCTATAGTGGACCATTAAACATGATTTAGTAGCTCAGTGGTCTATTACATTTTAGTAAACCATAAATTAAATTTTATTAATCAATTTTTATGCTACCCTGTATTAGTATAGCTTATATTTTAATTGATTTTGGTGTATCTATATTACACATACGCTAAAATTTTAAAATTGTTTTTAAAGGATTACATTTAGGTAGAGTTAATCATTTCAAATTTACTTATATTTTTTCCATTTGTACAACTTTTTTTGATCAAAAGAATATTTACATCCATGATCCATGTACTCTATACAGTTGTGCAAGTCAATGCACAGAGGTAAATTTTAACATACATGGTATTAGTAATTTAAATCTAAGGACGGAGACCAGTAATAGAATATAATATATTATTGCATACATAGAAAAACGGAAAACTTATTGGCTCAATCTGTATATTATAGTCTATAATGTATCCATAACTATCTATAATATAATATATTTTCCGTGATGACTTTCGTTTTTAAAATTTCATAGTCATATTATATGGGTATGTTATTGTTCATTCAAATACCTGCAATAGTTCGTACAAATTTACTAGGATTTGCATATATTTTTATAAAAAAGTCTATAGAATTATATTATGGTCGAGTATAGTATAAACTAAAACTATATTTTGTTTATCAATTATAATTATAATTTTTCATATTTTATGAATTTACATTTTTAGATTTCGTTATTCTATTTTATGTAAAAATATAATTTTATATTTATTCGCAATTACTAAATAAATCCTGTATAATATGTATCGTATTTGTCAATGTAATTATAAATATTTTAAGTTTCTTTATTTTTATTGGCTTTTTTCTTCATTGTTTACAACAGTTATTTTATATTAAGCACCATTTCAATTCTCGAAATAACTTATTTTAATTTTTGCTATAGAGACATTCATCAACTCAGTCTATCTGTTCAGTCGATTGAAATTTGATCGATGTTATGATTATTAATACAATAACACTATAGGTCCTACAAGTCCCCTATACGTACCTACACTCCACGCTGCTACTGTGTTTTATATTTAATAAAAATGTATAATATCCAATATCTGTAAAACGCAGTGCCCGCAGGATATTAGGCAAAGTAATGTTGTTGGACATTGCCGTTTGATGAACGATTTCCTAATTTACCCGTAGGTACCATGTATATATTTTACATTTATCATATTATACCCACCATAATCAGCAGGACTTTCGGCCCCTATATAATATGCATATATTACAAAAAACAAAACTAACGAGAGACCCGTGTGACTATCTACATTTGTAATACCTCGCCATAATAAGCTATATTATTCTTATCCATTATATAGTATACAGTTCAGCTTCAGCTGGTAATTCTAAATGCGTTATTGTAAAGTTAGTTTAAGGATGATGGGGTGGTGTTTTACATATTATATTAAATATATATAATTAGAGTGTTGTGAACGCCGCCAAACATATATTATCCATTATACTTTACCGAACCCGGTGCGAGATATTTTATCCGGTTGATAATATGCCGCCATTGCCTCTGATGGTATATAATAATAATATGATATATGCGGGAAAACGGGCGGTGGCGAGTGGAGTATAACAATAATGTAAAAAGGGGGGACGTGAAAAACGACCAAATTGAAATCCCAGCATGCGGCGCAGCGGGACGACGTCGACGCCGCTCACGTGGTTGGGGGGAGGGGGGGTGTTGAGGGATGAGGACGGTGAGGCAAATAACACGATGATGATGACGACGACGACGACGACGACAGCGGCGACGTCCGAGGTCGGTCGATTTTCATTGCGCGCGCTCCTCGCCGACGAGGTCTCCCGGGGCGGCTAAAAACGAATTCGCCCGCACCGGCGGCGGCAGGCCTCCCGTTCTGTGCACATATAATAATAATAGTACTTGTGCCTCCCCGGGAGGTGTGTGTGGCCGGGTGGTGGCGGCGGCGGCACGGGGTGACAAAATGGACTCGCCGGCGGGACACCGCGTGGTGTGTGTTAGTATTGTCGCGGCGAGGGGTGGGGAGGTGGTAGGCGCGCAATCATGGCGGACGACAAAAGCAGCCGCGCCGCCGGGCCGTGATCGATCCGCCGATGTCAACGCCACGCGGGGTGACGAATTTTCTCAACCAGTGTCGCTGCGGAGCGTCGCACCCCGCCGCTCCGCGCAGACGAGACACCACGCGCGCGCGTATACGTATATAGTAATATTATGTAGGTATACAATATAGTATAATATATATTATGTGTATTGAGCACGATGCGGCATACATTTTTTTCTTTACGTTATTATCAATGTGTATTATAATATCTATACTGGGAGGAAAATGTAAACTCTTTATGACGAGTATAATATATAATTCTGCTCATATACTTTTTTTCCCTTAAGCCATAAGTACTACTGTTGGGTAGTTCCTTAAAATCATGTCAACTCACATTAAAACACATAAACACTGCATATATGCCTATTGTAAACTAACCTTACAGATTGTATATTTTCTAAATAAATATTAAAAAAAAAAAACTTTTCAAGTGCATGGCCGTTATTGAAAGCAAATTAAAATGATATATTTTTTTCACTGAAGTAAAAATGTTGTATTTTTATTATATTTTATAATAAATTAATTAACGCAGAAAAATAAATAATGTACATAGGTAATTATTTAACAAAAAAAAGGCGCACTATAGTAGATTTCGCGGATGTACCTCGGCATGGCAATTGATTACAATGTTTAATTTGATTTCAATGATAAATTAATCATTTCTTATACCAAAAATAATACTGAACGGAAACGGTGGTCGAACCTATACAGTAGTGATTCCCATATACCCAAATTTACACCTCATTCGGTACAAAAATCACTTAAATGAGCCTTAACTGAGGCCAATTGTTATATATATTATTATTATTTATTATATAAAAAAAAAACATATTCCTTCTCATTTTAAATACTTAGGACTTTCAGTATACAATATGTCGAACAATTATTATAGTTCTAAAAATAGTACAATAATTGATAGTGTGGTATGCCTCCTCTTACAGGTGACGTGTAGTGGATTTAAGCATGGATACAGGTGTAAATAAATGAGTAGATTTTGATTTAAATTGCATATGACATTATATTAAATGTATTGCTTCGTTAAACACTTATAACTGGTATAATGAAATGTCCGTAGAATAGCCGTAAATTATTCAAGTGCTTAGAAACATTCGATTTCACTCTGATATTTTCCAAGTCCAAATTATACTGACTAACTAACTGGCGTGAAGGTGCTTATACTGGGTTGGTTAGATCACGTCTAAAAACAGGCCGTTTCGGCGGCTACTATATAGTCTTAACCACTCTTCCCCAGCCTAATGATAATAGTATCTTGTTTCCGCGGATGCGGTGTCTATACAATCTTCTGGAAATGGTTACGGCCCTCGCTTATGTGTTTTGACTATCTATTGCATTGTATTTATTATACATATGAATTACAGTAATATATGATATAAATCATTATAAATCGTTTTATATAATATAATATACTATTATCACTATAATGTATAAATGTGTGTAATGTCATGTATAATAATTATAAAGAATGGATTTAATTGCGTTAAAAATATATCAACATTGCACTAAAAATATGTCGAAATTGCAATGAAAAATACCTTAAAGTTACATGATAAAATAATAAAATGTATGATTGTTAATTACTTACTTAAATAATTTGATGGACATTAACAAATTACAGTAATATACGATACTATAAAAAATATTAAAAAATTAAAATATATTATTTTTCTGAATTAAAATTTATATAATTGTATAGGTATATATCTAAACTGTGATTTTGAAAATGTCTGTTACTTAAAATATGTTTGTATAACAAGAAATTACTTCAACGTCTACTGCACTTGTTATCGGTGCATATTTAAAATAATTTAAAACAATTGTCGTTTTATCTTAATTAACATTTTGATTTCCTGCCATATCCTCGGAGTGAGTTTTAATAGTTTTTTATCCTTAATTTATTTCTAAGATATACTTAAATACGTTCGCCAATAAATTATTATTATCGATATAAATGATATCACGACACTGTCGTATGGCAGTATCCATACAACGCTTCTCTATACATATACTATTATAGGAAAAAGTCTATAAACTTGAAATTTAGGAGCATACTACTTGCGTCCGAAATTACTATCAGTAGATGAGTTGTGTCCCTCAAAAAAAGGTTCATATAAGGTCAAAGTCTATTTGTGTCCTGGTATACCTTTTTTATAACCTATGTTATAAATCGACTTTGGTGAAAACTACTTTTGTATAAAAATATCTGTTTTTCCTTATTAGATTATGAGCGAAGCGATGAATGTATTGATTTTACAATGATGTGTGTTTTTTTTTAATTTTTTTTTTGTATCTGTCATCACCTTTTAGGACAGTAAAAGTGCTTGGATTTTCTTCAACAGTAACTTTCCTGATAGGAGAATGAATCTAATTGGTACTTTGGGGGGTCAAGAGTAAAAAATTCCTAGTAGTTTTCAAAAGCGCCGTTAAAAACAAAAGAAAAATTAAGGAAAAACGGGAATTTTTACGCAAAACCTGTTTTCGAGAAAATCGATTTTGGTTTTCGGTGCAACTCAAAAACAAATGACCGTAGATACTTGAAAATTTCACTGAATGTTTATATTAGCATTTTCTACAGACGATAAAATTTTGAAAATAATTTGACTCTTTTTGAGCTGTTTACGGACATTGTCAGTTTTCAATTTTTTAGTTATTTTTTCTATAAATATCAATAAAATTTTATTTGATGGGTACAAAAGCGTGAAAATTTCGTTCAATCGTTCTAATAGCAGTTGAAAAATATTAAAAATACATAGGCACAATTTTTTTCTTTATAAGCATTTAAAGTTAAAATGTTGACAAAATTTATCAAATTTATAATTTAATAATTATTTTGTAGTTAAAAACTTATAAAATGTTCAACTTTTATAGCTAAGGATTGAAAATTGAAAACAAGACTCCACATAAATAGGTTATATATAAATTACTTTATGCACAATAATATCATCAAATATACTTAGTAATATCATAGGCTGACTGACCGTTTTCGCTCAGAATCGTTTTTCTTATACAATGATATATATCATTGAATTCAAATTTAACACCATCCAGTACAGTGACTCATTTGTAAACTTCTGTACAGCAGAGCGACACCCACTTGCCCACCTTTTTTTTTTTCCCAACTTTTGAAAACAATGAGAATTTTTTATTTTTTCCCAACATTTTACACATCGGTCAACTTTTCCCCAAAATACCAACTAGATTAACTTTTCTACCAGAAAATATGCTGAAGTAGTAAATCGAAGCATTTTCACTGCCACAAAAGGTAATGCCGGAAAATAAAAAGACATCATTGTAAAATCAATACAATTTGGTATAACAGTAATTGGGCCACTTTTCAATTTTCAATTTTAATAAAATAATATTTGATATAATACGTAGGTTACAATACCTAACACTGCAGTACACATGAAACTTTACTCGAAGCGACGGTGTGCCTTATTAAAAGGTAATAAATTATTCAATATTAAATAATATAGAATAAGCAGGGGTTGCCATCAAATGACATGGATAAAAATTAAAAATAGCCAAAAGCGTGATTCATAAAGAATAAAAAACATTGCTACAAATGCCGAAGAGTCTTTGTATTCGAATTTCAAAAAAAAATGTCTAAATGTCACATCCTAATATTCATACATTCTTTTCATCTTGTATTGGGAGTTCAATCAGAAGTTTATATTAAAACTAGAAGCGTAGTAACATTAAAAATTAGGAAACAAACTTTAATTAAAAAAAAGAAAAAAATTATATTTTTGGTGAAATTAAAAAATACAAAAAAGGGAAAGAACAGACTTGAATTTGTAAAATCTGTATCGTATTATTTAAAATAATAATTGTATTTGTATGCAACAAAAAAAAAAAAAATTATTATTTGACTAATTTTATAGACATTGTTTTACATAACATTTTTGAAACTGTATGACATTATTTAAAAAATAATAGTATTTTTTTTTTATATATTATAATTGTACCTATATTCTTGTGTTATACAAAGCAGGTACGCAAAATGTGGCCCAATTACCAACCGCCCATTAATAAAGCTTTATAATATTATACTGGGCCGTCACCGTTTTCGGCCAAAATGTACCCTTCCCTTTTCTGCCAAAACATACTGTTCCTTTTACAATTATAACAACTGAACTTAACAATTTTTATATTTCATGAAATATGATTGAATCCAAAAATGTGATTTTTTGATAAACATTCTCACCTACAATTGAGTGAAAAAATAATAAAATAAAACAATTGGCAATAAAATGGTTTAACATGTTATTAACTTAGTCAAATAAACTAACAATTAATTTTTGTTTAAAAAATGTTTCTATTTTTATTACCTTTACTCTTCAATGTAAGTTTAATTTCGTTCATAGTTTGTTATATATTTCTATCATAATTATTATAATATACGATGTACCTATTCTTATTACTAGAGCGCGGATTTATATGCATTAAAAACCAACCAAATATGCACTAAAAAATCCTAAATATGCATAAATATATGCACTAAAATATTAAAATATGCACAAAAAATAAAAATATGCATAATAAAATTAGCAAAAAATTATCGAACCCTACTATAAATATTTATCTACTTATTTTTGTAGGTAGTTTTAATTCATAAGAAAAAAATAGGAATCAATTTATATCAACAATGTATTCTAAAATAAATTTTAGTCTTTAAAATCTTTATCTTATTATGTATTTTATTACCCCGATTATTGATCTAAGGTCATATTTGGGAAAACCGTTTATACCTACAAGTATACCTATTAATTTATTTTGATATTAATCGAAACTATAAAAATATGATATTTGTTTCTTATATTATAATACTATATATTTTTAAAATATCTAAAAGAACATCGAAATATGCACTAAAAGATGAAATATGCTATTAAAATTGTAAAATAAGCCCTTAAAATAGAAAAATGTCAAAATATGCAAAAATATGCGCTAAAAAGTTTCATTTTTTAAATCGTCATGTCATGAAACAAATTATGTGCTCACTTAGAATATCATACGATCAACCAGAATAAATATGCAAATGCATACAAATCCGCGCTCTACTTATTACCTATATGTGTTATGTGACTATATTAATTTTTATTCGATTAATGTAAGTAACAACATTAATTATAAATACTAATATAAATATATAATATAATAAATTGTAAGCTTATTGCCGATTGTTTTATTTTTTTCAGTTTTTTCACAGTTGTAGGTAATAATGTTTAAAAAATCTCTTTTTTTTTATACAATCGTATTTAATTAAATATAAAAATTGTTAAGTTCAGTTGTTATAATAGTAAATTTTAAAGAAAACTGTAGGTGCTGGCCGAAAAGGGAAAGGTAAGTTTTGGCCGAAAAGTGAAACTAGCCGAAAAAGGAAGGGTACATTTTGGCCGAAAAGGGGGCCGCCCATTATAATTACCGTAGGTACATATGTATAGTGTAATAGCGATACAGACTCATATTTTATTAATTATGCGTGAAGGACTATAATGTCATAGTTGATCGTAGTCCGTATTGTACTACCATGGATGAAGATAATTAAGATATAGTTTACCTAAGTTAGTGGAGGAAAAATTTCAATGTAATAATCCAAAAAAAAAAAATAACCAGTGATCGCCAAATTTTATTTTGATTCAAGTGTTGATGAAATTTGTAAACTTTGAATTTCAAATGATTTTTTACTGTACCTACGAATGGGTGGTTACCTTTATTAAGTATAAAAATAAAATTGATTTATTGTTTCAGTGAGTGGGGCAAGTGCTCACCACTGACAGTCGGAAACCCTGTATTGAGGGCGCACACACGTATGTACCCGAATAGGTATATCCAGCTCTATATAACGATATATCCGGTTTATGTCAGCAATGAAATCGGCAGACTTCGATGTATTATATTATTGTAATAGATGCCTTGCATTTTAGTTATATTAGCTAGCCAATAACGACCCGCGAGAGGGTATATCTTAGTTGTAGTTGTTGTGGGGCATATACGTGTAATATAGGGGTACATTTTCCTGCGCACATGTCGCCGTGTCGTGTCGAGTGCCTGTATAATGTATATAGTATTATTTGTATTATAATATGATGTTAACGCGTGTTTTTTTCTTTATATTGTGATTTATACACAAACACGCACAAAAGCGCACACGTTGGTACCTATATATAATAATATATTTGTGTGCATGCTGATTGCTGAGGACTGTTCAGTTAGATCGAGAGTTAGTATAGAAGTTTGTTGAGGGAGGGCTAATGCAAATGTTTGTTTATTGAGTTATATATTATTATGATATATTTTAAGTGCCGAAAATATATTAACCAACTGCTGATACATGTATATCATACGGATATAGGTAACCGGTAAACCATAATTTACGAATTTTGAAGTTCAGAACAAATATATGATTTCCCCTATTTTGTATGCATAGTGGATATATTATATGTGACATACGTTACGATTAAGTTAATTAAATGCAATCGTTATCGTTAGCTTTATTTTTTGTAAACACCAATTTATTTACATTGGCAACTATTATTAAAGCTTACCTACGCGTTTTCTTTAATATTAAATCAAGCTCTATTAGGTATTAATGTATACTATCTATATTATTCTTTACTTTATGATGTATAATGTATATATATAAGTTTTTAGATTCTTATTATTACTGGTTTAACTCAGTTTGGTACGTCCAATGCCAACTAGTTTTTTTCGTACAATCAACATTGTAATATTTTACAATGACGTGTGTTGTTTTTATTTTTTGTTTTATATTTTTTTTTACCTGTCTGTCATAAAAATTTGGGGTAGTAAAAAATCTCCAATTTTCAACATTAGATTATTAGAATCTTTTGAACCATAGGCGCAACTAGGGTTAGTTAAAATTCTGGGGGGGGGGGCTAACAAAACTATTTATTTCAAATAACCCATAGGGAGCTTATATCTAAATCAATAAGGGATATTTGTGAGTAAGACCCCCCCCCCTAGTTGCGCCAATGATCTTTTCTGGTAGAAAAGTGAATCTAGTTGGTTCATTCGGGAGGTCAACGTTAAATATTTCCAGTAGTTTTCAAAAGTGACATCAAAAACTAATTTTTGAAATATCGATCTTATTAATTTTTATGGTGTAACTTGAAAAACTAATAACTGTAGAAGTGTAGATACTTGACATTTTCACAAAAAATGTATATTAGAACTTTCCATACATTGTAAAATTTAAAAAATATTTGGACTCTTATATTTTTATGCTAATTTATGCCCATGAGACATTTTTCTAACTTTGTAAAATTGTTTTAAATTATTGTTGACAAAAACGTTTTCACTTGGTAAAAACTTAGATAATGTAATGCAAGGTTCCTCATAAGATGTTTTAATAGTAGTTCAAAATTATTAAAGGTACATGCATTATTATTTTGCACATGCATTTAAATTTCAAATTTGTACACAATTTACCGCCCGGCTCTATTAGGGATTCCCACTTTACCGCCCGCTGGACGGAAAAAGGACGCTTTCCAACGCTACAACCGCTATCGAAAACCAAACTTTCGGTGTAGAGTAAGAATTATTTTTCAGTTAGAAATTCATAAAAGTTTTTCTTTTTACATAGCTAAAATTAGAAATTGTAATAGAAGATTTTCCACAAGTTTTTCTATCATTAACAAAAAATGAGCTTGCCAGAAATATACGCTATTTATAACCATGAGATATTTTCGATTTTTAATAATCAAATTTGATTATTTTTACAAGTATAATGCTAGGATGACAGAATGTTTCCTCTTAAAATCGTTTTACGTATGCAATGGTTTATCATTGAATTCAAATATAATCACAAACACATCCATTACAACGACATCCCCGATAAGTACTGTACAGCAGAGTGGTATCCACTTGTCTAACTTTTTTTGTTTGTTTGTTAATATTACGAAAAATTAATTTTTCAACATTCATCACTACTCGTTTTTCATTTTTTCCTTATTGACCTCGACAACACTGGATTGTACTATAGTAGCTACAAGAATCCTACTATAATAGGCTGAAAATGTTAAATTAAACTGCCAATGTTACATAACTCTTTATGTCATAAACTATACCTATTAGATAGTATAAAGGCTCGAAAAAAAAAATCCTCAAAGTATGTAGTTTTAAGAATAACTGATTATTGTTTAAAGTAAACTGCTGGTCGACATTAATAACACCTATATATTATTATTTATGTGGTATTATTAAGACTTTAATCATAATATGAGTAAAAACTAAACATATTGTAACTGTACCGTATATAATTACAATAATGTTTAAATTTATTTTATACATTTTTTATATTATTTAAAATAAAATAATAATTTTTGATGTTTTTTTTAAATAATTGCGTTATTTTGTGGGTTAAATTGTTTATTTCATTAGTTATAAAAACTAAATATAGGCCAACTTAAGTTTCTTGTAGATCGATGATAGTTTTTTTAGTATCAATTAACTTCTTCCATTTAAAAATACTCGAGTTTTAAGCGAAAAATAACTAGGTAAATTAAATTTTCATTTGTTTCTCTATTAAATTATTATAAACACAATACCTTTCTATGTTTAATTTAAAGACGTATTGTCTGTAATAATTGTGCTATATTGGCTATAATAATAAACCCGTGCTTTATAGATTGCATGATAATATAATAAATAAACTATACTTATGATTTATAATTTCTATACAGTGTAGTGATTTGTGGTTCTAAATTTATCATGATTCATGATTCAAGTGCATGTAAAATAATATGCGTAATTATCGATTGGGGATCAAACTGAAAATTATTCGCCTATTCGTTGCAGAGTATATTATAATATAAGCATGTAGTATATTTATAAACGAATAATATAATATATAACTGCGGAGACTAAGTTAATTGTAGTGGTAGATTTGACTTGAATGTTAACGGAGTATAAATCTGATGTTTAAAAAAAATATATATTTATTTATTTAAGTGTATATGTATAAGGCTGCGCTGTGCTCGTATACTAGGTAAGTGTATTCCACGATAATTCTGGTCGTATATATAAATACAATATGCCGTAGTATACTTATGGGAGTCACTAGAATTAAAAGAAAAATACGTCGCGTGCTGATTTACCATAATATAATATTATACCTAATTTATAATATAAGAATCATTGTGGTGGGAGGAGGGTAGTGACAGACAGACCGTGAGAGAGAGTAAGTGAGGTTTCTACTGGTTTATGTATTTAAAATGTACGTATAATATTATGAACTACTATCCTAGAACCGTCGCAGTATCTCACTTGGGGGTTGTACTCACTAAACTTCTCGTATGCTTGGAAGTCACCCGTGCACACAGTGTATGCGTAAACGAATAACGGAGAACACGGTATAGTGTCCCGTGCACTCAGAAAATTCGCAATTATTTTCGCGTTACTTCAGTGCATACACACCGGCGGGTCGAAACGAGCTCGTATCACTGTATATATATTGTAATATGTGGATTATTATACGCGTACGCATGCAGAAGTCCACACTGTTTGTATAATATATAGGTATATATATATTGCGTAAGCTCTCTGCTATTACTTTACCAAAGTATATATATATATACACACAAGTCTGGGGCGCGCGCGCGGAACCCGAGTGCCCACAGCGGGATGGCTTTTCAAGTGGCAGCGTCGACATCGGTCTTTCGTGGGCGGTGGGTTCGTGGTAAAGGGGTTATGGGGTGGTGCAGTTGCAGAGGGAAATGTACGCGTAATATATATTATACACGTATATGCACGTTACGTGACGAGGAATATTCGATGACGAGAGAGGAGGGCTGAATACAACGGGGCGCGCGATCAAAGGACTCTGTCCCTCGGGTTTCTGCTCTCGCTGCAGCCATTGCGGTGGTGAAGCAGAAGCCGGAGGGTTCGTTGTCGTCGTCATCGGCCACACGCACCGCCGCACACGTCCCTTTCTGCTGCACAAGTATATATATAGTATATACATAATATATGTATATATTATAATAATATATTGTCCTCTCTCGGACTAGGTCTCTCTTTCCCCTTCTTCCAGCACCATTATTCTACCTCCCCGCTCGCACCCTGTAATAAGACTCGCCGTCGTATACAACCAATCCAATGCAAATTCTCTGCTCCGTCGTCATCGATGGATGTATATATATTTTATTTATATAATGCTCACCGACTTTTCCTACTCGATTACCATTATATTTATATATATTGAGAGCACAAAATATAATACATATATACGTCAAGGGTCCCTCGGGAAAGTTATATACATATATATATATATATATATATATACTACGACATCGTTTGGCGTTTGTAACCGGGAGAGGGTCGCATTACGGGACCGTGCATATTATACGTGTATATTATAACATAATATTATCCGGCTCCTGGGAGGGATATAAGCGCCCGGTGCACACTAATTCGATAAGGATTCTTGTCCGAACTCGATACAGCTCCGCCGTTGGGATACATCATTATTATTACTGCTGGAGTGCGTGAACGCGCGCCGCAGAAGCTTTTAAGTATATATACGGTATATTAATTTCGAGGACGTCCGAATATTGTAATCGTTGCCTTTATATTCTATAGACAATATACATATATATTTATAATTATTTACTATTGTACTTGTGATATATAGCTTAGTTGTAGTATTATATGTATAATGTATATTGTTGCGTTATCGCGTATACTATACGAAAGGGATTTCCGTCCCGTTATGGCGACGTATAATATATACGTGTAGCATAGTTCTCTATTAAACATGCCCATTGTATTATGTATGAGTTTGATACTATAATAGTTATGTATAGTTATGGATCGTGACCTTTACTACGTGTGCGATCGTCTATATGAATTTCGATCCCTTAATAGTTAATACCTTTCGAGGTTATACAACCAACGCATATTAACTTAATATATTATATAAAAGTATAAAACTGACACAAACTTTGTCCAGACGTATTTAAGTCAGAAGATACAGTGGCAGTTTACCGGTAAAGTAAATTACATTAAAACATTTCGTCTAATCCTGTTAAACCAAATAGTAATTGGTATGTTTATATCGTAAATAGCTTATGAAAACAATTGTTTTAGATTCTGAGCTTAGCGAGAAATGTGTATTGGTTTTGTTTTAATACATTTTAACATGTTACATTTCGTTATATAGGTATAATGCAACCACGTTTTCGAGTAAATGAAATATTTAGGTACTCCAATAATTTTATGTCACCTGTAGCATATTTTTAAATGGAATATTTTGTACTAAGTGCGAAAAGTGTTGATATTTATTATTTATTGCTTATTAGTTATTACTTTACAGTTAAAAATGTATTGTAAGTATACGATGATATATATATAAATATTTTTCAATTTTTATATAGCTAAGGATTGATTTCAAGGAATCCTTAATACAAGGATCCTTCGAAAAATATAAAAAACATAGAAACACAATTTTTTATATAGACAATTTACGTTCAGATTTTGACGAAATTAGATATTCGAACAAAGAATATCAATTTTAGTCATCTTGTTGTAATTCAAAAATATTATTCGCGAGGACTTGAAACCTTTACGTATATTATTATATTTTATATTATACCTACCTATATTTTCAAAACATTTAGATTGATTTTATGCTGTCACCTATTTATGCCATGAACCTTTTCACAGCTAATCAGTATTCAATAATACCTAATATAATTACAATAATAATATAATAAATGTTCTATGTTAATGGTAAAAAATAATTTAATCAACTGAATTACTAATAGTATAAAATAAATTATTACAGTAGCAAAATAAATATATAGGTAGGTATATAGGTACCTACCAATACTTAGTAATGTGTAGACTGATATAAGTATATATATATATACTATGATATAATATTGTATAAATTGATTGGGACTTGTTATGCCAACATTTTAGTTATGAATCTAAAAACATTTAATAAAACTGCCTTCGCTTATTAGTTATACGCCTATATACCATAATTTAGAGTAACAATTTATTGCCTTATTTATTTCAATTTTTCTTTAAGACATCGATTATTTAATTATGGGCGTTGGTAAATAAACATGATATATTATATCTTAATTTCTACATTCAACATAATATTATATTTAATACGAATATAATATGTTTGCACATATAATAAACTTAGTTATTCAATTTATTATTTACTGGTTCTGTATTCTGTACCTATGTATGTAGATACATAGACGTCAAACGTGGATTTGTAAGTTTTACAAAATCTTGTATTATGTTTTGAATTAAGTAATATTTCATGTGTGTATATGTAAATATATGTAGATTGTATAGGCATATTTAGTACTAGTACCTATATTGCTATGTACATTATATAATTAAGATTCATTGACAGTTGTAAATGAAGTAGTTATTTGTATTCTAATATAATATTGAATTGAATTTAAATTTGAATTGAAATTAAAAATGCATGTAGTCATTCAAAAAAGTTAAAACATAAACATTTTTAAAAAGTAGGTCTATATTGTCTATCAGCCTAATATATTACTAAGTATATTATATCATTATACAATTTATCTAAATGTTTATAACATTTCATTAAGTATACCTATAGGTACGATATGACAATTTAAGTAACAGTGAAATGTTTCAAATTTTTACAGTTAATACTCTTTGAGTTACATTAACAAACCAAAATTTTAGTTCACGATATTTCAATTTCAGACTCTTGTAAAAAATGTGTAAGATTACAAACATTTTTTTTGTTAAGTAAAAATATGTAATATTGTATTAAATTTTAAAATTATAGAGTATTAAATATTTTATGAACTTTTAGCTGCAAAATAATTTGCAGAACTTCGCTATTTTGACGAATTTTGTTAAAATTCTAACTTTAAACGAATATAGAAAAAATACATAATATCATTGTTAAATTAATACATTCATCGCTCAGCTCAGGATCTAAAATAAAATTATGTTCAAAAATGTTTTTTAAATTCTAATTGTATATAAAAGTAAATATTTCCAATAACTTTAAAACTTTTTGAGAAAATTGGTGTTAACTTTTAAAATAATCAAACTAAATAGGTAGGTATATATGTAAATTATTGTAGGATTTAAGACGAGTTAAATACATTTGAAATATTAAAACAAAAAAAAATGTACGTAATTTAATTGGTTTAATAATTATTGACAAATATCCAATCATTAAAATTATACGTTAACTCGCAAAGTTGAATTTAACATTGTAACCTACATAGTATATCTACATAGACTACAAATTTAAAATTCTCGGAATGTACCAAATATTATCAATAAATTATGCAGTGAAACGTAGAATTGAAAAAATAATGACATATTATTGTGTCAAAGATTTATTTAACAATATATGAAGTAAATATTCAAATAGTTAGACTTTAAATTTTATATTTCGGTTTGGAACAGTTATAATAATAATATATAAATGGTTTGAATATTGCTAATCGTATCACCGTCGATCACCGTCTCGTTTTTAAAATTGTATTGTTTAATACTATTGTCAATTTACACTCCATTATATAGTGAATAATATTACTTATGTAATAAATATTGTCAGATACTAGATTTTCGGTGGAAAAGTAAAACATAATATCAACCATAAACTATGATTTATATTTTATATTGGAGATTCAGCAAAAAAACATATAAATACTGTAAATTCTAGAATTCCTTTAATAACAAAGGGCAATAAAAGCCTAACGGTCATGAGCTTTATTATTAGGTTTACATGTTGTCTGTGCTCGTGATTTGAAAACACAAAAGATTCAATTTTATTTGTTCGTTGTTCGTTTTTCTTTGTCAGATAAAATACCCTTCCAGACAGAAGAGTATTGAGCCATCTTTACGTTTGGATATTTGTTCTTAAATTCAATTTCTACTTTAATTCTGATTGTACGCAAGTAGATAGTTTTGTGAATAAAAATAATAAAAAAAACTATTTCGTAGATACTAGACGTACTATAGTGGCGTTCATCATATTTTCCACTCAAAACCAGTGACAAAAAATTCACTCCAATTTAAACTTATATTTAATTTTTCTCTTTTATTTAATTAGGTAAATTTATTTACTTTTTTTTTTAATACATCCTCTCACATAATGTCGAATACAGTCTGTGAAGTGGTTCCTTTGTGTACTGAGGGCTCACCCCTGTCAAATTCGCCCTCGCCATCAAGGCTCCCCATAGGGTTAATTAATACGTCTCTCATTCTATTGGCCGCCTAATAGTTGTCGGAGTATATATAGAAGGGTTTATATATATATGTGTGCGCGCGTGAGTGTGTTGTATTTCATGGGCGCTCCCTTTCGTATTGTATTGAAAAAACTCATCGTATATTAAAAAAAAACCACTTATAACTTGGAATGTCAATATAAAAAATGTCCTAGTCTAGAATGGCGGTTTTAATTGGCTCTTATTGCGTATAGCGTCGTATCCCTTTTTTGTGATCGAATACAAACCCCGAGGACAGATTTAAAACGTAATAATAAGCCAAAGCCTGGTGGAGGAATTACGTACATAAAAAAAAATCCAAACCAGTTGTTTAAAGATCCTTTGTGACAACAATTAGACATTTTTATGAGTAGTTTTTTCTTGCAGCATGCACAATTGCAAATACAGTATGTATTTAATACTTATCTTTTACCTAATATATATATATATATATAAAATACGGTAATATGGTAATTAATTATTAATTTTTAAATAACAACTTATAGCATATACATTAATTTGGGTTTTATTGAAATTATATTAAAATAAAAGTTTTATTGGCTTAAAAGTTTTAAAAACATATTAATTTTTTATATATTTTTCATATACCTACTTATGAAATGTAGAAGTTACTTATGTAGTTACTTATTGTTTATGGCTTTTAAACCATTCTAAAAATGATATAATTAACTATTAGGGACATAGATTTGATGTGCATAAAATATAAAGTTAATACCCCCCCCCTTAATGAGATTAAAATTTAAGCGATAATCATTTTCCATAAAATTTAGATATTATATAATTTATTATCAGATTCAATTTCATTATTTTACTTATTAAATATTCTACGATGTAATAATTATTATTTAGTTATCTTTTTAAAAAGTAAGGTTTATGTATTTTAGTTATTTTTTGAGCAACTATACAATATCCAAACTATTTATTTAATGTAGTTTAGCTTAATAACTAAAAATTATGCAGATTAAAATAATAAAAAACTCATCATCTATACAATATCATTACAAAAAATGCTTATAGTATCTACGTATTATGGTCGTATATTAGTCATATATTTGTGGGTAAAGTGTTATCTATAAATATTCTATGAACACTTTTATTATTCCTTTTTTGGAAATTATTGAGTTTTATCAATGTATAATTTACACGTAGCTAGGTTTGAATTGTCTGATAAATGTTAATATTTCTGTACTTAATTTTCAGCACGTTTAGAAAAACTGTCGGAGGAAGAATTTCAACAGAGTTTAATAGAATGGCAACAGAAGGAGCAACAAAAAAAATTAAAGGAAAAGAAACAAAAAAAACCAAATACTCCAGAAAAGAAACTTGCAGGTATGTGTAATTTTAGAACGTGTGTTTAATTATGTGCCCCTTGCTTGAGGGCGGCTGTGGTATAATTTTTTTCTTAATAAAATCAGTTATTAAATTTGCGATGTACTGCGAAAGTATTTAATACTTTAATATAACATAATCTACATTGCTTATTTTGTATGTGTACTAAAAGTTTGATGTCGGTTACACAAAAATATACTTATATGATTTATGAAAAAAATCAATAATTCTTTATTTGATATCAAGCCAACAGATTTATTTGGATTTTTTATAATTTCTAAATATTCCCATGATTGATTTAAATCATTATCAAATTATAAATAAGTATATAGAAAATAAAATATCTAAAAGGGTCCAGAGTTCTTCAGCCGTGACATACATTGTTAACGTAAACACGTCTCAAAACAATATTTTTAGGTAGGTAGAGTTCATAAAGTGTTATTCATAAATAGAAAATCAATGCATAGATCACAACAATACAATTAAATATTAATTGTCATTTTATTATGTTTTATCATGTCACAGTAAGTAAGAGGTAGGTACATACTACTATATTATACTTGTTTTTTTCCAAGTAATATGTATGATTATTTAACTATTATTCTTATACTAACCTACATTTGTAAATAACTTCAACAATTTTAAAAGGATGAAAATTCCAGAGTCAACAGTAAAAGTCAGAAAAATATAGAATAAAACGGTATATTGTGTTGAAATATTGAAATCTCACGAGGATGACGCCTATAGTGCTGTTTAGTATATCTACGTATTGGATATGTAACCAAATTAATAATTAATGATGTATATTTTTCACTGTTTTATTCGTGGGATGAAAAAAAAATTGTGTATATAAATATTAAATACATAATAATAATATTATCTGCACCTTATATATCTTTATATATATATAAAATACACATATTAATACGATTTAGCCGGAAAAGTCGCTGTTGGTTTTCTTGGAAAATGATGAATATAAAAATAACGAACGCAGCGATGACCGTTAAAAAAAAGGGAAAAGGGCGTATCCACGGCAACGGATGCGGAAAGGCGTTGCTATTATCACGCTGGCTGCCGTCCCCCCGCTCGCCGTCGCACGTTGCCATGGCAACTGGACTTAGGACACCTTCAGACAATGGTGTCAGCAGGCCCTACGACTGCTGCACACACAATTTTACTTGTGTTTATATTATATATGGTATACACGTGTAGGTACATATATATATATATATTACAATATAGCTACGGTTGTGTATGTGTGTGTGCACGCGTATTGAAAAGCGCCCAGGGATATTATCGGGGTTGGAAACTTGCTAAATTAGTCGGCCGCATCCTGATCCCTTTTGTCCTTTCACCGTGCTGCACGTAATTCGTCTCCAAAAAGTGCCTCATCGTATACAATATAATATATATATTACTGAGCTTAATGGGACCGGGGATGGAAAGTGCCAAGAGGCAGGAGGATGTAAATAAATATATTCTGCAACGAAATGCAAATGACACTCTGTATTCTCAGAGGAAAAATGTACGTGTATAATGTTGTCATATATACATGTACCTATTATAAGCAAATTAACATGAGTTGGGACAAAAATATACACGATTTTACTTTTTAGACCGATAGAAGCCGGTATCTTTATATTATGTATCTTAAAATGAATTAATTAGATTACCTATATAGGCATGTTCGTGCTTATAATAAGTGTACAATATTGTTATCGAATGATTGATTTTATCCTTTCTATATACACATAAAATATACTCGTAGACTTTGCAGTAATAAATATAAATATATAAATCAGAAATTTAGAAAATGTTTTCTTTATTGATTAAACGTCAACTACACAGATTATTAGCTTTAGTTTATATATATTATATACATCACACCATTGATCATAAATACTAGTATTTATAATTAATGATCATACCTACTTATATACTTCACAAATATTGGATGAGCATTAATTCTGTACTTTTCTTTAGTTTATTATTCCCTTTGTTGTTCGTCAAAATGTTCGTAATTTTACCGAAACGAATAACAATAATTATCATACCTATTATGAGCGTTAAACTCTTATAATTATACTCTTATACTCTTTGGACATAGATGAACATTTTTCGTGTACACGGCACACGTGTATAGGGGGAACCCGCCTTTATCGTGTGAAAAGAGTAACAGTTTTGTTCATATTTAATATTTATTTATATTTACCTAGTAAAATATTATAAACATGTAAAAGTTGAAATTATTACTTACGTATAAATAGATATATCTATACGTGAGTACATATTATCGATATAAATATTAACTGAAACATTTGCTTTAATTTAATTCACGGTAAATGGAGCCATTGATTTAATACCGACTACTTTTTTAATTTTTTTATGATTACCTATTTCTATTGTGTCTTAATAGCGTGCGTAATTCCTTTTGTTTATTTTTTTTGTTTCGGCACTCGTGACTTTGCATTATAAAAACAAAACTAAGTTAATCGGCCTCTTTAGAATTCGCACAACTCCTTTCATTTCTTTGAGATTAAAAACAAAAGAGACTAGGCAATTTTTTACAAAACACCTTGTACCGGCTGCTGCAGTAGTGTTCATGACGGCGGCGCGTCGGCCGCGGCATTCTTTTGACGCAATATATGAACGAGATACGATTACCTTTATATATACACTTATTGTATTCACATTTCACATGCGTCTTATCGTTTTTCTCATATCCTTTCCTTGTTTAAGCGTTGGCTGATCTTTAACAATGATATTACAGAGCAGAAGACGGTCAAACGATTCCGAACACAAATGCATGTAACAATAAAATACACCGGGATTTCTGGGATTATTTCGCGAAGGGTTCTCTAAAACTGTATAGGTTTATATGCTTGTTAATATTATCCATTCACATTGTTCATTTTTTTGATCAGATTAACGTTTTAGGCTGGATGAAAGGTTCAATTAACATTTGTTTTTTTCAACTTGATAAGACTTATATAATAATTTCCAATTCATTAAATTTCATACAAAAATGGAATCATAATATAATAATATATGATATCACATTTGAACGATTTTAAGACCAAAGTATGAGCCCTCTTTTTTAAATTTTATGAAATATGGCATTTACTATTATCTAGATTCTAGGTGTATCGTAGGTACCTACATAATATGTCTATTTTAATAAATGCATAGGTATTTAATAAATGGTACTTGTTTGTTATCGCCCCGACAGTAATCGCCCTGCCATAAATAAAATATATTATAATATAATAAAATAAACAATAAAAAAATATAAATTTCAAAGGAGGCCAGAACTCAGAAATATCTATTAATATAGTTTCAAATGCATCTTGTTTTCCGAGACGTATTCTCCAGATAAATTCTGCCAAATACGATTCCAGAAAATTTCTATTAGTTCCACGACGCTTTTTATTTCCCCATTTAGCAATCCCCACAACTTCTCGATGTTTTGGGTGTGCGCCTCTGTGTACGGATCAACAAAATTATAGGTGTGGTGAACAGTATTATGTTGGAATCCCGCTTGCTGCAAATCATTGTAAGCTTTCCAATAATCTGACATAATTATTGAGCCTGGTCTTATATATTTTTGTATTATAAGTAGCAATGTTTTTTCCATCCATCGGGTACACTAACAATAAAACACGGTTTGGTTTCCTGACATCCCACCGAGAATCCATTGCTGTGGCAGAATATGTCCAGCATTATTTTTCCTATGCACAAATAAACTTTCATCTATTTCGACAAAAAGACCGGGAACACCAATTTCTTTATTTTGATTATTTTCTAACTTCCATACATATATCTCACGTAGATAATTACTCTAATCGACCGCAGCATTTTGCCCCATTTTAAGTTCACGTTTACAAAATGGTACTGAATACATTTCTCGGGCCCAGTAGTACCTATATGAAATGGACAATTGTGTGTATTGGTAGTCTAGAACCAGTTAGCCAATTATCAACTCGTAAACCCTTTTCCTTCCGGCAACTTCTTTTCTGATACCGCCATCGCGATCCCTTAATAGTCATTATATGGCAATTTTCACAAGTTTCACTCACTTTAATAACATTATTTTTTTGTAAAAATTGAATTTCTGTATCATTGCTGAAAACAACCGTAAGGAATTCAGTAAAATTAATTTTACTATTGTAATTTAATATTGGTTTTAACGAAGTAGGTAATACAATAACAAAAACCAGCAACGTACTAATACATTATTATGTCTGGCAAAATTTAGTCATTTCCTAAAATATTTCCCAAAATAGATCATCTATTACGAGCTAAACACGATAAATATATGGCGGGGCGATAACAAACAAGTACGTATTTACTATTTACCTAATTTCGAAAAGAAATATGTAGAATGGTTATTTTCGTGATATTTTTAAAGCAAAATCGAGATGATATTGTACTTGAATTGTTTAGTAGTATACCCAAGTGATAAAAAAGTACACTTGTTTGCGGACCAACACGGTGAGCAGCTTATAATATTCCAATACAATATATTTATATACATTACATATATACGCGTGGTACAAATGGATATAATTCGCGAAGCTGCGCTGCACGTGATGAGGAGATCGAGAACAAGCGAAAAAGCTAAGCGTGCGCGCGCGTTGCGTAGTGGCATATCACAAGAGCGAGGGGCGCGTGGGAGAGCGATTTATATTTCAAGTGTGAATAACGCGGCGTATCCCTTGGCAACGAGAAGCCGCGACGGACCGACCGGCGTTCACGCGTCCATATATGTATATAAAATATGCTGTGCGCGGCGGTGGCGGTGGCGGCGGACGTGTCGTCGTCCGTGGGCCGCGCGGCGTCCAATAAAAACGCGCCGGGCCGGACGCGCACCACGGAAGTCCGGTGCCGCCGTGACGACGATAAAATGGCCGCGCGCGACGATCGATTTAGGTATATTCGCGGTACGGCCGCCGCCGCCCTATATAGGCACCGCTTCGCGACCCCCTGCAGCGAGCCCCCGCGACCGCTTCCGGCCGGCAGTTGATCCGCCCGCGCGTGACACATCGTAGTCAAATATATTCTAGTGGAACCGCTGAAGAATTTTATACCGTATACCATATACCTTCCTTGCTGCAGCGTATATTATGTATACGTTATAAATGTTTGTGTATCATAGGTAACTAGCTGATCATGTCCAGCGATGTCCAGCGTTATAAAAATTAAATGTCCGAGTATTTATCCCGACTTTTACTTCGTTAAATATATCTACGTAAACAGAATTTTAACATCTTCGCATTGGGGTGGTTTTGACCAATTATAATATACAGGTCTAAAATTATCTTCTATATTATAATAAAAATGAAATGCTCCGCATCAGTCGAGAACAGCAGGACCGTTATGGCTAATTTTTTTAAAAGTATGTTCCTAAATAATCCGAAATCCGAGAGAGGCTTTTACGGAAAGAAAAATTGGGAAAATCTGAAAAGCGTTTTTTCTGTAGGATTTTGGAATATAGATGGTTGCCGTTGTTATTGCAAATTATAATATAGTAATAGAAACGAATTAGTTGAAATTAGTACCTATTATTTTTTTTTATAAATAATTGCCACTAGTTAGGTTAATGATAATAATATCATAATATTATAATTGATCTAATATAATAGTTTTGATATATTTTAAATACTACTGGACTGTTTTCAATAAAAAGTTACACCAATAGATTCCTTGATATTTAGAGGGTGTTTGTAATTTATTTTTTCAATCCCTATACTTACTTATAGGTAACTAAAAGGGAGTTCATACATGAATTTTTTTCAGTTCACGCAAAAACATTTTTTTTTGTTTACAATAGGGGTGCCATTACATATTATATTATTTAACTAGGTAGTAAATAATTATGGATGGTATAAACATTTTTTACAAATATATTTATATAAAAAAAAAAATAATTATTATTTTGTTTTCTATAACAAATTAACTAACCTTATACAAACAAAAAATATTCATTTTGCGTTAACCAAAAAATCCCTGTGTGAGTACCTCTTATATTTATTTTCCCTTTGTATTTAAAATACGAATTTTATGATTTTAATTATCATATAACAAAGTTAATTAGTAGTATTTGAGTCAACGTTTGTTTTTTAATCAAGTACCTAAACACTGTATTAATCTAAGGCCATTATTTTTGCATCTTTATGCTCGAAGTGCGTCCATTTATTTCCGTCGATACTAGGTCATCCTATTCAAATAAAAATGATTAAAGTTGTTGTATATTAGGTTAAAACTATACTAGCTTATATTGGTTTAATTTCTTAATTAGTGTATACTTAGTTCTGTTCAGATATTATAGCTCTTGGTATACTTTCGATAGTAAGTGGTTCAAACTACTCTCTAAACTTTCCTGATATCTCTAAGATCAATCTCCAACATTTTTGTCGAAATCGGTCAAATTGTTTTTGAGTACCTATATAGATTATACACATTTAGAAGAATCATTTTACAATTAATAAACTAACATATTTGTTTTAAGATATCAATGACTTTATTCGAGGTCATAAACGTGACCTTTTGATACATGCTGCTATGCTCTTACATCATCTGCCAGAGTAACCAATTATAAACAAAAAAAATAGTATTTCTACAGTTGCTATTAAAATCTGTAACTTTTGGCAAATATTTATACAACAAAATGTTTCAATTTTATCGTGAATCTCAAAATCCTTGGGTGAGCCCCTCTTTAAAATACGAATTTTGGAAAATCCTTTCTTATAGCGTGCACCCATAAACGGTGGTACAAAGATACCATGAACATTTAAAGTCTCTAGATATCATAGTTATAATAGCTTCACTTTATTCAGTCAGGACACGTCCGATTATATATATATATATATATGTTAATAACATCATAAAGAAAAGACGAACCGCTTTTTTATGGCATCTAAACAGCAATTATACTTATATAATAGTATATCTAGTATATTATATACTTAAAATGTTGTATAATTTGTTTGTATTTTTGATAAGTACTTGTTAATTTATGCGTAAATTACTTGTGTCTATAAAATCCCTCTCTATGTATAATATATATGTACCTATGTATAATACTATAACCTGTGTATAGGTACCTAGATTCTTTTAAGAGTTAATTATCTAATAATTACGAATATTTAAAAGCATATTTCACATAAAATAAACTTACCCGCTTTTTTTTTTTTTGTGGCATCGACGACGCTGCCGCAACTGCTTAAGCATTACATTGATAGCGCCGTCATCGTTTATTAATTTTAAATGAATACATTACTCTTAACTAAAAATAATAACAATTACATAACAATAAGACATTTACGAATGTACATTTTTTTAGCGACAAATTAGTTTCCTTATACCTTTGCTGCCAAGGACTACTTTCTTTAAAGTTATATCTAAAGTGTTATCTATAAGCTAGTGCTTACAACGTTTAAACAATATTATAATTGTGCAGTATTTTAAATAATGACTTTTTGTAAGCTATACCTTAATAATATGGGAATCATCTTTAAATATGATATTGCCTTGATATTTATAAACAGATATGCTCTTTATCACAACTATGCAGCTTAAAATGATGAATTAAAATGTATAATACTTTACTCACTTTACTGTAATATATATATATATATGTATATACGTAAAAATATATATTTGGAACGTTGTTTAAGAGATTGAGACTTTTATTCATTTATTATGTAAATCTGTGATGTAACACAAAAGAATGAACTATATTTTGTTAAAGTAAAACAAGTACTTATGTTATATGTATATAATTCAACCCTTGTCGTTCTATTAATTCTTAAGAGTCTGCAAACAAATTTTAATTCAAAGACGTATAAGTGTGTAACCTGAAGATTAATCTCAGGAAGTCATTAAAAACTAAACATTATTTTGCTTCAGAGAAGGAAATTAACTTCTAAAACACTTGTGTTGCTTGTTAATTATAGCATCTTCTGGCCAAATTGTTGAACACTTAAATATAAACTGTATAGAGTTTTCTATCGTTAATTTAATAAACTAACGTTTATATAATCCTGCAGGACATTTATTTTTAATTTGTTGTCTTGAAAAACTTTAATATGTTGCTATTATAAAATGAAAATGTTTTTTTTAACCAAGCCGTCATTATATTATACCATTACAGTGTGTAATTTACTTATAGTTATATATGTAAATATTTAATAATTTTACCCCATCCAATCATTTCTATATATCTCTACACTCGTATAATTTACAGTATGTAAAGTGTAACAGAAAGAACTGGCAAATAAAAATTGAAAAATTGGTACAAGTTAAATGTATGCAAAAATCATGGAAATTATACTCATAGATAACTAATAATTTAAGATTTACTTAAGTCTGAAAATTCTCAAAAAGAATATATTTTAAAAAAGGATTTTACGTTTTGTTTCGAATTTATATAGGCACTTACTCCAAAAAAAAATTTGATATTTTAAAGAATTGGAAAAAATAAACTACTTGACTTAAATAAATGTTTTTAATATCAATATTTTCTAAATATTAGATTTAGAAATTAATCGTAAAAACTATGGCTATTTTGAATTTTGAATTTTATTTTTATTTTTGGATTAAAAAAAATATGTACAATGTATATGTGTGCAAGCGTCTATAAATTAAATATCAAAAAAAATATTTAATATTGGTTAGAACAAATGTTATGTAATTTGTTGGGTCATTCTGTTACATTTTGTATATCCCTACTGACTGGCTTCGATATTTTTAACGATACTACAGTACGAACTTATTGGCTATATATTATTGTACCTATACATGCATATTTTTTTGTTGCATTTATACTACTTTATGCTATCGTTATGATATCAATATAATATGGTATTTCGACATTTCGGTTTACCGTAGATACAAATGTTTATATATTTTCGATATAGTTTAATATAAGTACATAAAGTAGAAATAATATAATATAGGTACATGTTAACATATTATATTGTCTTTGAAAGGTTCAACTCTGAACGGTCGATGTTGATCCGATACGTGACTTCATTAAACAGTATAATGCAAGCAGAAATGTGTTGCATCCTATATATAATAATTATTATGTAGCTTGTATTTTATATTTTCAAAGACGTATACCTATATAGAATCAATTTTAAGTTAATTACAATTTAAAATAAATACGCATGCTCGTATAGTTGTATATATTTATTGGATATGTCGCTATGATGAAGGAAGAGTACGGCGCTCTGTTTTTGCTTGTTACTCGACGTCATCTTTCTTTTTTCTTCTATACTTTAACCGAGGCGAATAAAAAAAAAATTCAAAAAATAAACCGAGAGAAAATTCTTATAATAACTTCTATATCAAGCAAATATCCTCCCTGGGGGGCTTTTCACAAAAGGATTTTTGTGAAACCCTCCGGTTTGTCATTATTAAAAATAAATGGGGAAGGAAAACGCGATTAATAATATCCCCACAGGGCGCAAGCAGTATATGGCGTATAATATCCGTTCCGGATAAGCTTGAATCCGTTTACATACAAACGAAAAGTTGGCTATCATCGGATGATATTTGCCCCCTCTTTGCCCGCCGTTAATGCCGCACCGCATTCAATTATAATACCGGACGTCTTCGCCTTTGCGAATATTTTATGTTTTTTTTTTTTACAGAAACTAATATTTCACCCGGTAAAAATAAAGGATTGTGTTTGCCAACGGTCATCACTTTTAGTGATGATTCGGAAGAAGAAATGGCCGTATTTAAACAACCTGGTAAAAAGAGAAAAATAAATAACTGCAGAGATTTAGTGAGTGGATTTTTGTGACCAGGTATAATAATGAACAGAGAGAATATTTAATTTATTATATTTGTTCTGTTTACAGGACGTTTCCGACGAAAAGAGCATGTCAAACGACGAATCAATAATGACCAATGACTCCAGCGCTAACAACAGTTTGATGACAGAAGACGAAGACGAAAAAATCGAACCTAAAACAGGAACTAATATGCCGAAAAAACCGAGGTAACGTATTTTAAGTAGTATTATTATTTTACAATTCATCGTTATATAGCAATATATTGTCTAAAAATAATGCATTGTTTAGTTTTTGTTGTAAAAGAAATTTAAAATATTTTTCCTCAACGTATAATATGATTTAACTCAATATTATAACGCTATATTCAATTCAATTATTTTAGTTTTAAATTATTATTTTTTTGCTTTTGTAATATGATTATTTTTGAAGTAATTTATATTCCTTTTTTAATTTACTCTATCATCAAGGTATATAAAATAAATAAATACGTTTGTCGGCGTGGGGATGTTGAGTTACATGTTTTTAGAGATAGGAATTAAAAATAACTATCATCAACCTCTACACGTTAGGTTACCCAACTGCTGATTACTAATAATCTCTAATAAGCTCTAAAAAATTACAATACATATTTTTCATAAATTATTTTCTAAATACTTGTTTACATTTTTATATTATATCACATTTATTATTTTTTATAATATATTTATATATACTATAATTAACACCGTACATAATTATTTATAATATATCGTGCAAAAAAATATTGACATAGACTCTGATGTAGTTATTTTAAGGAGTACTTAATATGTATAATAAATTATATAATTCGTACGAGTCTTGAAAATTTGAAATTATTTGAAATACGATATCCATACAATTTTTAATTTTAAATACCTATTAGATTTAAAAATGTATTTCAATGTTTCTCATATACGTTTATTTTTCAGAAATTTAAATAAATTAGCATAGATATTTGTATATAGATAAGTAGGTACAATAATTTTTTATGGGCATTTGAAACTCAAATGTTGAGAACATTGGATGTTTAAAATACATTATTCCATCAAACGGTTTTAGTTTATTTATTGTAATTCAAAAAAATATTAACTATAATCATTTAAAATGTTCTGCAATCACCTACTTATACTATCATTTTATAATTTACTACTTAAATCATAAATATGGTAATTGGTAATATTATACGAAATAAATACTTATATAGATAAAACTATCAGATTCTAAAATATTGAAATTTAATAAAATAACTTATAAAAATAATTGTTTCACCGTATTTTTACGTTACAAAATTGAAAATATACATTTTAAAAATTTAAATATTTAAATTTTTACTTATAAAAAAATAATATTAGTATCAGACATATACCTACGATCAATTCTAATTCTGCAGGTACTCATTTTTAATTGTTAATTTAAGAAATTTTTTTATCTAGACCAGTTATCCCTGTGATATACTTCTGTACGAGAACTCATAAACAAATTGAACAGGTTATCAAAGAGTTACAAAGAACTAGTTTCAATACCACCAAGTAAGCTGAGATAAAAACGTGTCTCATTTATGATAATAAAATATAATGTTTTTATTTACTCTTTAGGAGTTGCGTGTTAGCGAGTCGCGAACACACATGTATTCAAGATTCTAATATATACTACCCCCAGATATCATACAAATCAAAAACCGAACTATGTAGGGATTTATTAGATCCGAAAGCGGTAAGTGTACGGTTCAGATGTATTGGAATTTATTACATCCCGTTGAATGTTTATATATACGATTCCATGTGTATTGTAAAATACAAAACAAACGCATTATTCTTAACATCGAAACGCGACCCCAACCAAATATAATTGTAACTGGTTTAGAAAAACATTTGTTACCTACCTATACACTTTGAATCCTTATTGGCCATTGTTATAATAAATGCCGGTGGGCATTGACAATTGAAAGCGCAATAAAATGTACCGTATCACATTTCATCGATAGGTACTAGGTAGGTAGTTGGTACACAAAATGCTGTAAAAATACTACTATTGATGGGTTTTGTTAGTTATTAATGGGGGGAAACATTATGGGATATTTTGATTAATAGTATTTAGTTCAAGACTTCAAGTATCCCAACGTGATCTAATCGTAACACAATTAAATAATGCATGATTATTATTTAATAATTATATATTATATATTATAACAAATTAAACAGTATATAGTATACAGTATGGTACCTATATTTTTAAATTAGAGAATTTACAGACGGAGTACTACTTAATGATTATTAATAAAAATTAAAAGTGCCAGTAACCAGCAGCTGGTTTGGAGATACCAGATATAAAATACGATTATATTCTTTAAAAAGTATTACGATTAGAACAATTTTTATGACATAAATTGTAAAGTTAAACAAATATTATAAACTACCTACATAGTAACTGATCGAATTATGTACATATTTAAAAACCGCAGTCTGGAACATTTTGAATTCTGAACGGAGCGATGAAGATATTCATTTTAAAATGAAGTATGTTTTTTCATGCCAGTTATCATCTTTTGAAGCAGTAAAAATGCTATATTTTAAACTTTAGGGTGGTCTTTGGTAGGAAATTAGATCTACTTGGTATTTTGTGGTCAGAATTTAAAAATTTCATACACATTTCTTAAAGATTGGGGAAAAAATACACAGTAGATTTTTTTTATAAGCGATTGAAATTGAAATTTTAACAAAATTAGATATTCAAACAAAGAATAAAGATTTTAGTTATTTTGTTGTTACTCACAAATATTATTTGTGGGGACAAATTACTCTGTTTTACAGTAAGTCGGTAGTCATTTAAAAAAATTAATATAATATAGGTATTATATAAATAGGTATATATACAATATACGTATAGTGTATACTGGATATAGGTATGCCTATAAACTATTAAAATAATAAAATATAATACATGTTATATTTTCAGTAAAAATTAATTCAACTTACTATATTACTGTAGCACTAGCAATATAAATATATCTTAAAATTTGCTTAGTAAATAGACTGACCCCTATCTTTGCTCACAATAAACGTTTTTCGAATACAATGGTTATTATTATCATTGAATTCAAATTTAAAGCTGTTGAAAGCAAACCATTTTAAGGGGTCGGATTTACTAAATATTCTATGTCCACCGTGAGTGATTTGTGCTGTTTTTCTAGTAACCGACCATTAGTGTGATGCGTGAGTTTATTGTTTATTAGTATAGGTTGCACCAAATTAATTTTTTTTTCAAAATTCACATTTACTTTAGTGTGACTAAAAAAAATTTCGAAATTCCATTTCCTAAATAACCTAGAAAAGATAATAAGGAATTCAAATATTTTTTAATTTAAAATTGGACTTCTGGAAGTATAATTTTTTTTTCTTCCGCTTGGTGTTTATTGGTTTAAATGCACTAAAAAACGACCAGCTTTCCCCAGACACATATTTTTTACAGTGACTTACTTATGACGAGATACACTCCACATCTCCTTTACGGCCGTGATTATTTACTATTTATTATAGTTGCAAAAACTAAAATATTTATCATTCTATTTAAAAAAAAAATGAATATAAATGTCATGAAACTATATTTGGCAGAAACTAAAAGTCAAGCTTTTAACTTTACAGTAGAATTAAAAATACTGTAACTATAGGGCTGCGTATTTGTAGAAAAATGTATTATTTTAACCACAGAACAATAACTGGTATAATTAAGCTTTCTAAACAGAAAATTTGAATTAGGTACTATTATGAATTAAATTTTGAATATATTATTTTGCAATTTTTGCATTATTTGAAATTTTTTATTTAGCATGTTTTTTTTTGTCTTTTTTCATTATTTAATACTTAGCTTGATATATTTAATAATTTGCATTAACTAAAACTTTTTACAAGCATTTTATTAATTAGTTTTTTATTTCGTCTTTATTATATTTTATAAAATGTATACGTAGGTACGTCATTCAAGTGTACACATACTTAAGAGATTTTTTATTTTTTAAATTATGAATACTATGTATTATGCATTTTTAAGTGTTTTTCTGAGATTTTAAGTGCATTAATTCATGGCATTTTATATACAATAATCTGTTTAAAATAAAACCTTAAATTATTTCAATATACAGATTATAAAGGAATAAAAAAATGTATTAACATTTCGCCGGTAATTTTATACAGTTTCAGTGTTATAAAAACAACAACACAATTTTAAAAATTTTAAATATATTTAACAACTATAGTTGTACCGCCGTTATCACAATATACTTCAACTTTTACATAGAACAAAATATTTTTTAAAAATTCACTTGTTTTTAATATTATTTATTTTCAATATACTTCAAGCAGCATGCTTATGCATATCATTATTATTTTCTAAAGCCTTTGACTGATGTCCTGTTATATTTTTTTATTTCTCTACTACATTTTAAACCATTTATTATTATAAAGTTTTGTGTTGAAAAGTTTAATATACTTAATTATATTATATTTTTATCATTTATGGATGGTGAATAGATACGTAGAAAGATATATTATCTCATTTTGTAAATCACAAACTGATTTATAAAATTACTTAAAATGTGAAGAAAGATATTAGAGAAAACTTAATAACTATCTAATAGTGTGTTTAACCGTGTTAATAACATTTTGTAGCAAAATTATGTTGAGAAATTATTATATAGTTTAGTGTCATTAGTTTAAATACTATAGAGTAAATTAATTAAATAACAAATTTAAAGATAACCTTTACAAACTTACAACATCCGTTTCATTTCAGAGGTTTTTAGTACCTACTTATATTTTAAATCTAGGTTAGGTTAGAGTTAGATTAAGTGATTGCCTATGTAAAATATTAACGTTTTAAAATGCTCAAATTTAGACGTGTTAAACCTGAACGCAAATTCGATAAATATGTGAAGCGCTTATAAGATTTAAAATACAAACGTGGTTGTAACTTGTAAGCGTAACGTTTTCCTAAAAATAACTCATACAGTAATAACTACAACTAACTATTTAGTAAATATACTAATACAATAATTTATAGTTACTATCATTTTCAATAATTACCAAGTATATTTTGAAATCCTATTCTTCTTAGTAGAATATAAAATTGCAGGATTTTAAAACGACAACGGAATAAATTTGTTTGATTTATTTGCGTTCCATTACAGAGACGGAGAAATTCGATAAAGTTCAGAAGGACAATTGATAGGTGTAGTTATTACGATAACGGTGGCGTGAAAATAAGCACTTATGGTCAATTAGCCAAATTCGGAGTGGAATCTGTTTGGGATATTGAAGAAATAGTGCGTTTAGGCATTTCTAAAAGATCTTGTCCATACTACGGTACACGACTGTTGCTCAAAACTGCCGAAATCGTCTTTTGTCCTTACAATTATATCATCGATCCGGTTATCAGAAATACAGTAAGTATACTAACTAGTAGTAGTACTACTAATTACATTATACTTCAATAGTTCAGTATGTTCGACGTCCTTATTTATGTCGTAAATCATAATTGTATATGGTTACCTAATATATTATGTAACATATACCAATTTTGTTTGTATAAAATATATACTTACTTTCCATCGCCCGATATTATTTTTGTTTTAAGATGAATTTGAAACTAAAAGGTCACGTGATAATCGTCGATGAAGCTCATAATATCGAGGATCAATGCCGCGAAGCCGCAAGTCTGCAATTGGATCAGACAAATATGAATTTGGCCAAAGCGGACTGCGAAAAAGTATATAAGTCTTGCAGCAATTCACTTTCGTACTCAAGGCTGGTAAGTGTTTATGTCTGTTCGACTATATTCGTATATTACATATTATTATCAATTATCATTGTTACAATTTGTAAAATCGTTATAATTTAACCGCAAGTACGATTATAATGTATATTGGCATATAATATATGAACTTTACTTGTGTAATAATTAGATATCAATATTTATTATAGTTTATACAATATAATGCATAAAACTTCTATCGGTTGCTATAGGCTCGATATTTGTCAGATTTATCAAAGTGGATCGATCAAAAGTCTAACGATATTAAAAATTACGACGATTATAATCGCGGCGTTGTATCGTGGACTGGGACATACACTATAGCCAGTTTTGACGATTTTGGTATCGGGTTGACGGCCTTTGAAAAGTTCAAAGTGTGTATACAATCCAAAATTAAAATTGCAACCATCGGTTTAGCCACAAATCATTATTTTTGTGTTTTTTCAGAAAGATTGTGAAACAGTTTTGGCTGATTCGGCTGAAGAAAGTGAACCCGACGATACAAACATGGATACAAAAGAAAATGGGGAAAATGAATTGGTAGAAAAGGAAGATGATGATTTGGTAGAAAAAGACGAGAATGAAACGATAGAAAACCGTTCGTCCCAAGATAATATCGATGCGGCTATTACAAATGCGACTAAAATTTATTGTCGTCGATTTGTTCGGTGTTTAGTTTGTTATATGATGAGAAGTACAAATTTGATTACCACGTTTCTCTAGAGAAGATCATGGAATTAAAGAAATATGAACACAAAGAACGAAGCGTAAGTCACATACATAGGTTTTTATTGAAACATATAGAAAACAATACATTAATATAACTATAAATTATAAGTGCAGCGGGCATTGAGGGGGCCCGATCAACCCATACAAACGGTTTACGAATTATTTCAGGGTGACTATAATCCTGTATTAAGATATTTATTTTCCTTAAGTAAGTATACTTACCATCAGACGTCTACCAGTATACCATAGACAAGGCTCGGAAAGGATAAAAAATTAAACAAACGTTAAAACATTTAAAAAACACCGTGTAGTTACTCAAATGTATTACCAACGGAATTTGAATAATGGCGAAAAAATAACTAATAAGAATAGGTATATAGTGTATAGTCTACTAACCTAACCTAACTAAGATTTGCAGTGGTATTATTTTTTCAAAAGATCATAAAGTCATAAATCATATACTTAATAATTACTGATTACTGAAGAAACAAGTGGAACTTTTCGTAATAATAGCGTCATCATATACATCACATACCTATACACTTCACTTCTTTGATTTGATGAATTTTTTTTTATTAATCTAAAAAATACTTGTAGCTAATAGGCCATAGCATAATATTTACAAAGTTAATTTTTAATTACTATTTACTCAACATATAGAGTACAATTTTTTAGGGTTAAATTATAAATTTAACTGTAGGTATAGTTTTGTTTCTTTTAGAATATTAATTTTTTGACTATAGATTTGGTCTCAGTCCGATCCGTTGCGGAATGTGGGTCGATTTAGTTTAATTCTACTCATTATTTTTTTTAAGTATAAAATGGTAGTTTGATTTTTAATACCAAGATGGTAAAGATTTAGATTATACAATAGAGTATAGACAATAATAACATTGGCAATATAATTGAGTGTATGTATAATGGGAAATAAGTGCAACTTAATATGTTTTAAATATTTATTATTTTCAATTCAAATTGTCTGTTGGTTATTTTTACTCATGCAGGTATATGTTCTTATTGTTTTCACCATTATTTTTTAATATATTACATATATATTATATATTATTTGCATTACATCATATAATAATCATATTTGTTAATGGAAAAACCATAGAGTATAATAATATGTATGATGTATGATGTGCGCAGATAAAGACGACGGGCATAGGCGGGTGGATCAATGCTGCGGAGCAACCTGACGACTCGCGGCCGGTGTGGAAAAACGTGATCAGCTTCCTGTGCTTGAACCCGGCGGCCGTGTTTGACGAACTGAAATCAACGGCCCGCACCATCATCCTCACGTCCGGCACCCTATCGCCGATGCAGTCGTTCCAGTCCGAGCTCGGCACGCAGTTCCCGATCGCCCTGGAAGCAGGCCACGTCATCAAGCCGGACCAGTGTTGGGTGTCGTCGGTGAGCGTCGGGCCGGACGGGACGGACCTCAACGGTCAGTACCGGAACATCAACACGTACAATTACCAGGACGAGATGGGCAAAGTGCTGTGGGACGTGTGCGCCACCGTGCCGCATGGCGTGCTGTGCTTCATGCCGTCGTACATGCTCATGGAGAAGCTGTACAACCGGTGGCAGGTCACCGGACAACTGGACCGCCTCAGACGGATCAAGGTGGTGATGTGCGAGCCCCGCCGGGGCGACCAGCTCGAGGAGTTGATGACCAAGTATTATGCGGCCGTCCGCGGGGACGAGAAGGGCCCAAGCGGCGCGCTCTTCCTGGCCGTGTACCGCGGCAAAATCAGTGAAGGGTTGGATTTCTCGGACAACAACGCCCGAGCGGTGGTGGCTGTAAGTTACGACTCGCGCGAGCGTAAATAAATACACGACCTCGCGCAGTTGGGGAATACGTCATGTAAATTATTTTCAAATTTATGATGTGTTTAATATACGTTTACTTTCACATCGAACACGGCTCGTTCTATTTTGAAAACTATAATGATGTTTTGGGAAAATTCTAAATATTTGAGACGTTTCATATCGATATTTTTTGCACTAAATATGTTTATTGGTGAACTGTGAATCAATTAAATTCTATAAACTTTTTTAACGACTATAGGCTTTATTTTTAGTTTCATAACCTGGAGTACCTAAATGTATTATAAAACAATATAAAATATAATATTAAGTATGAATATAAATTACTGACTCGATATCACATTTGAAACAAATCAGCGCTTTCGTTTTATTTTTGTCATGGTTGGAAATGCGGATAACGAAAAACAAAAAATATGTGTAGATGTACACTCTATAGAGCTATCTCTTCTCTGTACATTAACACTGTTGACACGTAATAAGTCATAATACAGTCTTCGTGGAGATTCGTTTGATTATATTAGTTTTTTTAAGTTTTACTTTTTGTTTTAGGTCGGAATTCCGTTTCCTAATTATAAGGATGCGGCCGTGACCCACAAAAAAGACTACAACGATAAACACCACAAGAACAAAGGTTTGTTGCCCGGCTGGGAGTGGTATCAGATTCAGGCCTACAGAGCGTTGAACCAAGCACTCGGACGGTGTATCAGGCACAGGAATGATTGGGGCGCTATCCTGCTAGTGGACAGCAGGTACGAGCAGCCCAAGAACCTGTCCGGGCTGTCGAAGTGGATAAGAGGAAGGGTAACGACGATTGTTTGTTTATGTACTCACTATTTATGTAGTCGTGTGATCAGTGGCTTAATTAAGATTAACTGTAAGACACTCGGAATTAAAAAATCCGGTAGACCTTAATTTTTTTATGAATTTTTATAGACCCCATAACCTCAAAAGATAATATTTAATTTTTAGTAATCCTTTTATAATTTTCAATTTAGGAAATGATAATTTAGCTTTAGTAGATGTAACGAGAATTATTGAGAAAACTGCAGAGTAACTACAGTTTAGACTATAGATACATTCCTCAGGAGAACGAACTGTTAAAGAATGATTTTTTTATTATTATAAGATGAGAAAGTCCACTGATTGAAGTTAGTGTTTTGGTATTATTTTTTAGAGCAAATCAAATAGTTAGAATTTCACTCATAAATATATCCGACATTTCAAAAATTTCATTTGTGAGAATAAAGTTTTTAGATTTTTATTTCAAAAATTCTGAAGCTTTCGAAGTTATTAGATGAAGATGCTTGTAAAACAGTAAAATTTTTAAAATAATTATAATATAAAGATTACAACAAGAAAATAATCATATTAAAATGAAATCTTAATTATTTTTCAGAAGAATTATTAAAATTGTTTCCATTATATTTTCTGGGGCCCCTTGTACTTGTGGGTCCATCGTCTTTTGCCCATCGTACCACCGTATTGTTACGCCCCACCGCGTACGATTCGATTACAGCCATTTATTTAATGTTTTTCAGGTTGAAAGGAACAGTTCATGGTCGACGATCGTGGCCAAACTCAAGGCCTTTGTAGAGACAAGACAGCATGAAGACTCTATTGCAGCCCTCACTTGATTATAATTTGTACATTCTCATGCTGGACTTACCCAGCACTCCTAACTCATTATGCTCGTACCTTAGTAATAGTTTTCTTCTTATTGGTGATTATCATTAAGAAGCAAAATACACAAATTTAATATTTATTTTTGTATTCCCTACATACGTGTTTAATCCTTTAATTATACGATATGGTTATTTATTTTTAAAACCCAGTAATATATTATTTTCAAGTATTCAACATTGCACATAATTTTTTTTGACTTATAATTACCAAATTTGTTAGTTAAATTGCAAAACAAAACTCGAAAAATCCTTATATTCATTGTATACTTCAATGTATATTATGTTTAAGTATTTAACTCAACGAACTGATATTTTATAAACTATTATTTTAGATTCTGAGTGAAACGATGAATGTATTGATTTTACAATGATGTGTGTTTTTATATTTTTTTTTGTGTCTGTGTACACGATAAGTAGTCGAAATAATGCTTCGATTTTCAACTTCAGTATTTTTTTCGATTGGAAAGTGAATATCGTTGGTGCATTGGGGAGGTCAAAATTTAAAATTCCCAGTAGTTTTCAAAAGCGCCTAGAAAAACAAAAGAAAAATTAAGGAAAAACGGGACTTTTTACGCAAAATCGATTTTTCACAAAATTGAATTTGGTTTTTGTTGTAACTTTAAAACAAATGACCTTAGATACATGAAATTTTCACTGGTTGTTTATATTTTCATTTTCTATACACCACAACAATTTCCAAATATTTTGACTTATTTTGAGCTGTTAACGGACATTGTCAGTTTCCATTTTTTTTTTTCTATAAATATCAATAAAATTTTATCTGTTGAGTAAAAAAGCTTGAAAATTTAATAGAAGGCTCTTTGGTTATTGTTTCAAAGGCAAAAGAAAAAAATTAAAAATCCTTAGTCACAGTTTTTATTTATAAGCATTTAAAGTTCAAATCTTGACTAAATACGGAAAAATCACGAAAATTAGCAAATTATTTTGAGTTGAGAATTCATAAAAATTTTTCTTTTTAAATCTAAGATTTAAAAATGTAATGCAAGATTACCCATAAGTTTGTTTACCTTTATCAAAAAAAAAATGTCTACAAGCGTATCAAATTTAATTTTTATGAGCGTTTGAAATTCATATTTTTACAACATTTGATATTCACTCGATTTCTCATGTAACGATTTTCTTATTTTATTGTAATCAAAAAACGAATGCCTATGCATATTTGAAAATTTCACTGAATATTTATTTTAGCATTTTCTATACACGATAAAATTTTGAAAATAATTTGACTCTTTTTGAGCTGTTTACAGACATTGTCAGTTTTCAATTTTTTTAGTTTTTTTTTCTATAAATATCAATAAAATTGTATTTGTTGGGAAAAAAAGCGTGAAAATTTAATACAAGGCTCCTGATATATTTTTACAATAGCAGTTGAAAAATATTAAAAATACACAGGCACAATTTTTTTTTATAAGCATTTAAAGTTAAAATTTCGACAAAATTTATAAAATTTATAATTTAATAATTATTTTGTAGTTAAAAATTTATAAAATGTTCAACTTTTATAGCTAAGGATTGAAAATTGAAAACAAGGCTCCACATAAATAGGTTATATATAAATTACTTTATGCACAATAATATCATCAAATATACTTAGTAACATCATAGTTTGACCGACCGTTTTCGCTCAGAATCGTTTTTCTTATACAATGATATTATATCATTGAATTCAAATTTAACACCATTCATTACAGTGAACCACTTGTAACCTACTGTACAGCAGAGCGACATCCACTTACCCACCTTTTTACTCTTTAAAATAGAATAAATAACTTTATTAAAAATCGGGTAAAGTAAAATAATACTTGAGTGAGGTATTTAGGAAACTATGAGTTCTTTAGTTGTAGGTATTGCATAAAAAAATGTATACCTATTTAGTCGCCTTAAACATAATAGGTATATGCTAAAACTTGTTTTAACAAATGATCAAAAATGTTGGTTGTAACTAGGAAAGAGATTGATAAAAGTTTTAGAAACGACTATTATACGCCCCCCAGAATCAATGTTGTGTATATCAATAAATATAAAACCATTACAATATAATACTTACCAATATTACACTTTAGTAATTATTTATCACAATTGTATTTCAAAACAGAACAAGAAAAATAATATCATTTTAGATTCTGATTTCCGAGTAGAGTGAGTTGGTACTTTCAAGAAGTAAAATTTGAAAATTCCCAGTACTTTTCGTAATAATAATCGGGAAATTAAAAAACAATAAGAAAATACAAGAATTTTTACGCATTACCGGTATTTGACAAAATAAATATTGTTTTTTGGTGTAGTCGATGCCAAAATTTGGTTTTAACTAGGAAAGGGTTTGAAAACAGTTTTTAAAGCGAAGTTTATGCTACTTTTTTTTTACTCTAAGGTATTGACGACGTACCTGTTGATGGCTTTTTTAATACAAATTTTACTTTTAGGGAAGTCTGTGGTGGAAAGATTTCCGAGCAAACTTCAAAATTAAACTAGATAGTTTACAGCACCACCGACTAACATTTTTACCCAAAACAGTTTGTAAAAATGTTTGATCTAACTAGGAAAGGGTAATAGGGTCTAAAAACAGTTTTTAAAGCGACGTAGGTATATATGTTATTTAGATTTTTAGGAAGGAGCTTATTTTTATATCTCAAACTGCGCTATACTAATCTATTCAAATGGGGCAATCAATAAAAAAATTGAAAATTTTTTATGGCTATTAAGCTTGAAAAGTGCCAAAATGTTATTAAGTATAGTAAATACTATTATTAACATACGGGGGAAATTTAAACGATCGATGGTCGATGGTTTTTTATTTTTATGTTTGTCTTGTTAGTTTTTAATAACAGCATTTATTAAACACCAATACAATCGCAAGAACACATGAATATAAATTTGAACAAAAATATGACATAATTTAACGCGTGTTAAAAAATGTAATTTGAATATTTTATTTACACAATTCTCTACTTAATTTGGTAAATATTCAGTGGGTATAATAAAACACTGAAATATTTTGATGGCTTGCAACTTTTTCAAATTCTTCGTTTTTTAATGCTTCAAACTCGTGTAGTTTTCTTATACGCGGATACCTGGTCGCTGGTGCTTGGTGCCCTACATTGAAAAGAAACAGTATAAATAGTATAATAGTACGCCAATGGAAATTGAAATTTCTAAATATCTGTGAATATCATTTGTAAGGTTCGGATTTCGATGCATTTGCATATTTTTTCTGGAATGCTTGACACGATATTTTCCAAGATACAAATGCGTTTCAACTTAACAAGTATACACTATATACTAACAACGAAGTTTTTTGACGTTTAAGAGCACTTTTAAATTTTTATGGTATTATTATTTTTTTTTTTTAGAATTGTTGAACTTATTTCTAGTAATTTTATCTATATAAATAAATCATAGCGCAATTTCAGTTTTTGACTTGGAGAGGCTTTACATATTAAAATTAAACACGCGTGGGGCGCTCTGTCCCCCACACCCCATGTTAAAATACCTTTAAAATAAGTAATATATTTTTTTTCTCAACCACTTTTTTATATGTTATGTATATATTATAACTATACTGTATACATTTACCTATTACTGCTAATACTTATGTAAAATATTTTTTAAACAAATTTACGACATTTAGTTACTTATAAATATTATATTACAATTGTAACCGAAATTGGAAATTTCTAAAAATAAATACTTTTATCAAGTATTGACTATATTCTTGACAAATTGAAATGTTATCTGTAATATATATGGTAATTACTAATTTGCAATACTATTATTAAACCTTTATTATAAGTTCTGTAGGTGGATCCGATTATACACTATAAAAAACACTTTAATAATGAATAGTTCTTTAAACTTTATATTCTTCAAACGTTTACAATATTAGTAGATTGGATATTTAATAAACGATTTGATACTTCAATTAAAATACATTTTTTTGGAGGGGCAAGCCTCTCCAAGTCCCCCCCCCCCCAAATTGCGCCTATGAATATAATATATAAATATTAAATACACATGTTATACTCAAACATGTAACAACATAAGGTTATCTGTTTTTTAAATAAAACGATTTACAAAAATATTTTGATTTCTGAAGAACTCCGTGGTCAATCGCAGGGAATTTTTTTTAAGATTTCTTTTACAGTAAAATGTCATAAATAATTTTTTGAAAGGGCATTTTTCATTATTTTTAGGTCATTTAAATCCGAATTCTATTAGTGATTTGTGTATGGTTGAGATCGAGATACATGAATCGATTATTCATCAAAACTAAACCATTATCAAATCAAAAGTGCACTGCGAGTGTATCTATGTTTTTCTTTAAGCAAGCACCCACTATATTTGGGAAAATTGTAACCGATAGAGCATGATTCGAGGAAGTCATGTAAATGCATTACTACACATGGTAATAAGAAAAAAAAATTATAACATTTTATTACATAATACAATACAAATTTTGTAAAATCAGTACAAAAGATTATAAATAGGTCAGTGAACATAAAAAATCTTTTTTTTGCGTCGGTGGACGGGTTATTAACGAATAAGATTTTAGCCACGAGTGCGTTCACCCATACGATTGATGGAAGACACTGGGAAAGGGAATAATTAAGTAATTAGAGAGCTACAGAGGGGTAGTAAAAATCAGTAAATCACAATCGTATTTATGTATAGGGCACTTAAATATAAATATAAATAATAATAATAATAATAATATAACTCACAATTAACTAATAAGTAACTGTTTTACATACATGATTTATAATAAAATTGTATTTAAATAATACTTTGGTGCAAACTCTTCAGGAAATTTACTAGTCATCAATTATTTGAATCCACGTTCTGTAAAAAAACAATAATAACGCACATTAATTAACACACATGTTATAAATTTCATTTTATAAATCAACATTCAACACCCTGCAGCACATAACGTTTTTTAACAACAATAATTTGAAAAATCGTTATATTTAAAATTTCCATCATGGCCATTACTTTAAAACACTAGGGGGATAAGTTTACAGTTTTAATATTTGACGTGAATTGACTTGCGAAAACCGCACTAAGAAGAGTGGATAAGAATCAACTACATACACATATGGTATCAAAATTATGAAAACTGCAGTCGTTGTTTAATTTTTGGGGAAAAAAATATAAGAAAATGAAAAAAGGAACTCAATATATAGGTTAGGTAGTATACATTCCGAGTCCTATAGCCAAAATAAAAAAAACTCACTTTTTGCTGCTGTAGGATCGTGGTGTTCCTCGCGCCCTGGTTAGCTAAGAACGTGGTTACCGAATCGTCACTATCGCCGTCCCCACCGTCGTCGTCGTCGTCATCGCTGCTCGACCGGAATTCGTCATCATCATCATCCAGATCACCAGTCATTGCAGCCTGCAGGTCGTCGATGCGCTGCAGCGCCAGCGCCAGATCAGATTTAACGGTGCTCACCTCAGACTCTGCCTGTTCAGCTCGCTTTTCCAGAGCCCGTTTGCGGTTCACGTCTGCGGACTCCCGGGACTCCCTTTCGGCCATCGACTCCCGGGCCTCTCGCAACGACCGCTGCATTTTGCGCACCACCTCCTGAGCGGCGTTCTCCTTGCACTGAGCCGTCTCTCGTTCGGACTCTAACCGGTCGACGGTCTCCTTCAGCCGGGCTATCTGCACCTCAAGTCGGGTCCGGGTGGTTAGCTCCAGCTGCAACTTGGACTCGAGCTCGGTGACCCGGAGCTGCAGCCGCTTCAGGTTTAGCGATCCGGCCGGGTCACCGTGCGTCTCCATGTTGTCTAACCGGAACGTCAGCTCAGCCAGCCGCTCCTGCAAGTTGGCCCGGTCCGTGTCCAGCTCAGCGATGCGACTTGCCTGTTCCTGTTGCACCGTCTGCTCGGCACTCAGCTGTTGCACCGTACCCCGGTACTTCTTCAGTACCTCGGCCAGCTCCTCTTCGTTCTCGTCCAGCTGGCCTTGTAGGTGGTTTTTGTCTCGAGCCAGACCGGCAGCGCGCTCCTCGGCCGTACGTTTAGCCGCTTGCGCTTCATCCAACGAAGCAGTCACCTCCGCCAGATCAGTTTCAGCTAGGGACCGGGCCTTAAGTGCCGAGTCCCTGGCGCTCTCCGCGTCCTCCAGTTGATTTCTTAACTGCCGCATAGCTATGCGGTTCGCTTGGCTGTCACTCCGTTGTTCTTGCACCGTCTGTGCGTCCCTAAGCAACGCCTTGAGCTTCTTTATGTCCCGACGGAGACGGGCAATCGATTCCTGGTCGTTCATGCTCCGACATCGTTCCCTGTCCTCGGAGTCGACCAGCCGTCTCTCTAGGTCATGACGCTCCCTGATCAGCGCTGTCCTCTCTTCGTGCTCGTTTTCGATCTCGCATTCCAGCGCCTTGATCTTTTTTGCCGCCGAACACCGAGTCTCTTCGTTCTCTTGTTCACGTTGAGCCAACTCTCTTCGATGTTCCTTCCTTTCCTGTTCGAGTCCCATCTCCAAACGAGTTTTCACCTGCTCCAGTAACTGCACCTGGCCAGCAAGATCGTCAAGTTCTTCTTCTTGGTCTTTGAGTTTACTCTCCAGCTGGTGTTTGGATCGCTTTAGTGCTGCGACTTCTTCCTCGGTGTTGCCGCTAAACGTTAACTCCTGTAGCTCGCGATTCAAGCCAACGACTTTCTGTTCCTTAAGCTCCAACTCCAACTTGACACTCTGAAATTAAAAAAAAATATTTATTAATTTGATTATTATACGTATCTCTAAGAAAACGTACACTTAAAGTTTGCTCCATTGAAAATTTATCCGACATGGCCATATCTTTTTCTCTGGTAATTTTTTCTCTTTGACCTTTTTCTTTTTTTAATTCCTCTTGCAATGAATGTAACTCTGTATCGAATCTAAAATAATTATTCATATAAATTGTACAATATTACACGATACATGTTGTACAACTAAATCAAATCATGCGATTGTATACTGTTAATCCGATAAGAACTCAACTAATTAATATTAATCCACACACTTTTTTTTATGAATAAATTAGTCGTGTAACGATCAGGTTATAATCATAAATGGGCATTGTAATTTTAATCTATAGAATTATATTATTGCATATGGGTATCATACACGGAACATAATGTCCAATTTTATTTCTTTAAATATTTATTCGTAGGATAATATTTCTAAACTTACTTCTTTTGTTTTTTTTCGAGTAAATTATTTCTTGAGTTGCTTTCTTCCAACATAAGTTTGAGGTCGTTTGATTCAGAATTCAGTTTATTAACTTTTCGTTTCCATTGGGCAACAATTTGACGTTGTTCTTCTACGTCTTCGTAAACACCAGCCAACTTAAAAGTTATCATTATCATTATTAATGTGTTATGTGCAAATATGCAATTTAGGTACACATAAAAATATATTTAATTATCGACTTGGGTGAAAAATAAATCAAATATATGAATAGGTACTCACTTTTTTTTCAAGCTGTTTTTTCATAGCCAATAGTTGCTCCATGTCGTCATTATGCTGTTGTTGTAATCGCTTCTTAGCATACTCTAATTCACGACAAACGCGTTCATATCTTCGTCTATAATACTGGTCACCCTTATCGCTATTCGCTACAGCACTATCGTCATCACTCATTGTTCCGGCTACGGATGACGACGATGACATTAACGAAGGATCAGTAGACCTCATGCACAGCAGCTGCATTTCCAATTGTTCATTAGTTTCAGCCAACCGCGTCTTGACGGTCTGTGTCTCTAGTAGCTCTTTTTCTAGACGTTGTCTTTCAGCCGATTCAAACTGTAACCGCTCAGACACCATAGTTACTGTGGAATGCTCCTCGGCTAAGTCACCAGTTGTTTCCGCCAACTAAAAACACAACGCAAGAATATATTTTAAATGCATGTAACTTACTGAAAACTGAAATGGCAGCCGTAGACCTTATTCTCGTGGAGGAGTTCGAGAAGTTTAGCGTTAAATTCTGACCTATGTTCTGTGGTGGAGTGACAAGACCGGTATGATAACGGCGATAAAGAACGCGAAACCGATCGCGACGGTGTTACGCCGTATCGTCTTCTCATTAAAGCCGGCGTGAACATTGTTGTTACGGGAATGTATGAGAACGTTAAATGAGCAATGTTTAAGGAAGTGTCGGTCAGTTGAATGAAACAAGAGTTCGTCTATTGTTGTTATACTCAGTCTCGTCTTAAAATATCGGTCGCATAAAAATAGACCGGCCCCGGGAGAGGAAATTAAATGTGTTTGGCCGGAGACCAATTACCAAACGGCAAATACTTTAATGCAAAAAATACATGATCGAAAAGTTTGAAGAATTTACTACTTACTCTCTGTTCGAGTCTGTCGTTATCCATTTTCAACTGTGACCGTTCCTGCTCCAACTTGTCCACTTTATTCCTCAGTTGCTCCAGTTCGTCCTAGAATATGAACGAATATTTCAAATAATAAATAACTTACAGGCAAAAAAATCTAATTTTCAGCGTAGGTACTCACAGATTTTTGTTTCAGTTCGTATTCAGTCCGATGGACGTTAAGCAAAGGTGTGATTCTGACCAACAGCCGCCACCATGGCCAATCTCTTACAACCATAAATTTTTTAACATTTCGCTGTATGCACCGTACAGCGATGTCGTTTACTTTTCGTTTAGCGTAGTCTTTTCGAGCAAGATATCCACGACAACGGGCTTGTAACTGAGTAAAGATGCCAGATAACTTTTCATCTCGCTGAGTTTCGAGAGTTTGTAAGACATTGGCACGGAAAAATATCTGATAAAAATAAATAAATAAATAAAAGTTAAACGATTATTACACATTTGATTGTTTCGATTGTTTTAAACACACAAAGAAATATTAGTTATTTTGTAGTATAATATAGTACGTGATAATTTGTGTTGCATTTATTATTTGAAACCTGTATCGAGAAATATTCGTGATATTTTTGTAAAACAAAAATTGTTTTAATCTTTTAAACCAACGACGTTAAATCAGTCATAAATAATTGTGTAACTGCACATCGTGCATTCAGCACATTTATGTAAACGAATAGGTAACTACCTACAATATTTGACATGATAAGAATGTAAACCATTAAATAAATTAAAACCAAAAAAAAAAAACATTTATCTGGTTACAAAATTCCTAATATAACACTTTATGATTAATACACACTGAATAAAGTATGTAAATTTATATGCATATAATATATAGGCACCAAAAAAAATATTCGTGTGATAAAATATTTTTAGACTTTAAAACTACTTTTTCCACACGTGTTCACATTGTATAGTGAGCGTTGCGAGATAATATTTTCAATACTTAAACAGTATTTGTATGTAAATAAATAAATTAAGTATACATGATTAAATTGTGGACATAAAAATATAGACAAATTGTAACGTTAAAATTAAAAAAAAAACCAAATTCAATGATCATAGATGATCAATAGAAATACATATACTTCATAACATCTTGTTTATTTTATAATTTATAATTATTAAAATGTTAAAGTTTTAAATAAATAAACTTATGTTTTAATCAAACATTTTCAGTGAAATAAAACAAATATTTTGAACATGTATAATATAGATCTATTTATGATAGATAGTCTTATCTATTCTAGGAAAATTAAATATCTCAATGTTTTTGTGAATTTGAAGCATATCGCAAATACGTTTTTAAATAAATATTACTTTTTACATTTTTTACAATTTTTTTTAGAAACGAGTTTTATCTTTCAGGCTTTATTATTTAAACGGTTGACATAAGTTATTTTAATCATAATAATTCAAAATGATAAAATATTGGGTAGGTATTTGAAATTATTTTATATTTACATTTGATCAACAGAGATATTTTTTATTGTATGCTTGATTCAATTTTTAAAATGTCTTCTAATTGCATTTATATAATAGCTTTATGTACCTATTAACATTTAAAACTTATCATTCTAATATGGATTATTATTAAATTCTATAAATATTTAAAATGTTTTATCGTTATTATGATTCATTAATTCTTGTTATGAGTAACTTTAAACATTTTAAATAGGTAGTCAGAAGTCACACATCGAGTATTAACAAAAACTTAATAATAATCAGAACTCAGATTTTTACTACGACTACTTTTTATTATTGCATTCAAATGTAATAATTAATAACACACCACAATCATGAACCGAAGTGAACGAAGTGGGCCGAGTGCTCAAAATCAGGTCTCTGCATATCCTGTCCGACTTTTTTATTAGGTGGATATATAATTAGGTACAAAACCAAATTGTAATAAATAATAATAATATTGTATTAATATTTACCATACCAATAGTGAAGTATAAAAATATATATTTATACAAATAATGACGTAAAAAAGATATTGGGCCAATCATTTTTTAAGACAGTAATTACATGTTTACCGTCATAATAATATAATTTTAAATGTTAATTTTAAGTTTAAATTTAAGATAGATATTAGGTATGTGTAATAAATAAATGTGAAGTTTTTAGACAGCCGTATAAAGAAACAAATATAAATTGAACTATGTTATACTATTCAACATAAACTCTGATTTGAGCATTATAGAAAACGAAAACCAGATCTACACGGCTATACACGTATGTGGGTTTCTTGTGTGTTAGTTATGTACTTATGTATCGGAATGAATAACTATAATTTTGTGTAAAAGAACTTCAAGAACAATATAAATGAAGAATCCAAACCCTTAAAGTTTCTTTAAATCGTGTCTTATCGTTATTCGTTACTAAAAAGTTTGAATGTATCGTTGGCAATCACAATATATTCACTGCACTCAGTGTACCGTATTATAGGTGTGTTATATTCGTATTGCTACGCATACTAAACAACTAGTAAACACAACATACGTAATTTATCAACGTTATCATAAATTAAGTACGTCATCTATTTAACACGAAGTTATACGATTTACAAGTAGGAATATGACAGAAATATAAGTATTTTAACTTTTAAGTGATATTTTGTAAACTGATGAGAGGTCTTATATTTTTCTACGAAGTTATAGCTTAACATATATGATGTATACCTACGTATGTTTTTTTATAGCTACAGCTTAATGCTTATCATTGACTCATATTGACTCAAGACTTCGTACTTATACCGAATGTTATTTAATGTCAATTTCAGCAACGTAAATATTACTATCATCTTATTGTTTTCTACTCAGCATATAACATAGAAATCGAAATATATATATATATATCAATTTTCTAATTCAAATTATTGGGAGTATAGTATGATATAATATCTACCTATTTATTGTTATTTTGTCGATGGAAATTATAATATTTAAAAATTGATTATTTTAATAGAAAATTATTAGATATATATTTATAAAAATTCCTACTAAATATTTCTATAGACACAATTTAAAATGTTGTTGAATTCTGCGGTGTAATAGTACATTCACATATTGTGGTTTAGAATTGAATATTATACATATTTTGTTACTTCAATACGTAACTGTAGAACACTAATATCGATTATCATAAATAGTTTGCTCAAAAGGTAGGTAATCGATGTATGATGTGTACACTGTATGGTGGTACAACCTACTACATTAATTATAAAACTTAGTCTGTCATAAAGGACTATTTGTTGAATGTAATAATAGTGTTTCAATGTTATTTATGAAAAAAACATTATTATTTAATGCAGTAATATAAAACGATTAAAACGACACGGATAATGGAATAAGCGATAATAGTATAATATGTACACTTGACTTGACTTTTTAATTGTTTTATTTATAAATACCTGTCAAAAGAGTAAGTGCCTATTGGTTATTAAAAACAAAATACTCACAAACCAGTATTTTATATTTTTGTTATTTATTCATTTGATTTTATCGTGCTTATTTTATATAGTAGGTAAGACAAAAACCAAAGTTAAAATTTCAATTTTGAGCTAATAAATAATAATATATATATAATATAATGGGGTACGTATGCGACACCCTACAAGAGAAATAAGAAAATAATATTATTATTAATTTCTACAAGAAATCGTTGAAAACCGCTATTAGTTTTAATGTACCTACATGTCCTATACGTTTCTTTGTCGATTGTAAATTATGTAACATCATATTGGCGATTTACCATTCGAATCGTTATGAAAGATATACCTAGGTAAACTTATCCAATAACAAATCGATCGACCATGAGAGTTTTTATTTTAACGATGCCTTTTCCCGCATTACCGAATGCTCTCAACCTAAGCGTTCATAATATACGAAATTGGCGTTGCAGTCGGACAACCGTCTAGCACAATTATTTGCATTCCGTCTCACAACATATACGCGAGCCCCGTTATATGCACTACACATATACGTTATACGATTATTGCATTTTATCCTATATATTGTAAAATATGTGTTTTCATGGTACGAGCTGTGAATAAATTATAAGCGACGGCCGCCTCTTCTGTATTGTAGTGCACGTCTTTTAAACAGACCGGCAAACCAGTTTGTATTTTTTATTTTGTCCAGATTAATCCAGCCGATGCGGCATAACGGGAAATTGCATATTTGTTCTGGCACGCGAATCGATAAAAAAAAACAACGGACACCAATATCAGTCTGCACGCGTATAGAATAATATGTTTGCGTTTCCGTCAACATTTTGTGCGTACTTTATTGTAATAAGATATCATATAAGGAGAGCAAATATTAACATTTCAATGACCCCAAAAAATAAAGCGTCGTTTAGAAACGCATCTCGCGCGCGGAAAAATTACATATATTCGCGTATTGACGCGGGAGTAGTGCTGCAAATTGCAATGATGTGCATCTCCCGTCATAAACTTACTTACTTTTTTTTGTGGGTACATTACGCTACACGAGCAGCGGGTTTGTATACTTGTTCTACAAAAATGCTAAGACTACACTCGAAACTAAATACTTATATACATATTAGATACGTAGAGATGCCTCCAAAGTGTCACGGACCCAGAAACTTGCTTTTTAAAAGTTCGCAGTGTTTTATATTATTAGCAGAAAGCGAACGTTCACCGAATTTAGACACTATAGGTCTATAGAGTGTAAGAAAAAACAATTTTAACCATATTGTGTATTGATTGAAGGCATGTTGCCAACTAACAAAATCTTTTTTTGTAATTTTTTTTTTTACGTACACGTGCGAATAGAATAGACATTAGTCTCACACACACTTTTAAGGGGAAATATATAGGCAATTTTAAAGAAATTTATATAATTTGAATATTTTTAATGCTAAGGGTGTCTTTTTTCGTTCATTTAGACCGATTAGCAAAAAAAAATATGTGCCTACTTTAATTTTGAAAAAATTTTGGATTTTGTTTGTTTTTTATCTGTGTAATATAAGAAATTAATTTTTTATCTTTTAATTAATTTTTAGACCACTACAGAAAAAATGAATTTAGAAAAACGAAAATTAATTTGGTACTACAGTAAGTTTTGTCTTCTGTATCATTTACATAAATTTGGTTTCCAAAATGTGACTAAAGCGCTCACCGAGTGGTTCTTTTTCGCGAGAAACGGTTTTCACAAACAATTTATATAGAGGCGTGTGGCGGCGTCCTCTTAAGCATGCACATATAATATTATTCGGGGTTTTTTCACCCCGCGTTCATGTTACTGGTCACGAAATACCGCGCAAAAATACGTTTCATATATCGCCACAAAACGGGAGTCCCAACCTTGTCGTCGTCGTAACCGCAACAGTCCTCGACGGTCTCCACGCTGTTCGGTTCAGTGGACGAACACTCTGGTATCGGTGACAGGTATCCAGCCATGGCAGCGACCGGCTTCGGTCCGTCATTTCCTCCTCCGAAATGACGGCGAATGATCGCCACAGGCACGTCTTCGTCGTCGTCTTGGTCCGGCTTTGCGCGCGTCAAAGCGGGACAAGACTTCGCCGAGGCGAACGTCACCAACCGTTCGAGTCGGTCTTCCGGTGCCGTCTGAATGTCGTCTTCGTCTTCGTCGTCGTCGTCATCGTCGCCTTCGCAACAGCCGTCGGACGAAGCCGACGACGACGTGGACAACGGCGGCGGCGCCAGCGGACTCGTGACGGACAACAGTTGTGACGGTCCATCGAAACCGTCGTGAGGTTCAGGGGCACCGAACACCCATGAGTAGGGTACCGCCGCGGACGCGGATATAGTCATCGTCTCCTCGACCGACTCGTACCCCGAACTGTGAGGCGAGCCGGGCTTGTCGTCCGGTTTGTCGACCGACCGTCCGCCGCAACAAACCGATTTCTCCGAGTCGGAACTGCTGCCGCAATCGGAAGACACTGCGCTGTCCCCGCCACCGCCGACAGGAAGTCGGCCGGAAAAAAATGATGCGGTCGTCGGCCGATTTGCCGTGAGGCCGCGGCGGCGGTGCAGTTCACCCAACAGTTTCTCCTGTCGCCTCTTGATCTCGTACTTGACGACAGGCGGCGGCAGCGGAGGCAACGGCGGCGGTAGCGGCTTGACCGCCACTCCGCGATCGGGCGTGCGCAAGGGTTTTGGTATCCGTGTTAGGGTGCGCGGAGGCGGTGCTGGCGGCGGTTGCGTCTGAAACTTTTCGGTAATCTTGGACACCGTCCCTTTGACCACGATCGGGACGACAGCACAAGCAGAAGAACCCCCGGTGGAGGCGACGAACGGCGAACGCAACTGCGCGGACGTCAACCGGGACCGGCCGAGCAACGCTTTTTTCGTCTCACGCACACGGGAACCGCCTCGGCCACCAGCGGCCACATGATCGGGCGGCATGAGTGCGTATGCAAGCAGCAACGGGACGACGCGATCCAGCGACGACGGCCACTGCGTCAACAGTACCGGCACCACGAACAGCGACGAACAACACCACCACCACCACTGCCACTGACGTCGCGTTGACACTACCGGCATAAGAAGGACACAGACCGACGACGGCGACACATCATACAACAACAACGATAACAACAGCAACGGCACTACAGTATAATATAGTCACATGCGTGACATATCACGCGTATTCGACACGAACATCGACAACCACACATCCGACGCGTCCGGACAAATCGACATAACTGTCCGTGTGTCCGGCGGCCGCGGCCAATGTCTCTCGCTGGACGTCCGCCGCCGCCGATGCACCGTTTCGGTCCATTCACGAGCGCGCGTCGTACACACGTCGAAAACTGGTTTCGCGCCCGAACGACGACCTTCATACGCGTCGTGCGAGATAATGACCAACGAGTGCGTATAATAATAATAATAATAATAATAATAATAATAATAATAATAATAATAATAATAATAATAATAGACGACTAAAGGTATTAGGTATATATATAAATCACATATATATATATAAATAGTATAATTGGTACCGCGACGATTGTATATAATACTCAACAATCGCCGTGCCAAATAATAATAATAACGCGTGGAAAAAAATCGTGACATTCCTGTAGCGAATATATATATATTTATCATATTTACCTATATATAGGTTCGCCAAAAGGTGCTATTACACGTCGATATATAATGTCCGCTGAACATCCCCCCGATGTTATAAGCTTACGAATGGGCAGGGGGGAATATCCACGCCTTGAGCCGCGAAACGAGTTATTTCGACGACCTAAAGTCATACTCGTCGTGCACGCACACATATTAGAAGAGGTAGAGGTGTGTAAATACAGTTGGAAAGTCGAATATTGCCGAGGAATGCGTGTTTTGTTTTTCGTAAATCTAGTACGCGACCCGAGAGTAGGTACGCCGGCAGTATAAATAGGCATTATACCTCGTATTGACCTGTACACTTATACATACAACTGCAGGAGGAACATCATTAAAGCTCTTTTGCTGTCGAAATCGACGCCCCACGATCGCACACGATTTCCCTCTGACCCAAAACTGACAGAAGCTTACGGCGCCGTATACCGTTTAACCGAAGCGTCGTTGTTTAGTAATATTTATTTATTTATTTTGAACGACGACTTCTTATTATGTACACGCTATATGGGTGATCTTGAATTCGTTAAAAAGATTTTTGGAATTTTTAAATATATAATATAATATACTCAAGGACCATTTATTAAAATTCTTGAATTTTTTTGTACTACTTAAGGAGTGACTGTGGTGATACAAACTTCTATTTTTAAAATATGTGTGAAAGTAGTAAAAAAAGCCCCAATAATTTTAAAATATGGTCTTTAAAGTTTAAATACCAGTACATTTAAAAATTCCAAGATTTAGAATTACTGCATTACTGAAGAAGAAAAGGGATCAGCATGATTAGTGAATCACCCTGTATAGAGAATATATAAATCATACATACTACTACAATATAAAACCTATCAAGTATATCTCAGCCTACGATTCTTCATTTGTAGATGTAAACTATTATAATACATGGGAGAGTAATAATTTATATGAACACGTATGTCCGAGACCAGAAATATTAAGGTAGACAATAAAGTATAGTTGCCGGTTCAAAGATCTAATTTTTATTTTCCGATTAATAACCAAGAACGTTTTATTGAATAAGGGACGGGAAACGGTTAACGAGGGCGCGTTTGTTTCTTCTCTGGTTTTTGTCAAAGTTGTTTTCAATTTGTCTTTGTAAAATCTAATAAATTAGGTATAAATATGATAGATACTATAGTTAATAAGAAAAGTTAAACATGATTTGAAATTACAATTGTTTGAAACGTAGAATATAATATATTATATTAACATAGTGGCTGCATATATTTATCGACTGTAATTATATTAAATATTTTTTTTAATGTATATATTATAAGAATATTTTTGAATTGTTAAAATTAACGCCTTACAAGTATAGTAAAATATACCTATAGTTGTAATAACGTTATACACGAAATAATCTAAGAAAATTGCTTCAAAATTATATTGAAATGGAAAAATTGTTTCGAACAAAATTATAAATATAAATTTATTCTACTTCAATAAAAATATATGTTATTAAAATAACTATTACTTATAGGTAGTAATAAAACATTTTTATGATGTCGATATCTAACTAGGAGGAGAAAAAATCAACCTGTTGTTTGTATAAGCAACTGTAGAATAAATTATAATAATTGTGATTCACACAACTAACATTCAAAATAGTCTAACTGTATCAATATAGTACATTATGTCTAATGTTATCTTATTAAATAATTATCTTGAAAATTAATAAATATTGCATAAATTATAGTGGGATTCATTAATTTTATTAGAAATATGTTTTTATTTACTCTACTTTAACACTAGGTATAAATTTATGAGCTAATGGAATACACAGAAAAGAAATTTAAAGAAAATGTCGTCTAATTTAACAGATAGGTATAGTACGACAAAAAAGTAATTTATTTTCATCGAAGTTTTTTTTATGCATGTATATTATATGTATTGATTATTTGCAAAATTTAACCACGAATGATAAAATCATCGATGTTTAACTCTATACGGAAATTAGAAGTTGCTAAATTCGTGCTGTCCGGATTTTATTACCTTACACAAACTTAAAAATAAGCGTGTAGCATAGCAAATAGTAATGTTTTTAGGACGGATATAAAACAATATGATAACAAATTACTAAAACAGTGAAGCTAATTAAGTACCTGATGAAGCAGATACGTACAGTTTTCTAAAAGTTATGTATTAATAACGAAGTCAGTGCGACAAAACGTAAACAGTTGCATATTATTATCTTTTCAAATTAATTTATTCAATATAATGAGCACGTTTAAAATAATTTTAAAACTATTATTAGCTAGTCGACTATACAAGACATTTTTTTTTTAATAATAAAAACAGTACCATAATTTGTATTAATATTAAGGTAGAATTTAAAATTGAGTTGAGTAAAAATCATTATTTTTTTATTATTTAATTATAATTACAAAGTTATTATTTATTATTGTAAATAAAATATTGAATATACGAAATCATTTTATTAACATATTATAATATACAAGTCTGTATAAGTTAGAAATAGCATTGAGTATAATATATTATACATATTCTCTGGCCTTTGGTAATAGTTAATGATTAGTATATTATGACGAAATAAAATAAATATAAATTAGGACACCTAGCTACAGAAGTAAAATATATTATCTAATACTCAACTTTAAAAGAAAAAAAAATAATGTCTTATACAAAATATATATACAATTCGTTGGTGTCTCTGTCTATAAAATTATTTTTACTTTTTTCATCTCATTGCTCGGACGTGCATGACTGTGGTTATGTCACTTATTCATATAATAGAGACAAGGTCATCGTCTCTTCTTTTTTCAGATACATAAAAAGTTATCAATTTTCACTCAAAGTATTTCCATTGCTTTTTACGATTACGAATTCTATACATATTTTTTTATTTTAGTACACTCATACCCGTAATAAATTCAATGAAAACGTCCACAAAAGTAAACTAAACTCGAATTCGTCGTATTTAATAAACTGCATCTAAGCTTTAAAATATTATCCACACTCGTTAAATACTAAGATGTTTAATTTGCAAAGATAATATCTCACGGTGTCTTTTAAAAAAATGTATAGGTACTTAGAAAAATTACTTTAGGTGTTCTAAAAACTAATCTATACTAATACAAACACGTGTGTTCATATTAAATTTAAAAGTGTAATGTTCTCTATTTTCTATTATTATATTTGAACACAGTCCCACACGTAATAAAACGTGGGAACGCTAATACTATTATTGTACATCCAACAATGTATACAAATTATTATGTGTTAATAGCACATCATTCTCTGGCAGAATCATCGCGGCATAATATAATGGTTTTATAAATTTATATTGGACATTTAAAATGATTGTCGGGTAGAGTACAAGAGTAAGAAAAAAATATAACATTATAATATTAAATAGATTCGTGAGGCGGCACAGATAGGCATTACGGAATTTCTGAAATTATAATTGTATTAGTAAAATAGTAGAATAGAATGCATACGCATAATATAAAATGGGACATGAACCCGAGTTTATGTCGCAAATCAACCGGACTCGTTACTGATGACGGATCATTTAATGCGTTGATGGACAACCCTAAATTACAGGGTCAGTTTTCCAAAATTAAAAGTTCAATAGGTTAAATATTGTATTCGAATAATTTTTTTTTCATATTCTTAGATAAAACAAAATTATAAATTTTAAAACGCTGCACGAGTCTTTCCAGCTTAGGTATGTTACACGAGGCATCCAGTGTCGAGAATAAACGGCAATTGTATATTTGAATTGTATGTATTATACTATGTACCTATTGAATATTTTACATATACGTATAAAAGTAGGTATGCGATTTTTATGTATTTTGAGTAGTGAGTATTGTATAAATAATATAATAATATAGTATGTACAGGATTCACAAGTGTGCGGTGTGCCTATTTCATATTGTCAATATAAATTATTGCATAATATTAAATATACGACTGTCAATACTCGATACACACGATAATTATTAATGATTTATCTAAATCAACTAAACAAATATTTTTCAATGTGACAAGTACAAACCGACAATACATTTTGGGTTATAACTTAGGCAATAACTAACATGGTATGCATTACATACATTTCTGAGTAAAGACGTGAAATATTAGATAGTTATTAATTAAATTTTGACTACGATTTGCCTTTAAATTTGATTATTTTCAGAGTTATGGGACGGTTCTGCTTTCCGTTCACCGAATTACGACGAAACCATCGACAGGCAACAGGTATGTAACATTTGTAACCTTCAATATAAAAAATTAAATATCTGAGAATCTACATAATTCATCAAGAGGTTGACTAAAATATTAGATTTAATTATAAATTGCATATAATAATTTAATATTATATTAAACAGTTTTCAAAAAAAAATTTGGATCTCTGAACAGTTCATAACTAATTAAATTAATAAGTAATGTAGGTATTCAAATATTCAATCGTTTCTAATGTGTATGAAAATTCTTCTATAAATACACATACAAGTTACAACTACAGTCAATTTAGATTTCATGAGTATTAGAAGAAGTATTAGAAGTATTAGAAAAAGTTAAAATAACCAAAAGTTTTGATTGATGGATGCAACAAAATAAACAACATAATAAAATAGTAGCAGGACTCGGAAGGAACATCAAGTATAATTATATATTTTTTTAGAAAGCGGCATATTCAACATTTGATACGATACAAATTCGTTGCATGATACTAACAACTCAACTAAAAAAATTGGATGTTGAATATTTTTGAATAATTTACTATAAATCAAAAACAAACAAATTTTCAATACTATACAGTGGCGTGTCGATAGGGTGGCACGACGGGAAGTGCCACGGGCCCAGAGGGAGGGAGGGCCCTTCAAAAAATGTAGCGCGTCAAAAAAAACAGATCACCATTATTATAGAATTTTAGTTTTTGATAAAACAAAGTTCTAGTAAAATTAAAACACTTTAAAATAAAATTAATTTAATAACTAGAAAAATGACTGATACGCGCAACATGCTTGTAGGTAGATTATAGATTATTTTTTATGTGCAGCGTGAGCCCGTCTGCGATATTAGTATTATAGATAATATTATATAAATATATTAATTATTCTAGAACAGAAATAACAAGAAAACGCACTCTATATTTAGAGCTGTATAACCTCAAGTCTAGGAAACCGTATTGAAGTCTGTCGATTACTCGATTCGTTATCCGTCATCCTAATATACAGTCTATTATACAGCCCGGCTGAAACAGCCGTCGTTTTTTGATATTATTTTGACATTAGTTATTCTGTTGTCAGTCGTCAGTCGTCACCCGTGGATCGAAAATAAATATTGTCAATTGTCAAAACAGCTTTCATAAAATTAAATATTATTTATATTATTTAAAAAAATGAGAAACATATTATAATGTATAATAAAAAGTGACCATATTATTCATAATTGTATAATAAATATGTTTTTAATTATTTATTACCTATTATAGCAGGTAATACCAAGGGCCCGCTGGATTATTTTGCCACGGGCAATCGAAGATCTAGTTACGCCACTGATACTATACGTACCAAGTATTAAATGTTAATTGTTTATGGTTGGCCAGGTATTATTTAACATTAATTTAATAAAAAAAAATTATTTTTACAAACAGATCATAGCCTCCATAGTTTCGGAGGAAGTAGGATCTAATTAGATACTATTGATAAACTGTAGCTAATAAAAAAAAATATTAAAAAGCACAATCAAGTAAACAAATTTTCAAAAATTACGCACCGGATATCCCTTTACCTCCAGATGCAATCATAACTCATTGGGGTACCTGGATTAATGCCGTATACTTAATGAATAATTATGCTCTATCCCTAGTTTATTCCTATATAAATACATATTATATTATTTTATAAATAAATAATTTAATATTATAATGCATATTTGCGCTTTTTTTAGTGCATACGTAAATATTTTATATATTTTCAGCGCACATAAAGTTCCGAGCCCTATAGATACATGCAATAAAATGTTTAATTTAACCACTGTACACATTATTTTTATTATTATTACCTATATAAATATACAGACCGATATTATAACTGTACTCGGAAATGTATTGTAAAACATTTACCATCAACTTTTAACAGTTAGCCACCAGTGTTATCAATAAAGTGCCAAATACAAAGACGTGCACATTTTCCTAAGGCTTTTGATATATCAAATAATATTTATTTGTATACAAATTATAAGTAGGTTCACCCATTTTATCATTATAATACTTGGCACGCTTCGCGCAAATATTTTAAAAAGTACTATGACATACATGACATCTAATATCACCAAGTATCACTGAATTCTTTTTACGAACATAAGTAAAATATTAAAATAATTAAAGACCGGATTCTCGTGCAATTGCAACATTTTATTGAGTGTCCCAAAAAGTATAAAAACAAGTTATAAATCCGAATCATGTGAAGTAGATTAATTTAAACGAAATTGCAACGTATCAGAGTTTTTGAATTAAAATGGAATTTGTTTTCATTTAAAATGCACGAATTCATATTTTATAAAAAGGTTTTTGGTTCATGATCTATTATTACAGGTATTATACATAATAAATATTAATATCTGATCAATAAAAAAAAAAAAAAATATTAATATATTATTTTAATTTATAATTTGTGTTACCTACGTTGTTATTCTTATTGAACTTTTATGTCTAATATAATACGATATAATAAAGATAAAGACGATATTATATGTCTAGTATGTAAATTTAACACAAATAGCATATATAGTTGAAAAAGTAGGAGATGGACTTAGCATCTTAAACGAATTGGAAATGAAAACGAACAATAAATACTTAATGAAAAATGTAATTTATTGTTTGATAAAAATAGGTACTGAATACACGATAATATACAATGATATTTTAAACAATACAATGCTTCATTAAATGGAAATTACGTAAATGTAAAAATATATCTTGCTATTATAAACTGATACAAACCAAGTTTAAAGCGTGTTTTCACAACTAAACTCGTATTGAGTGAAAGAAAACACAATTTCACAGAAAACAACTTTGAAATGTTAAAACACAAGATAATAAATTGTAATGAAATGTTGTAAATCAGATTATTCTTTATATTATATGTACTACTTACATACAATAATGAATAATAATATAAAAACCAAATAGTAATAACCTAATGAAAGTCAAATTTAAATAATCTACACAAAATTATTGTTAGGTATATATCTAATTCTTAATACAAAAAAAATTTAGTTTAGATACTTGTTTTTGCACTATTTAGCATTATTTTTAATTGCACGTTTTTCAGGTGTTAGCAGCACAAACATCCGGTAATTATTGTCAAGTTTTTTTTTAACCCTAATGAATATGTCATTCGTTTGAGGCTACTTTAGTACTTTTAATGCAGTTATTTGTAATTATTTCCCTTTACTATACAGTAAAATAATATAACCAACTTATGGTTTTAGTAACCATTTAAAGTTCTAAGCTTAAATGTCTTAAGTAGTTTGTACAATATGTTAATATAACATCGTTGATTTTTACAAAAATTTTATTTATTATACATATGCTATAACTCTGGAATGGGTTTTAGAGTGAGGCAATAAAAAGTGAGCTATTCACCACATCGCTGAATGTAAAAAAAAACATATTTTATACTTATAAATATTATTAAAATAACAATATTTACTAATTTTGTGAAATATATTTTTAAATATTTATGAGTTAATCTTGTCAAAAAAGTTAATTATTTAAAAAATGAATAACTACTAAATAAAGATAAATTGTTATTCTTTTTGGAACCGAACCTGAATCGGAACTCGTACTTTATTAAGGCCCATCCATAGTTTTTATTATTTTTAAATATTTAAAAGAATATGATATATATATAGTATGTATTTTATCTATTATCTTAATTATTATTTTACAAATATTGCAAAATGGACACCTAAAAATTAGCCTCAAATATGAAACCTGGTAAAAGACAATACAACCAGAAACTATTAATATTTTACACTTGTCAAGTAATTGTCGTTTTTTTTTTATGGTGTACAAATTTACTTTTAAAACAAAATATTACGCATCAATATCAATTTAAATTTCATGCTTTTACAGACATTATTAGATACATGTACCTAACTTAATCGTTGTACCTCTTATGTATAAATAATAATTAGTAAAAATAAACATTCCACGTGTATACAGTGTTTAGTAAGAATACTCAAAATATTCATATTATTTATGTTATGACTAAAAATAAAACAGTATAAACATAACAATTAATAATATAAATGAAATTGTTAGTACTCGGAGTTTGGTTATGAATTCGGCTGATTTATCATACTATATTATAGTCTTTATGTGATAATATTTCATACTTATATTATATATTTTATATTATTCAAACATTAGTGTAAGCAAGGGTGTCAGGAAGTATCTAAAAATAACAATTTGGTTAATTCAAACAAATAACCTATATTAACAACCAACAAGTAATAACTAAAATATAGTATTAATTACTAGTAACTAGACCTTAAGATTTTATTAAAATATGTATGGAATATTAATAAATAATATTTTACTTACTTGATTAATTCCAATTTTGTACAAAGATTCATCTATATCAGCTTTGCTCATAATCTCAGAAACACATTGTCGGTGATCTTTAATTGTGTTATTTGAATCATCAGTTTTTAAATTAGTAGGCAGAAATGCAGCAAACTTGCGAATAAATTCAGCAATAAACATAGAAATTGGGAATCCTTGTTTATAAAACCGAATAGTAGGTAAAATATCAGCACCACGCATCTAAAAAATGCAACATTATTGTAATATTTACATAATTTAAACAGTTTTTCAAAACTGAATAGTAAAATGTACTTGTTGTCTTAAAAGTGGTATGTCAACAGGTTCTGGATTTGGCTTATTGGAATTAGGGCTCAATGTGATTGATTGCAGTTTATACATGGAATTGAAAACTCTAGTAGCTGCAACATCAGTGCGGTTAGTAAAACCAGCTTCATGTTGTGCAATAAAACAATGAATAAAGTGCTGCCCAGTCCTTCGCAAGGTTTCAACTAGTCCATCCTAGCAAATTAAATTACAATACATAACGCAATGTTAAATGTATAGCTCATTCAATTATTAATTATAATACTAACCACGGCAAATCTTATTTGAACACACGTTAACTTTCTTTTCAGTGTTGCTGCAGTACTGAGACTACCAAATGTAGCCCGTCGAATACTAGACATGCGTCTTAATGACTGAGTTCCGTCTACAATTGCTAGTGTACTCGTAAGACCGGCACCTCGATTTTTGGAGAATACAGTTGAAATATCAATACTGTATGAAAAAAAGTAATTTACATAAAAAAAATGTATACAAAATTATGAACTGACATGATTTTACTAACTTGGATGAGTCATGGAGTAGTGCTATTGCTGTCTTTGCCATACCATCACGACACATATTTATCCATCCATTAATATTATATGTAATTGGAATGGTTTCACGAAAATGAACCAAAGTGAATTCATTGGGTTTATTACCGTTCTTTAGAATATTTGAAAATGCTGAAATTGTAAAAAAAAGACACACATTAATATATCTTTGGACCAACCTATAAAAGTAATCTATTACAAATTGTAACTAACATTTATCATTAGATATGTTTTGGATTTTTTCAATAAGATCTTGATCATTTGAATTAGTATCACCAGCTGTATCATCAAGAATTCTCAATAAACCAGGGCATGGTTCAGGCTTTAAATCTACCATTGATGGACTGCGACCAAAACCAACAGCTCCTTTAGCTCCAATAAATAATTTTAACATGTGGTCTTCAGCACAAAACTCAGCTTCATAACTAGCAGCTGTTTCTACCTTTTCTATCTTATATTTTTCTAATGGAGCAACAACAGCATAATTATGATAACTTGATAACAGTCGCTCGTGAAGATAATTTGTCCAAAAATCAAACATGGTTAATGCAGACTTTGACTTAACAATGTATCCTGGATAATCTGGAATTATAATAGAACAAAGAGAATGGATGGATGGAGCTAGTTTTCTGAAAAAAAAATAATAATAATAATAATTAATATTCAGTAGGTATAGTGAACAAAAATATACAATGTATGTATAAGGTTTTATACATTATAAAATATCTTCATAGAAATTGAAATATACAGATACATTTAAATATTATATGCATATTAATATAATATATATAATTATAAAATAATTTTACCGATTAATAATTGATGCTACAAGGTTGAATGTCTCTGTATACAGTCCAACAATCAAAGCATTAAGTTGGTCGCCAATATCACATTCAATAAATATTTCAACATCTGGAAATACCAAGCTAAACAAATCATCAGAATTTCCTGCACCAAGACATTTTGCAGCTCGTTTTGCTGCATCAGAATTGCTCCAAGTCCATTGCACTTTATCTTTGAATATACTATCTAGATAAAAACATACAATGAAAATGTAATAACTATATATTATTCATTTTAGATTTACTATATTTGTCACCTTTTTTAACTATTTTTGTGTGACCAAGATGTATAATTGCAGCTAACACAGCATAAATTGCTTTGAGTTCAGTGTTTGAAAATCCAAGAATCATCATAGCAGATTGAAGATTAGTGAACTCCACAGCTGCTTGACTTTTATCAACTCCCTAAACAAATATTTTAATTTTACTGTAGTTTAAGTATTTTTTTTAAATATTTAATACTTTATTATTTATTACTTATTACATACCTTCAAATCATCAGTGATTTGATCTAAATATAGTTCTTTACGTAGTGCAGGAATATTTTCTATACCAGCTAGTAAGTAATAAAATACATGAAAAGAGAATTCATTAGGAGGATGATCAATGAGCCTCCATTTATCATAAAAATGCATTTGAATGGACATTGATGCAATTTGTCCACCTTGATCTAAGTCAATGCTATATAAATGTACAGATCTAGTAGCATTTGGATTATTTGTCGTCGCCGCATTTCCAAAAGCTTCTAAAACTGTCCACATGGCTTCAATCTTTTCAAGAGTAACAACCTAAAAGTATATTTAGAAAATGAATCGCTTAAAATCAAATAACTTTAAATATTTTAAAATATACAGATTACCCTCTATTACCTTATTAGGAGATACTGCTGTTTGTACAAGGTATTGTAATAAATGTTTACATGAAGTTGATTTTCCACTTGCTTGACATCCCATAGGAATTAAAGACTGATCGCGACGTGTAGTTACAGCTGCCATGTATACAGACTGTGCCATAGCATAAACATGAGGTGGTGGTTGTTTATTAATCTTATGAAGATTTTTAACCATATGCATAACCTAAACCATGACAAAAAATATTTTAATTATAGCAGTTAATTACATTTTATTTAAAGTCACAAGTAATGTGTTTACCTTATCAGTGTATAAATTTAATGGAGTCCCGGGATTAACAACTAGCATTGTGGGTCCAGCATATGAGTGGATAAGATTTGAAGTATATCTACTGCGTATTACATTTAAAATACTAGACTCATTTAAATAATTTAACTGTGATAAATCTTCAGTCAACTGCATTTTTACTGGATTCATCTAAAAATAAAAAAAAAAAATTAATAAATGCACTACGACAAATTTATGAGTTCAAAATTATCTTTAAGACAAATAGTTGTTCCTGGCTTAGTTAAATACTTTATACTTTATAGTCTAATGTTTGTCTATATGCATACCAGCTCACTTACTAAAAATATTATATGCTTCTTTCGTACATTTTAAAGCAAATATAACTGATTGAATGCTTAATAGAAACTAAACATTTAATTTTTAAAATTATACTTAAATCAGCCTTTAATTTGGGTTATCTCAGATGTTTAAGGAACACATCAACAATAATTAAATTATTGAAATTTTAGGCGAACAGACAAATATTAGGTTATGTTTTATTTAGGAATCCAGGAGTTTTCAATGGGGGAGGAGGTGTTATAAATAATAATACATTTAAATTAATTTTCGTGGTAATACCAAAGACACAAATAAGGGTCTTCATGTTTCAAGCCATCCAAAATCATTTCTAGCTTATAATTTTGTACATTTGTGAATTGTTCTATAATTAATATTAATTTAAATTATAACATATTAATACCAAGTTATTTAAATAAAATAACACCCAAAAACTGAAAAAATGTATTGCATTTTTAAAATGAACAAAAAAAAGCGAGTAATTGGAAGTCGCTCTGCTGTACAATAGGTTACAAGTGGGTGACTGTAACATTTGGTGCTAAATTTGAATTCAATGATATAATATCATAGTATACGAAAAACGATTCTGAGCGGAGACGGTTTGTCAGACTAGTATATTTAATATTAAATTAACGGTAGCCGTATTTAGTGACTAAGGATTTTTAATATTTTTCAAACACCCTAGTAACAATATGTTAGGAGCCTTGTATTAAATTGTCAAGCTTTTTCAGCCAACAAATAAAATTTTATTGACATTCATAGAAAAAAAATCTAAAAAAATTGGAAACTGAAAATGTCCGCAAAAAGTTCAAACAAATCCAAATATTTTTAAAATTATATTGCTTATAGAAAATGCTAGTATAAACAACCAGTAAAAATTGCATGTATCTACGGCCATTTGTTTTAGTTACACTAAAAACAAAAATCGATTTTGGGTAAAAATTCAAGTTTTTCCTTAGTTTTTATTTTGTTTTTCCGGCGCTTTGGTAAACTATTGTGAATTTAAAATTTTGATCTCCCGAATGCAACAACTATATTCACTTTCCCATAAAATAAGATGCTGTTGAAGAAAATCGAAGCAGTTTCTGTCACTGCCCCAAACGGTGATGACAGACAGAAAAATTAAAAAAACACATAATTGTAAAATCAATACATTCATCGCTCCGCTCAGAACCTAAAATTAAAAAAGTATAGAATTGATAAAATAAACATATGGTGTATATTTCAAGTATCTACGGTTATTCGTTTATGAATTACAAAAACATAAGAAAATCGCTATATAAGAAATCGAGTGAAGAATACCCAACGTTGTAAAAATTTGAACTTCAAATGCTCATAAAAATTTTAATTGACTTTCCGGTAAACATTTTTTTTTATGAAGATAGACTGACTTATGAGGAATTTTGTATTAAATTAAATTAATATTTAATTTTCTAACTCAAAATAATTTGCACAAAATTGTAACTATGTATTTTTAATATTTTAAACTGCCATTCAAACAATTTATTAGGGGCCTTGTATTAAATTTTCAAGCTTTTTGACCCAACAAATTAAATTAATAATTAATAAAAAGTAATGACTCTAAAAGTATTGTAATATCTACTTAGTTGTTTTCTGTATAGGTCGACAAAAAAAAACGATAATTTAGGTGGGGATCTAACCTCCACCCCCCCTGCAAATATTATGTAGTCTTTTATGAAATACGAACACATTTAAAATTGAACACCAAATACACATTATATTATACTATATGTCAATATATTTATTATTTAGTTTACCAAAATAATAAAGTAAACTTTAAAATTAGTATTTAATTCATTATTCTAAAAAAAATGTTCTATTTAATTAATTTCAGTAAAATAACAATTTTTATTAAAATAAACAAATTTAGAAACAAATCGTTTTTTTAGTGATTTTTAAATGTTTTTACCACATTTTTTAGAGCTTTAATGTCCGCTCTTTAACAAATTTCCAACGGTAAAACACTAAATATATCAATATATTAACCAATCATACTTTCAACTTACCTTTTCTAGGCTTTCTTCGTCCACGTTATATTCTTTACCACCAAATACCTTAACCAATACTTTTGATGAACCGTCAGAAGTTTTTTTCCTTGTGTATTGTACAGGCGAAAATCCTTCATTGTGGACTAACCAATAAGCATCAGTATCAGGTGAATTTAATTCGGTTGGCGAATCATTTGATTCCGGTTCCGACTTTGAAACCTAAAATAAAAATATAGATATATATAAATGCGTGGTTTTACTATGGAAATATATACAAATTATGTTGATGAATTATGATAGAATATTTGGAGTAAAATAAAACGTAAATAACCACTTCGGGTGGTAACATTCTCCGATAATTAAGAGAAAGTGAAAGAAAGTATTGAAAGTATTTGAGCCATTTGGGATTATAGGGTAACTATATTTGCGATTCATAATTAATCAAATACACACATTTCACATATACGCAAAAGTTGCGTATATATTGAAGTACCAATATTATAAAACTGTTAAATTGTTATTATCAATGGTCAATGGACTTTATTTACTTAGACAAGCGATTATATCATTTAATTATAAACAAATTATATATATTATAATTATATGATAGTTATACAATAACATAAAATGTATTAAAACCAAAATGCATACAACAAAAAAATGTCTATAATAAAAAGTTGTGATTTTATTCATACAATTATTAATGAACAAAAAATATATTACGATAATAATGAAAAAACACGTGAGATAATAGTGAATAAAAAACAGTGTCAGTATGTCTGGCCTTAATGGTTAATGACCGCAACTGCATCTGCTCAAGAGATAAGAAAAATATTTTCCATAAAATTTCTTAACATTAAAATAACAATGTGAATTAAAAAGTTCTCGGAAAGGTAATATTGTTAACAGGGCACACTGGTATAATTTTTTCCACTTTTTACTCGCGTGTAATATAGTTAAAAACCTCTCACCTAACCTAACCTCTCACTCATTATTTTGACTACATTATTGAAATTAAGGTATTATAACCTTTTATAACAATTAAAGAGGATAACATCATCTGTGTTTTGTCAGAAGCTTTGTTTAATATTTTATTTTAAGAAAGTTATCAGTACTTATAAAAATAACTAACAAACTAAAAAAAATAAAATATTTATAACTTTCTTAAAACTCAAAATATAAAAAAAAATGTCTGGATAAAACATTGATATCATCCTTTAATCACATACTTTGTTAAAATAGGTAAATAATGAAACTTAATTTCAATGATCTAATCCCAATTAGTGAGCTACGGATAGAGGTTTTTACTATTATTATACGTGTGCAGGCAGTGGAAATTTTAAAGACAATCCATCGTTAACACTTTTTTTTTAGTTAGATGCGTACAAAATACTTCTAGAGAAAAATTAAAAATAGTATTTAATTAAATCCAATTTTGTTGTTATGATATATTTGTCAGCAATATATCATCGTCAATAAATATAAATATAAGTAAGTACTAAGTACCTAAATGTAAAGAAACTATATCATAGATAAACAATTCTCAGCCACTAAAAGACAAAGGAAAAAAATATTTCAGATATTTTAATTTTTAGCAGTTGTTACAACACTATAATGTCAGTTTTTTAATACAGATGCAACTGTATATTGTACAGATATTTTTGACCCTGAGTGAAGTACAATACAATTGTGAATAAACAAGAAACTATAGATTAGATTACCATGTTAGATATATTTACGATCCTTGTTTACGTTATTATTTAAACTAACAAACGTATACACATTACACACACTATAATATGCCAAAACATAAACAAAAATTAAGCAGAAAAAAACATTTGTTAAATTATTAACATTTATAAAATAGATATAATGCATGCATTTTTGAGCTTTAAACTTAAATTATTATTTTTTATTATTTCTTATAATCGTTTAACAGACACGAAACAAATGTTATTCGTAATATGTTATTGATTATTACAAAAATATGACGTGAACAATAAATTAATAAATTGTATAAAGTATCAATAATATATATTAGAATAAGTACCAAAAGAATAAATAAATAAATTATAAAAATAATAACATAATGAGTATATATCATGTATGGTATCTATTATAGGTGATAATATGTAGGTATATATTGTATATTGATATTATACAATCGAATCGAGATGACTTGAACCTCGGTAACTCGAAACATTTTTAAGTCAAATTTATTTTTATTTCCTTTGGGATTCGAGTTATCGAGACTCGACTGTAGTTGGAAATAATTCATCCATCCTTAACTTATTAGATAACAATTAAAAACGGAAAATAAACTTTATATTTTTAAATAATTGTTATATCTATACAGTATTACAGTTATTACATTATTTTAATTAATTTGATATGTGAAAAATAACCTTCCATCGGAAAATCTTCATTAAATGTATTCTTAATTCTTATATAATAAATACAGTTGAGTCCCAATGACTCGAAAATCGAAATCCTTAATAACAATAGTAGATTTAACAATCGTTTAGTTGGCAAATGCCGACAGGTCTACTTCTCCTAATATATACTAGTATACTCCTAATATACTCATAAGCGTAGTTAGGGGGGTCTTAGCCTCCCAGTTTAAATAATAGCCCCCAACGAGTCATTACATGTCTGCCCCCCAAAAAATTTGACCACCCTACGCCTATGCCTTTACTGTGGCTCGTCTAAATAATTATAAAGTTAATTTTTACCACAAAATAATAAATACCTTTTATATTGCATTAAACTGCTGCAATATCATTTACCATAGTTAAGTTAGGTTAACAAAAACAACAATTTTTAAGTACCCATGTTACTGATGCATACAATTAATACCCCTCTTATGGATTTTCCGACTTTATTTGAACTCTTAAATCCACCTCTGCTTACTAACTAATTTCTTTCTTGTCCCTTGAAGTACTATTAAGTATTAGTTGTATTTGAGGTGTATAACTCAAAACATTTTTAAGTTGGATTTATTTACTTCCCTTGAGCTTCGAGTAATCGAGACTCAACTGTATTATAGGTAATTATATTATATAGGAACATTTAAATATGGTTGTAGATAAAATAAAAAACGCCCTAGATTCATTTCGTTTACAATGTTAATATAGTTTAAGAAACAATGTAACGTTTAAACTTCAGAATAGGTTTTTGGTTGTTTTTTTTTTATCGGTTCGGTGATTTTATATTTTATTTCAATATATCTTCCGAAAAGCATAAATTTAAATCAATGAAGCATTCACTAAACAAATAACTCATTAAAAGGACAATATATTAAAGTATATCCAACTACTAAGGGAAATAAATTTAAAAAACCAGATATATACAACATTAATAACTTGTTTTAACTTGATTATTTCAATTGCAATATTGTAATGTTCAACAAGTTGAAAACTGACCAATCGAAAAATTGACAAATTAATTTACTTTGGTGGCAAGGAAAAAAACTATAAAAATATTTAACGCTGTTTCAATAAAATTAACTAAAATTTACTTATCAATTAAAAATTAATTGACTAGGGTATTGAGTATTACTTATTAGTTATTGTATACACTATGTTATAAAATAATCAATTTTAAATCTATAATAATGCCAACGAGCCATTCAATAAGTGCGTTGACGTGTAGTCATGTATAGTTTGGTTTTTTTAACGGTTCAATTGAACCGTATCCAATATCTTATAGGTTTCATCAATATATCAAACATTTAAATCCATAACTTTTTTTTATAGCTAAAAATAAACGTAGTCATGTATTGGATATTTTATCGAGCACGAAGTAGAATTCAACGTTTAAACTTATTGTAACGGAAAACAATATAATTAAACATATAACTTAAGAAAAAATGTCTTTTTAATATTGGGATAACACATGTACACAAAGAAAAAAGATTTTAAAAGATAATAATTTTGACTGAATTTCTTTTACACACTCGAAAAGTGATTTTTAAAAATCAATCCCAATAATATGTTCGTCAAATTTTAAAAATTACAACATTTTAGGATATCTATAATGTTTTTTTATATTAAAAACAGGTTTTTTAAAAAATTTTAAAATTTTAAAAGACTAAAATATTAAAAATAATATTTAAGATAATTTAAGAATAATATCGGTTTATACTTTATATAGCTAGTGTTTATGAATGAAATATTGAGTTGATAAATATAATACCACATGTCCAAAGGCCCATGGAGTACGGATAACAACTATTAATTGGGAAATAATAAAATAAAATGAGAAATATAGTATATACGGTCCATGTAGGTTGTGGCACGTGGGTATAATTTTTCGATTCTGTACGAGTATATACTAGCGATAATGTATTTGAATGATTTAGGTTTGATCTTTTTACCGCGATATAATCGAAAACCCAACATAACATAATAAAGTATATGAGCGAAGAAAACAAAACTGGTAAATGCGCGTATTACAAAATTATATACAATAAAGGTAATATAGGACATAGGTACACACACGACACACACATATTATATATATTCTAACAAGTGTGAGAAACAGGAATATATTATTATATTATACAACATAATCTTTCCAAATGGTCAATGAGGTCAAAAATTCTTATGACAGCAGTACAATAATAATGGCGACCCGTCCGAAACAATGCATGCGGCTTTTCATTAACATCGACGAATCCCGTTATATTAAATTGTACGAATGTAAGTAGGTGTACAGTTTTTAAAAGTCGCCGCGGTTTATGCGAACAAAATTAAAAACTACATAATATAACCTAATGAAGCGATAACTTCCGGAAAGCCGTTTTCGAATTGTAAATTGTTAAACGCGCATAAAAAAAAAACAAAACGTGCGAGCATAATTTTATATCATAATAAATGTATTTGTGAGAAATATATGTCTATTATTATGCATTTATGGCGAGTGCGATGGTCGAAAGTCTGAAAACGTGTATTTATCATGATCGTAAAGTGTCGTTTTTATTTATTTCCAGACCGACCGGAAAACGGTCCAGAACCAGAGAACGTGCATAATAATACAATATATAATATTATATACCTACGATGAAATTGTCGCGGGCATGACAGAAACAGATCGCAATAACGCCCAACCACGTGTAGGCATAATATATTACGAATATTATAATAACATATTATTATCACTCCACATAATATAATATATAAATTCCCTGCGTACGCCGTTGCGGAGACGTGTCGAATACGATTTTTAGTTTTCGAAAACCAGTCGCACACACCTATACCTACAAATGATATATTATAATAACGCTCTGTATGTCACCCTCGACAACGATGCAAACTGAATAAAGTATATTATTATTATTATTATTTTATTATATAGGGTGATTTTTATAACGTTTTTCTCACTCTCTGACATTGTTGATGCATGTTACATGAAATGTGTTTCAATAAAGTCGGAAAACATTAATTAACACTATTTTTAAAAAAAAATTCATTCCGCAGCCGCAATCAGATACTATATGTAACTTATTTAAAAACGCGTATGTACCGAATAATGAACAAATATTAAAATGTCCAACTATAGTTTAGGTAGGATTTTATTTAATTATTGCAATATTTTACATGCTCATAACTTGCTTAAAAGTTTAAATATCGCAAAAACCCACGAGGAAGCCCCGATAATATTCTTACAATCTCATCTTTATGGTTGATAGTAAGAAAATTCACTTTATTATTAAAGATTATTACACAAAATAGGAACTGTTGAACACAAATTTGCTATTTTGTTAGTTTATAGCAGGGATGGGCAACTCAAAGTTACTAGCGGGCCACTTTTAAGTACTTTAAAATCTAGCGGGTCGCAGTGCATAGGAGAAAGCAAAAAAAAGGTCCTTCAAATTTACTAACATTTATTTTTTATCTTTATTTATTTATATTTACAATTATTATTTAATGTGATACTAAAATAAAATAAAATACAGATAAGCGCTAAATTATATGGAGTAATTTGAAAATGTAGCGCGGGCCAGATAAAAAAGGTACGCGGGCTGCCAGTTGCCCATCCCTGGTTTATAGGACGGAGACAACATGTTGTCATGTGCACATGCGGATGTGACGTTCTCTTAAAGTTTATATATATATATAAGAGTGATCCCTATATTCACTACAGATAATATCTATATCACCCTGTATATACCGTATATGTAAGCGTTTACAGTGGTGTAATACCTTAACACGTTCGGCGGACGTGGGCCGACGACACTTGTTGGACGGCTGCGGTTTCCTGCTGGAGCCGCCGACGACAGTCGCCACCGTTTTCCTGGATACTGAGGGCGGGACCGGTTTCGGTCGGATCGAAATAGCTGCCGACGGCCGGGTGGCTCTGGGGCTATGCGAACCGGCGGCGGCGCCGGACGACTTGCCGCGGCCGGTGGCCATATCCTTGGCCAACACCATGGCCGCGGCCGCCGGCGCCCCGGACGACTGTTGGCGCTTCCGACCGGGGCCCGCCGTAATCCCTTCGACGACGGTCGGCGCAGTTCCGGCCCCGCGTTTCAATATCTCGCCGACCACTTTGGGCGGGCCCGCCGACCGCTGACCTTGCAGTGCGCCCGGTGGCATGGTCAACATGTTTCGTGGGAAAAACGACGGAAACGCAGGCGGACCATCCGCGAAACGACGCGCAAAAACGCGAAATAACGTATAGTATAATGCGTATAATAATATAATATATTAAATTAAATAAATCAACCAACCATGCAGGTATGTATATATAATTATATAATATCACGATTATTGTTTGGGTCAATTTACTATAGACGCATATAATAACAATATTATTGTAATATCGATTACAAGACACACTGTGCGCGCTTTTATTTGCGAAAAATGCGCGACGCTCGACCGGTAAACACCACCACAATACACGCACGCTGGCTGCCGGCTCGACAACGGTCACCAGAGCGACTGGCACGCGGACGGAACGACGACGGCACGCCGCGAGTACGTACTGGCGGCCCGCTGCCGTATATTATATAGGTGTTGTGTGTTACTGCCGTGTTCCGTTTGATTTTTTAGATTAGCGCGGCCGGCTGTGTGTGCCGCGCAACGATGTGTACATACGGCCGCCGCCGCCGTCAATGAAACGCTTACTAGCAGCAGTGGGACGGTTGGGGGGAGGGCGTGATATTCCACTCCCGGTGACGACGACGGTGACAACACTAGAATCCTAATGAAACGATAAACGGCAGCCTAATTGATAAAATATTAACTGCACCCGAACTCTGTAAAGAACCACATCCGAAAGCAAGTCGCCGGCCGCCGACCACCGTCGTGGTCTCTAAACGTATTTCACAGTCGTCGTCGTCCATAATATCGCTGCACTCATTATGTACACAGCATAATATTATTAAACGCGCTGAACAAAACGTTATTCATTCCGTCCGACAACCGTCCACGCGTTTTCTACTTTACGTTGCGTGCGATTCTGCTTCACACACGCCAATAATTATTATTGCCTTTGTTTTCGGTTTACATTCAGGCTCTGTGACATACAATGACTTTTAAATACATAACCGATGTACACCGATTATACATTTATACCGAACTGTATATACTCGGTAATAGCGATTATATTATAAACGCAATACTTTATGCTAATTACAAATGCATACCAAGGTTTTCCAATTATTATTGGAATATCTGTACCTAATAATTGAAGACTAGAACTATATAGAACCCGAACAAGCTGTCGTTATATTATGATTAAAGCAAAGTGTACATAGGTATATATATTTATATATCAAAATTAATTAAAATAATGGATGAATGTAAAAATTGTAATTTTTAACATTTTTATTTAACCTAACAAAACTGTAAATCTATTATAATATAATATATTATAACAATTTCTATAGGGATGCAAACATATACCGTATAGGGCTATTACTGTAGGGACTCCGATTTTTCACAGATTTTTATATATTTAGGTAAATTTAATTATTATATATACGTATTATGCAACCTTAGTTATGATCCTACTCTAACTCTTCTTCTATAATCATTAGAAATTAATTTTTACTAGCTATAGGTTATAAACGTATATACAGCTTACCATACCTATCTATTGAACATTTAATTTAATTTGAATTAATTATTTTTATACTTTCTTTGAAAATAACAAATTTGGAACTTTGTACCAATTCACAGTTCACACTATTAATGTTAATGAGTGGATGATGTGGCGAAAACGATTTGCCCAAGAGTTGAACAGCACGAAAAAGAGCGGTCAAAAGAGACATGCCGACAAAATGTATACCGAGTGGTTATCCGATTGCTTGTGAATACGGTATACAATGTGGACCACGGTCGAGACGGATGACTTTATGCCAGGGTATATTCCATTGTTGAGGGGATTGTCATGCATATGGGTTAGCCTTGTTTCCACTATACCGTGTTGTATAGTGTTGAATACTATGAATATAATACGTGTATACATTTAGTATCTACCTACAAATTATTATTAAATATACGGAACATTTCACGACATGGTGTAGTTGAAACCTGGCTTTACGTTACTGACGAGCGGATAAATACGATAATTTAAGTTGGTTACTGGTCAGTTTTAAAGGAAAACAGTGGCAACCTAACATCCGAATCGTTCTTAATATTCTTTATAGGATTTCAATCAAACCGTTAACTTAAACCGTCTGTTTTTTCAAAGATTATATGAACAGAGTTAGGCGTGTCGAGGTAAAAAACAGTCATCTACATTAATCGTGGGTTCCGTACTAATAAAGGACGCCTCTAATGTCTATGACCATTATTTAAAATATATTGATGGTAGTTGCTTATAATTTTATAAATGTGTTTATGAGTCGCGCTCGTTTTAAAATAAATAGCTTGTTAGTTTGTAACAAATATTGTTATTTTGTAGGAAAACTTTTTTTTTAAATTAATCTCATTATTTTTCACCGAACATGTATGTAGCAATAAATACGTAGCGAAAAGTACTGTATCTTGATGAGGACTAAGGTCATGTTGCTTGCTAAATTTATTTTTCTTACCTATTTAATTATATAACATGTATATATTTTGTATTGTGGAATATTTATTTTGAAGATGTTTTATATAAAAAAAAAATATGGGGGGGGGGGTAAAATTAAAAGCTCTCATATAGTCTGATTATCTCATGAATGTATTTTTTTGGATAAAACATCTGGGAACTATATTATAAGATTGTATATCAATGTTGAACCTATATTCCCACCACGATACCCACGTCATGTATCACTTTGTAATTCTCAGTCAAAAATTATCATACCATTACTGTATATAAAATGTATTATAATGACTAATGACTAACGCAATCCTGTAGATAATAATTTGAAGATTTATTAATATTATAGATTACATATTATTGTTATTGTGAAAATGTACCTATCACTAAATAAGCGATTGGTATGTGAAACTGATTATCCTGAACAGTGTAAATAGGCAACGTATAAAACGTATAGATGACGCATTTAAATTTATACATTTCACTATAACTCTTTATCTCTATTTATATTTTCATTAATTATAATTTATCTCAAATCATTCATTTAAAAGATAAAATATTTTTTTGCTTCTAAACCCAAACTGTAGGTATCTAACTATAAATAAATAGCCTCTATAGGCGTAATAAAAAGTTACAAAATACAAAAATTATATTATGATGGATAATATTTTCAAATTTATTTTTTTGTCAATAAACACACATAAATATTTTCAGATTTAATTTTGTTTAAGAGGATGCTACTCAAGCATTTGTTGTCTCCGTCTCACACACTACGACATACAAGGTTTTCGTTCACTAGTTTCAATAGTATGCTGTTAGTTTTTCTATTAGAGTGATTTGACCTATTATCAATATTTTAGATAATAACATTATCTGTACTTAAGCGTCGGCTTTTATTCGATATTTTAATTTTCCAGCGAGATATGAGCATTTTAAATTTTTGATATTTCACATACCCATATCTCACTTGAAAATGTAAATTTCGAAAAATCGGCGACGCTTAAGCACAGATAATATTCTTACCTAAAAGTTTTATGAGTAACACTATTGAAACTAGTGAACGACAATTTGCCTTGTCGTGCGTGTGTAAGACAGAGACAATAAATGTATGGGTAGCGTCCTCTTAATCTATACAAACGTATGTTTTGTAACTTAATTTTATTTAAAATATGAGACCAATAACTTCGGGTTTATTTTTCCGATCGATGAAAACTAATATATAAATATATTTATTCTAAATATTATAGTTATAAATATTATTTTTACATTTTTATATTGGAATTCTGTAGACCTACCAAAAGCATAACTTACAAGGTTACACTTAACATTTTTAAGATAATACATCATAAATAATTGTTAACTGAGTAAATGGCATTTCCGTAAATAGAGTTTAAGACTTAAGTAGATACGGTTATAGGTATAAACAGAGCAATTCAAATTTTAATTAATATAAAAATAGTAATTAATATTAATAAATTTGTATAATATACGATATACGATGAACGATATCGCCCTGTATAATGGTCTATTAATTTGTAACACAGATCTTTAAAAAACATGAAATGTACTGTATTCAATGTAAACGCACATTTCCTGATAATTGGAAACATATTTTATAACTTGTGGTATTAGCTGGTATGTCACGTGGAAATATAATATAATATGCTGCAATTTAACTTTTTTACATAAACCTCATATTATTGAATGTTTTGTGTGTAAAAACATGTGTTATAAGAAAAAATATTTAGGTACCACTACTAATTAGTTAATTACATGTATACATTTAAAAATACATAAGACACTTATAAATATTCAAACAAAACATTATTATGGTTCGATAAAAACTTAATTTTTTTCAGTAATATAATGACTCAAATTTTTAAATTAATATAATATATTGCTTATGATATTGAATATATTTATACAGTTATACCTATGCATTTTATTACAATAAATTCTAATTTAATCGTGTTTTGAAATAAAAACCAGTTAAACAAAATTACAAGATTTATTTGCAAATAAATAATATCTATATTTTTATCTCTATACAATGGTAAATAACCGGCATCTCATACATTGAAATAATCTTATGAACAAAGATAGGTAATATTGTTTCTTTTAAATTTTATAATAGCACGCCAATTTGCTTTAATATAAAAACCTAATAAAACTAAACGTATATTTGCTATGTAGCGCGCTTGTAAGACGTATATGTAAGACTCATATTAATTATATAAGTATTTTGTTTCATTTATTATTATTCAAAAAATTTAAAATTAAAATTAAATTTCAAATAATTTCTATAGAAAATTTACTTTCTCAACACCAATTATTATCCAGATAGCCATACTAATAATTACTAACCAAGGTAATTAATGTTCAAAAGGTAACATAATATAATGATTTATATGTCAACAAATAACAATATTCTAATTTCTGATGGTACCTACTTATATTATTTTTGAATATTTAAAAATGACAACTAAGTTTTTCCTATAATCCACCAACTCAACCATAGTACTCTATATCACTAGTGTGCAATCTTTTGTGTACCACGATCCCCATAATTTCAACGAAAATTAATATATACATATACCTTGGTATATAATACAGCGTTCATATTAATATATATTATTTATTTATAATAATTATAAACGGGCTTGTGTCCAATAAAATGACCTAATAAGTACAATCAAAAACTACTGATACATTGAAAGAAAACATTTTTAAATAGTATCTTTGTTAAAACTATTATTTAAAATATGTGCCGCACTTTTTACTTTTTAGCACCGTATAAAAATACACCAACAAACTCCCTAGATCCAGTCCAGAATCCGACCATAATCTCAAAACGTTTGGTCGAAAATGATAATAAGAAGAGTTATGAACTTGAATAAAGAACACTATTAAAGTATACTGACATATTCAATCTTTATTTGATCAAAATAATTTAAATTTATATTTTAGTAACCGTTAATAATTTGTATATTGTTCATCTTAATACATAAATATTATTAGTATATAATGATCAATAGAAAACTAAGAACTATACAATGAATAGTACGTAGGAAAATTCTATAACCTTCAACTATTTTTCAATACCTGCCATAATGCCATCACGTGTCCACCAAAACAAACAACATTGTTAAATATTTGCTTCTTTGTGTGGATACATATTATTATATTTATAGTGTATATTGATGTATTATAATGTATTATTTTTATTAAAATTAAATGGAACATTTAATATAACTAACAAAGAAATTATTATTTGTTTATAAAACTTTTGTTGATAGAAAAAGTCGACTAAAATTAAATAAAGTATATTTATTCACAATAGAATAAATGTAATGTCTATAAATAGCACAAAACGAGACAAAATCTTTTGAAAATTATATATTGTGTCCAAAAAAAATTTCTATTGTTACCAACACCTTTAGGATCAGCAAAAATCTTCCGGTTTTCAAATTCAATATCGTTCTGGCAGAAAATTGGATCTAGCTAGTACGCTTTGAGCCCCAGGTAAAAAAATCCGGTTCTTTTCTTTATAATTGGGAAAAAAACTAGTCAAGACTCATCAAGTACAAACAACAATATTTTACAATTCTGAAATTAAGCTCAATAAAAATGATTGAAAATTTTGTTTTTGTCGAACAGTATTTCTGAATTTCTGATTTGCGACCCATTTAGTAGAAGTGTAGAACACGTTGTAACTTGTAAGAGAATATCCTCTTATTAGGGGTCCTTAAAGATATATTTTTTTGTATGTGTGTGTGTGTGTGGTGGGGGGGGGGGGGGAAGCTATGAAATATATCCATAGCTGTTAAAGTACGAGGTTTCAAATTTCATAAAGCATGTTGCAAATTAGTTGCAAAATATTGGCATAGGTTTGTAATAAATCGAGTAAAGTCAGGGGGCCAACTTAAGTTTCAGATCAAAACACCACAATTGCAAAACTTCAAAAGTAAGCAGCCACTTCATAGCGACCACCTGAATAACTTGCAAATTTTGAGTAGGTACTAGCAAATACTTGCAAATTAAAAGCTATCGTTAGGTACCCTTTTCAAAGTTTTAGGATAACTTGGGTGGGCTAATTTCGTAACTTTGACAGCTCTTACTAGCCGCCAGAGAAACTTGCAAGTTCTAAAAAATGGACTTGCAAATACTTGCTAATCATTAGCTTTCGTTTAATACCTATTTAGAAATTCTGGGACAACTTGGGTGGGCGAACTTCCAAACTTCAAAGCTCATGGCGGTAATACGGAAAACATGCAAATTCTAAAAACAGACTTTAAAATTCTTGCTAATCATTAGCTTTTGTTTGGTTCTGATTTCAAAGTTCTAGGACAATATAAAGTGGGTGTTCCAACTTTACAAATTCAAAAGTTTATAGCGGCCGCCTGAAAGACTTGCAAATTTCAAAAAGGGGCTTTCAAATACTTGCTAATCATTAGATTTCATTTGATACCGATTTCCAAGTTCTCGGTCAAAACTGGTGGACTTCGTGAAGTTGGCTCATCTTTAAATTTTTTGATTTCACGGTGAAAGTTTGGACTCCAAATACTTGCAAATACTTTTCAAAAAATTGCAGTACTTGGGTGGGTATGGTACCTAACCTAAACCTCAACTGAACTTCACGAACGTTTTTACTACCCAAAATGTTGATGACAAACAGAAAAAAAAAACACGCATCATTATAAAAACAATAAATTCTTTCGCTCTTCTAAAAATCTAAAATAAATTTAAAATTTAAAATGGCTTTAGATAACTCAAAATGAGTTGAAATATTTTGAAAATGTAAACATGTAGAAAATGATATAATAAATAATGTCAATCAACTATGGGTTATTCGTTTTTATCCAATCATGTGGTGAAAATTTGAACTTAAACCGCTCATAAAAAATAAATTTGATTTTCCAGTTTCCGGTAAACTTTTTTTTTATTCAATGTAGAAAAACTTTTGTGGAATTATGTATTACATTTTCAAATCATAGATAAAAATATTTACATAAATATTTTATGAATATTTAATACAAAATAATTTTCAAATTTTTGTGATTTTAACGAATTTTGTAAAATTTCTAACTTGACGCACATAAAAAATTATTATGGATTAATTTCAACTTTTGACCAAACGAAAAATCTTTTTTATTTTAAAATAGGAGTCTATTAGTCAATTATGTCTTTATACAGTTGTACAAATAAAATAATAATGAGGTTGATTTAAATTAGGCACTGTAGATTAAAGACAATTTAGTCTCATTCAGCCAATTTATAAATGCATGAAAACTAAAAAAGTGTAAAATTTATTTTATTGCGTTTATACCATTTCAGGGGTTCAGCGTATCATGTTTTAAGGAGTAATATTTAGGCAATTCACATGACTTAACATTTGGGCTATGTCTATGTGTGAGTAGTAAATTAGCATTAGTGTGTGTTTCCGAGAATCACTGTAATTACGCATCGGGCAACCGCGGCGATATATTATTACAATGGTAGATGAAAAATGTTAAAAATACAATCACCATTTTTTTTTTATAAGTATTTAAAGTTCAAACCTTAATGAAATACGTAAAACTAACGAAAAAGTGCAAATTATTTGCGTTAGAAATTCATAAAAATGTTTCTGTTTAAATTTAAGATTTGAAAATGTCATACAAGATTCCTCCACATCGTTTGAAGTTCATATTTTTACCATATTGGATGTTCACTCGATTCCCCATGTAGTGATTTTCTTATTTTGTTGTAATTCAAAAACAAATAACTGTAAATACATGAATATCTCACTGAATGTTTATATTTTCATTTTTTATACACTATAGTTTTAAAAATATTTTGACTCGTTTTGAGCTGATAACAGAAATATTCAATTTTCGATTTTATTTTTGTTCTATAAATGTCAATAAAATTTTATTTGTTGGGTAAAAAGCGTGAAAAATTAATACACAGCTCCTGATATATTTTTCAAATAGAAGTTGAAAAATATTGAAAATACATGGGCATAATTTTTTTTGTAAGCATTTTAAGTTCCATTTTTGACAATATTCATCAAATTTTAAGTTTTAAAATGATTTTGTAGTTAAAATTTTATAAAACGTTCAACTTTTATAGCTAATAAGGATTAAAAATTTAAAACAAGGTTCCACGTAAGTAGGTTATTCTGTAACCAAAAAATTTAAAAAATATAAAAACCGTTTCTTTTATAATTCTTTTATGTTTAAATTTGGACGAAATTACTTATTGAATAACCAAGAATAACGATTTTAGTTATTTTGTTGTAATTTTATAATATTAATTCAACTTACCGGCTACCGTATTAATAATAAGTAATAAGTAACAATGGTATAAACATAATATTATAAAATATCCACACTGACAAACCGTCTCCGCTCAAAATCGTCTTATATATACAACGATATTATATCATTGAATTTAAATTTAATACCGTTCACTATACAGTGACCCACTATTGTAACCTACTGTACAGCAGAGCAACATCTTTTTATTTTATTTAAAATCAAATGTGCCCAAAATAAATACAAAAGTAATGCAATTATTTCATATGATTTTTAAAAAAAAAATCTTAATTTTAAGGACTTTAAAATTGAATTCCTAAAAAGCCTAGATATTTTGTCAAATAGAGTACATACCTACATGTATAAAAATTAAAACCAGACATTCCGAAGTATGCGTAATTTACCACCGATTATTGGTATAAAACGTATGAAATATACTTGTGCTGCGATCCCCTTAATATGTTATATATTAATATATTCTACGGACAAATAGCTAAAGATGTTTTCCAAATTTACCGCAATTGTATTCAATTTTAAATTTTAGTTGTTACCTTAACTGTAGTACTTTTTCACTAATCTATTATATAAACAAAAACTACTTCATAGGAAAAACTCTCAGTTCTAGCAGAATTATTGGAATTTGATAACTGTTTTTTCATCTGAAAGAAGTAGACTTTTTACAGTCTGCATTAAACTCCAATTGTTTATTTCAAATATTGGTATAGAATAATTTATAAAGTTTAATATATAAATATTGTAAAACAAAGTTCAATGCGATCTGTAAAAAATTTCCCTTAATTTAAAAAAAAAATAATTAAAGTTGGTTGATTCCACAGGACAGGATCATTATTCATGTAGAATGTATATTTGAGGATAAAATTACATTATCACAGAACGCCTTAGAAAGACACCACATACTCGTTTTTTTAAGGGGTTTGATATAGGCAACTATTTTTACTGATGATAATACTAGACTACATGACGACATAGGTACTAAGACCTGCAAGGGCCGGTCCTTAGAAAGCCCAGCCCGTAGTGAAATTGGACCGGGCCAGAACTTTGAAATAAAATAAAGGGTTGGACCGGGCTTTTTAAGTCTTGGAATTTTATTCCGGACCAGGCCTGGGCTTTTTTTTGTACAATTTTTCGGGCCGGGCCGTGCTGGACTTTAAATGATAAATCAAGGGTTGGGCCGGGCTTTTTAAGGATTTTCCTTCTACAATAAATAATCACAATTTAAAATAATAAATAATAATGATCAAACCAATGTTGGTACAGGTAGACTCTATGGATAGATACTATATAGTAGATACAATCATAATAAATATAATAATATATTGATTGGTGGGTATAATAAAGTTATTTATATACCATGATAATATTATATTTTTTTTCACAATATTTTTTGGACTAGGCCGGCCCGGGCTTGAGGATAAAATTGATGGACCGGACCAAGCCGAAAATTTACGGCCCTTGCAGGTCTATAATAGGTACATCGTTTATCATGCATCAATGTCATGTTACTTAATAAAAGCAATTTTGTTGGTTCTTAGTTTTTTCTTTTATGATTGTCAGTTCTCTAGATTTGGATTTATCGGTACTATTGACCATTCACTTCTCCCCATTAATATGGAGTGATAGTTGATATGAAAACCTACCAGAGGTAGATCTAACCCAAAAATATCGTCATAAATCAAATTTTTTAATTGTGTGCCAAACCGAATAATTTATTGTTCATTTTTTTGTGGTTAGAATAAATTATAGGTTTTCAAACTATTTGATAGTTGTTTTCGTTTTTTTTTGTTTTTAATTTTTTGAACTTCAAACAGTTCTACACTTCTTTTAAGTGCACATAACTTTATATAGAAATAAAAGTTGTTATTTGTATTATTTAAATTATCTTAGTTCCAATCCTTATAAAGAAGAATTTTAACTAAAATAATAGATTGCCTTTTATACTTGCAGCCATATTATAAAATATATTGTTTATTTTAAATGATTATAAAAAACTGTTTACTTACTAAATTGTTTCCTTTTTGACTGCTTAAATATGTTTGACTTAATTCATAAAGCTCCAAAGCCGGCTCTACCTACAAGTAATATTAACAGTTAATAATAACAATGCAAAATGATAATTCTCATTTAATTTACCTTGACAGTTACACTTGTTTCTGATGATTTGATCATATCAATAATTTCATCTCTATTTTTATCAGAAACAGGACTACCATTTACTTCTAGTAATTTATCCCCAGGAAGAAGTCCAGTGTAATGTGTTTTATCTTGTCCTGGTTCAGCAAAAATCACTGGTTTCAAACTTTTTGCTGCATTTTCTGATACAAGACCACGTCTTAAAGAGAACCCAAAATCACTACCAGGGCCTGCTCTTCTATTAATGGTCAATATTCGAGGTTCTATCTTTACAATTGGAACATATGGGAGTTTTAAGTTTTCATCAAACTCATCAGTTAAATAATCATTGCCAGAAGGACTAAGGTTAAACGGTGTAGCAAAACTGCTATTTGTTGTTGAGTCTGTTAGACTGTCAATACTTAATACTCTTGGAACATTTTCATACACGATTAATTCATTTTTTAATGTATTAGTTTGTAGAAGAGAATCTGAATCAAGATCCTGTAATGGTCCATGTTCTAAAATTGGTGGAGGTTTAAGAATACCTCTGCGAGGTGGAAGAGGAGGGGTTTGAACAGATTCATCAGTCTCATCACGATTTAATGGAGCAAAAAAGTTGGCACTGTAATCTGCAGTTATTCCACTAGGCAACTTTTGTTTTTCTTTACGCCTTGTACGTAGTTTTAATGATTTTCTCACCTGAACAATTATACAAAATAATATATAAATCTATTTTGAAACAATATTATAAATATTTTTCTCACCTCATCCAATCTTAACAAATCATCAGAAGACATGCTGAAACCTTTTTCTTTTTTTTCCTTGTCTTTACGCATTTTTTTCATTTTTTTTCTTTGCTCTTTTTCTTCAATTTGGTTATTGGATGAACCCTGTGACCCATATCCAGAACTGCTTCCATTATTCACCACATTGTGGGAACCAGAACTTTTTTTCATAAAATTGAACATCACGATTGGTACTGGTAAATTATGATTCTAAAAATGTTTTAAAACTTACATTAATATCTTTTGGTCCAAACATAAATTATTTGAAGTCTATAAACCATGTGGCTTTCTAAGTAAAAATGAACTTTAGAAAAATTGTTGAAATGTAAATATGTAAGAAAAACACTAAGTTAATTTCTAACACTATCGTGTGAATCATTTATTCACATCTAAGACTATAATATATTCAATAATAGTTAATTGTACCACATAATAAATACATATTTTAAGTTGGGGAAAACATACAACAAATATAAGATTTTACAATATATAATACGTGCACATCATTATTATTTTCTACAGACAACAGTTCTTACCTGAAGCTACTCTGTTATTCCAAAAAGGCATTGAACCAACATTCTGGTAAGATCAGAAGTGTATTTTAAATGAAACTAAGCTTAGTAATCATGATTTTTTGTTCTGAAAAAAAAAATAGAAAGTTATATTTCATGACAAGTTAAGTTTATTATAGAGCAATCCAATGTTCAGTAGTTATCTAATTAATTAATTTATAATTATAGATTTACAATAACTGAAAATAAACTGATTATTGATTAATTATTAAATACTAATGGTAATTAATAATTATTAAGATACTGGCACAACAAATTATTTTTATCCAATAAATACTCATAGGTTTAGAAAAAAATTTAAAAACTACATTTAACTTTAAAATATTATTATTATTTTATTTTTTAGACATCGTTGAATACAATTTTGACAGGCATTATTTCAACTTACGTTGGTAGGAATTATCAATATGCATAAACCTTCTAAACATGTCTTCATCGAAACCGAAATTCAATTACGGTTTAATATTTAACTAAGGAACAAATAAATTGTTCTAGTAACTACATAAAAATAAAATAAAACACTTAATAATGCCTATAGTATTATAACAAGAATTAAAGCATTATGTACAATTTTTAAGAACATGGAGAAGTCACTCTGCTGTATGGTAGGTTTAGAATAATATACCATTGAGTAGATAGGTCACAATAATGCATGTGTTAAATTGAATTTCGATGATAAATCATTGCATATTATACAAAATTCTGAGACTTTATTGGCTTTATAAAGAATATTTTATATACTTATACTTATTGATTCATATTACTATCAGTAGGTTGAACTAATTTTTTCCAAAAATATAATTACTCATATAGATACCTATTAATTATTATAATGTTAATTATTTTAAGATTATATCTAGTAAGTATCTCACTAATAATATATAGAGATATTTAAGAAAAAGAAAAAAGTATGTGATACATAAAAGACGATAAGCAATAACAATGGTAATCAATAATAATGAAAGTTATACACAGCTGTTGAACTGAATAATTTTTTAAGGTTGTTTTATAAATTCAGATCAAGGTCTCGTATCCATTTGATAGTGTTCATAGTTTGTAGTCAGTAAAGTTAGTTAAGTCCTTCCAACTATCATTATATTTTCTTATTTGTCTTATTTTTTTGATTGTCATATCCAAACAGAGTTAAGGGAAATGGTAGAAGACAGTGGCTTAGCCAGGAATTTTGTATGAGGGGGAGGGGGCTAAGTCTCAGAAAAAAATACAAATACTACAAATACGTAAAAATATGCCTTCTAGTTACACATTTTATTTTTTTATTAACCTTGATAAAATTCTAAGGTCAATACAGTCAATGTGAGGGGGGCTTTAGCAAAATTAGCCCCCCCCCCACTATGTCACTGGTAGAAGAACTATGTCAGTTAAAAGGTTGGACGATGTTAACAACAGTATATTTTTTGAGAAGGTTTTTTTGGTTCTATTTTTGAGCTTGGCATTTTTTACTATTATAAAGTATTTTTTAGGGAGTCATTTATACCATACTCGTGTGTAATTTATTATATCCGACATGAGTGTATTGTGTACCACTCGGAAATCGTTTGGTCTCACATTATTTATTTTCATTTAACCACAAGTTTTGGTTAGTTTAGACAGTTATTTTAAAAACACTGAATTTTATACTTCACACTCCCCTCTCACGACTTTTAAACAATTTTAAAATTGCCACCAACATTTAAGATTGAAGCATTATTATTCGCCAAAACATGATGACACATAAAAAATGTATTAATTAAAAGTAGACAAATAGGTAATCGCTCTGCTTTATTATGGGGTCCTGTGTACCTTGTCAGTGTAATGCAAGTATTAAATTTGAATTGAATGACAAATAATTGCATATGAAAAACGATTGTGAATGAATTCAACATAGGTCAAGTATATTTTATAATGGTAGTATGAAATAGACGGTTCAGACGCTAAGTCTATTTTGACTAATCCGTAAATAAACGATGTCTCATTAAACAATTTTCTTGTTGTTCTTCAAAAAAGAATAACCGTAAATACTTGAAATTTTCATCAAATATTTATTTTATACAGAATAATATTTTCAAAATATATTGACTATTTTTAGTTATTTAATATTCATAAACATTTGAGATTTTTAATTTATTTTTCTATAAATTTTAATATAACATTTTTTCACTTAGTGAAGAAGCTTAAAGTTGAATACAAGGTACCTGGTACCTCATAAGTTGTTATAATAACAGTTCAAATATATTAAAGATACATAGTCACGATTTTTTATAAGCTATTTAAGTTCAAATTTTGACAAACTTCATTAAAAACACGAAAATTTTTAAATAATTTTGTAGCTAAAATTTTAAACTGTATAAAATGTTCAATTATTATAACCAAAAATTGAAAATTCAAAATAAGGTCTCTCATAAGTATTTCATACTGCAGTAACCAAAAAATCTAAAAATTAAACATAGATTATTAAAATAAATATTTGAAGTTCAAATATGTGGACGAAATTATATATTTGAGCAAAGAATAGCAATTTTAATTTTTAAATTTTCTAGTATCTACAATCATTTGTTTTTGAGTTGCACCAAAAACCAACATCGATTTTTTCGAAAACAGATTTTGCGTAAAAATTCCCGTTTTTCCTTAATTTTCTTTTGTTTTTCACGGCGCTTTTAAAAACTACTGTGAAATTTTTACTTTTGACCCCCAAAGTACTAACTAGATCACTTTCCTATCAAAAAAGTTACTGTTGAAGAACATCCAAGAACTTTTACTGTCCTAAAAGGTGATGGCAGACACAAAAATAAATAAAAATAAAAAAAAACTTACATCATTGTAAAATCAATACATTCATCGTTCCACTCAGAATCTAAAACTTAAATTTTTAGAATTTTTTTTAAATCCAGTAATAACAGCTACTTATATTATGAGGGCTCTTGTATTCCATTTTTAATCTTTTTACTGAGTGAAAAATATTTGATGAAATTAATAGGAATAAAACTTAAAAAACAATTTCAATTGTCTATAAATACTAAATAGCTCAACAAAAGTCAAAATATTTCAAAAATTATACCAAATACATACAAAGCTAATATAAACATTAGGTGAAAATTTTAAATACATGCTTTAGTTATTCATTTCTGAATTACCTAATCTGGTTTTGGGTAAAATTCCCATTTTTTATTCATATTTTAGATTCTGAGTGAAGCGATAAATGTATTGATTTTACAATGATGTGTGTTTTTTTTTTTATTTGTTTTTGTGTCTGTCGTCACCTTTTAGGACAGTAAAAGTGCTTAGATTTTCTTCAATAGTAACTTTTCTGATAGGAAAGTGAATCTAGTTGGTGTTTAAGGGGGTCAAAAATAAAAATGTCTATGTAGTTTTTAAAAGCGACGTGAAAAACGAAAGAAAAATTAAGGAAAAACGGGAATTTTTACGCAAAATCTGTTTTCGAGAAAATCGATGTTGGTTTTTGGTGCAACTCTAAAACAAATGACCGTAGGTACATGCAATTTTGCCTGAATGTTTATATTATCATTTTCTTTACACCGTAACATTTTCCAAATATTTTGACTTATTTTGAGCTGCTTACGGACATTTTCAGTTTCCATTTTTTTTAGTTTTTTTTTCTATAAATGTCAATAAAATTTTATTTGTTGGTTAAAAAAGCGTGAAAATTTAATATAAGGCTCCTGATATAATGTTATAATAGCAGTTGAAAAATATTAAAAATACATGGGCACAATTTTTTTTATAAGCATTACAAGTTCGAATTTTGACAAAATTTAATAATTATTTTGTAATTGAAAATTTATAAAATGTTCATCTTTTATAGCTAAAGATTGAAATTTTAAAACAAGGTTCCTCGTAAATAGGTTATATATAAATTAATTTATTCACAATAATATCATCAAAAATACTTGGTTATATCATAGGCTGACTGACCGTTTTCGCTCAGAATCGATTTTCTTATACAATGATATTATATCATTGAATTCAAATTTAACACCATCCAGTACAGTGACCTACTTGTAACCTACTAACAGAGCGACATCCACTTACCCACCTTTTTTTAATAAAAGTAGACAAACCTATGAGTAATCCTGTATTGCATTTTCAAATCTTAGATATAAAAAGAAAAACTGTATGAATTTCAAACAAAATAATTCGCAAACTTTGTGGTTTTTACGAACTTTATCAAAATTCGAACTTCAGACGTTCATAAAAAAATTTTTGTGGATTAATGCTCAACTTTTTTTTAATTTCCACTAACAACAACTTACAAGGAACCATGTATTACATTTTTTATTGAAATTAATTTTTTTCAAAACTAATAATAACCGTAAATTGTATAAGCCTAAAATAGCTCAACATGAGACAAAATATTTTGAAAATATTACGGTGTATAGAAAGTGCTAATATAATATTTTAACTGAATGTAATTCAGTGAAAATATCATACACCTACGGTAATTTGTTTAAAAATTACACAAAAAACCAAAATCGATTTTGTCAAAACCCGATTTTGCGTAAAAATTCCAGAGTTTCCTTATTTTTTATTTTGTTTTTCCAGGCGCTTTTGGAAACTACTGAGAATTTTTAACTCTCGAATGCACCAACTAGATTTACTTTCCCGCCAAAAAAGACACTGAAGTTGAAAATCGAAACTTAATTTCGACAACTAATCGTTTAAACAGACACAAACAAAAATTGTTTAAAAAACACACATCATTGTAAAATCAATACATTCATCGTCCCGCTCACATTCTAAAATATTCGACCCGTTGGAGTCGATCGCACTTTAGATACAACACTGAGCCACTATAATAAATTATATTCAAAGAACAATAGCCATCATAATATGCATTATAATTGAATAAGTACCAATGTATCAATATTGGTAGGTACTTATTTATAGACCAAGAAATATTTGACTTCTTGAATTTTAGAATTATTTTAACTTTTAATTAACAAAGTTAGTAACTCAAATCAATTATGATAGTGAATTTTATTTAACTAACTTAAAATTACTATGGTCCCCAGTTAATTGTTGAATACAATGAGTTTATTCTTTAATTTATTCAATTTTTAGATTACTTTCCTGATATAGGTAAAAATGTTTTGATCTTTGAAAATAATAAACAACTAATAGTTACAGTTATTATATTTCAATAAAAAAATAAAAAATACATAGCTTAGAAGCTCAAACAAAAGACAATGTTAGGACATTATGTAGCTTCTCAACAATTCAATAATATGATCTATAGAATTTTTTTTAACTAGGAACAAATATTAGAACCGAATATATATCAGGTGTAACGGTATTAATTACAAAGGACCACCGGAAACAAAACTAACCAACGCTCAACTGAAATATGTTGTAGAATTAACAATGAAGACGATGTTATACTTTATAAAAGACGTAATAAAAACAGAAGCGTTATTATGTAGGTACACAAAACACAAAATATAGTTTTCAAATATAATATAATATTAATAACACTAACATATTTTACAGTTTTTAAATCCCAACCTAAGAAAATGTGGCTAAGTGGATGTCGCTCTGCTGTACAGTCACTGTAATGGATGGTGTCAAATTTGAATTCAATGATAAAATATCATTGTATAAGAAAAACGATTCTGAGCGAAAACGGTCAGTCAGTCTATGATATTATACCAAGTATATTTGATGATATTATTGTACTTAGCTATAAATGTTGAACATTTTATAAATTTTTAACTACAAAATAATTATAAAAAAAAATTGTGACTATGGATTTTTAATTATTTTCATCTGCCTTAGCGTATCCCTGACTTAGGATCCTTCTATTAAATTTTCATGCTTTTTTAACCAACAAATAAAATTTTATTGACATTTATAGAAAAAAAAAACTAAAAAAAATGGAAACTGAAAATGTCCGTAAGCAGCTCAAAATAAGTCAAAATATTTGGAAAATGTTACGGTGTAAAGAAAATGATAATATAAACATTCAGGCAAAATTGCATGTACCTACGGTCATTTGTTTTAGAGTTGCACCAAAAACCAACATCGATTTTCTCGAAAACAGATTTTGCGTAAAAATTCCGTTTTTCCTTAATTTTTCTTTCGTTTTTCACGTCGCTTTTAAAAACTACTTGGACATTTTTACTCTTGACCCCCTTAAACACCAACTAGATTCACTTTCCTATCAGAAAAGTTACTATTGAAGAAAATCTAAGCACTTTTACTGTCCTAAAAGGTGATGATAGACACACATCATTGTAAAATCAATACATTTATCGCTTCACTCAGAATCATTCAGGCAAAATTGCATGTACCTACGGTCATTTGTTTTAGAGTTGCACCAAAAACCAACATCGATTTTCTCGAAAACAGATTTTGCGTAAAAATTCCCGTTTTTCCTTAATTTTTCTTTCGTTTTTCATGTCTCTTTTGAAAATTACTGGGAAATATTTACTTTTGACCCCCTTAAGCACCAACTAGATTCACTTTCCTATCAGAAAATCCGAGCATTTTTACAGTCCTAAAAGGTGATGACAGACACAAAAAAAAATTTTAAAAAAACACATACATATCATTGTATAATCAATACATTCATCGCTTCGCTTAGAATCTAAAAAATATGTGTAAATATGATTCGTTTCAGATGTACCTACAAAGTACAAAATCGAAGTTAAATAAAAATATGTGCCTGTATTTTAAAAACGATTTGAATAACTATAATTCGTTTTTAATTTCTACTATATTTGATGCAAACGAAAAATACGGTCTATGTTGTAAAAATTCAAAAATTTTTTAAACTATTCATAAACAAGATAGCTTAGATTTTCTACCACTGGAGAAAGTTCTAAATAGAATGACGTGATTGAAGAAAACATACCACCTTATGCAGAAGACCTATAATTTGATTTTGATTTAAACATTTGACATTTTATATGGAATATCCATGTAATAACATCAAATGGTGGGCATAACAAAATAAGAATGAATTGAAATAACTGGTTTTCAAACTTTGTGGCCATCAAACAATTTGAAATTTAATTTTAAAATGCATCGCTTTGCTCAAAATTTAAAAATAAAATAGAAGTTTCTGCATACCAAGCAAAATTAGAGTAATATAGGAGTCTATGCAAGTTTAAAACTATGTCAGAGACATTTTATTGAAGATCGCTTAAAAATGTATGAGTACAATTTAAAAATAATATAATTAGTACTATAGATTTTTGAATAGCAGTAAACCACAACATTAAAAAATAATGCTATTCAATTTTCTTAAATTATTTATGTTTATATCTATGTTTTTTCATTTTATTATTATCTAATATTATGTAACTACTTATAACGTATAATGTAAACACATTATTTCTGGTGTCTGATAAATTATAATGAATGACAATATAGAATGCGGATTGTAGTTAAAATTGTATAATTTATATTTATATAATAATAGTAATTAGTAATGTATAGTAGCCAAAAGCCATAATATCGATTAAGTATATTATTGAATTATTTATAATTTGTAAACATTATTAATATCGGCAATGTGTAATAAATAATAATATTAGGGATTTATCTAAATTACAGCTTCACTTAAGAGGACGCTACAGGGATATCTGTTGTCTCTGTCAAGTGTATAACATAGCAAATATACGCTCCGCAGATCACGTTTAACTCAGTTTAAAAATAAAAGGAAATCGACCTATTATGAAACTTGATGGTAAGAGCATTATCTCTCTTAGTATTTGGGTTAGGGTGTTTTACGATAATTCAGTTTTTAAGTGAGTTATGAGCATTTTTAATTTACGCTATATTGTTTACGCATAACTTACTAAAAAATTGAACTATCGTAAAAACCTACATACAAACACAAATAATGAACTTACAATAAAGTTTTACAATAGGTCGAAACTCTAACTTTTAAACTAACGAAGGTAAACGCGTTCTCCTGAGCGTAAATTTGATATGTGACGCACTTGTAACTTGTAAGACGATGACAACAAATGGCCGTGCATCGTACTCTTAAGCTTCATCGCATGGGCATAGACAAAGGAGGGAATGGATCCCCCTGCCCTCTTTTTAGCTTCTGAATGGAACGATAATCGTAAGATTTTACAATGTCTATTTATTTTTTTTTTTGTTCGTCATCCCCTTTTGGAACAGTAAAAATTCTTCAATTTTCTACTTCAACATATTTTCTGGTAGGAAAGTGAATCTAGTAGGTATTTTGGGGAAAAGTCGACCAGAAGTGAAAAATGCTCAATAGTTTTCAATACAGGAAAAACAAAAAAAAAATGTCTTCAAAAATTTTAAAAATAATTACTAAACAAAACCTAGTTTTAAATATAGAAATACAGTTATATTTATTTTGGATTTAGTATTAACTATTAAGATGAGTAAAAAAAAAAGATTTAAAAATAAAAGGTATACTGCCTGCGAACCTTTGATGTAAATATGACTAGAAAATAAAATAGACGTTAATTTGATTTTAAGAACAGTGTTTCTCAACCAGGGGTGTACGACCCCCTTGGGGCTCTCTAACTTATTATTTAGGGTCGCGTAAGAATTAAAACTTAACGTTTAATACGTTTTTTTAATGAAAAATAATTATATTATTATATGTATTTTATGTTGTGTACAATGTACGGTACACTTTTACTATTGATTATTAATAAAAATCTATATTCTATGCGAGTATATAAAAAACATATATGAATGGGGGTTAATTGAAATTCAAAAAGGGGGTTGGCTACAGTAAAAAGGTTGAGAAATTTAGATGATGTCAGCAGCAGCTGCACATTATTTGTTTTGTAATATCTCTGACCTACACGCGACATACCTAATTTGTGTTTAGCAGAACCAATTTTGTGTTGTAAGCTTTAATACTAGAATGAACCATTATCAGGCTTAGTTAAAGGTAAGAATATTATATTGGACACTTCTTAGGCTTTAATTAAAATTTTAATTTTAAAGCAAATTGATATTTCAGATTATTATAAAATTATAATAGTTTCAATAGTTATTCCTGACTTTAAATTTAAAACATCAATAAAAGCCTATATAATATTCTATCTTTATTTTATAATAGGTCAATTCACTCAAATAACAACATAGGATTGGTTCTGCAGAATGCATATTTTCTATGGTGTGTATAGATTAAAGAGAAAACAAATAGTGCTCTTACATTATCTTAAGAATGATTGTAAACTTAACAAAATTGAATATGGAGAACAATTAAAAAGAAAAGGATGCAATGGTTAAAGCATCGAATGAGGGCTAAACAAGGGCTAATACATAACAACTTATAAAGTCCTTAAAGTAGCAGTTTCAAATGGAGAAGAATAGGAGAAAATCAAAATCATCTAATGATTGAAAAAAAAATAATAAAAAGGTAGGTAATATACTAATATGCATATTTAACCAAGCACAACACATACTCATTTCTACAGCTTCAAATGTTTCAATAAAATATTACAATATGTCAATAAATTTACAGGTATCTGCTTAGCTTCTGGCTTTTGTAAATCAATACTATATTGATTGCATTTATAAAAAACCAAAGTAAATGTTTCACAAAGTAAAAAAATAAGACTCATTTTCCGACTAATTTTAACTTCTAGTTTCCATTTTAATAAACAAATAATCATAATTTTTCATTAGGATTTTAATAAAATATTATTTTCAGAAATTCATTTAAAATTTTTACAACATTAATTAAAAAGGCTTACCTATTAAATATTATCATTGAATTAATTAATAAATGTCAAAGTAATAGTAGCAGTATGTTAATAGGTAAATTTAGACAAGCACACCTGATAGGTAGTAACTTTTGCTTAATTAATCACACAAAATAATTATATATTATATTATATCAATAATTAATTTTGGGATATTGATAAGGCATATCATTAACAATAATTAAATTAAACTAATTGATTACCATTATTTAGGTGTTCACTGTTTATAATCCCATGTTTAGTTTAATTAAATTACAAACTAATTCAGAAATAGACAATTACCCACCGCATTATATTATTAATTTTTATTATAATTACTATAAGGTATTTATAATGAATAGGTATAACGGCTGGGACAATTTTAAATTATTTGAATTAAAAATGTTGAATAAATCCTGAACAAATGTAACAAACATAATTAATCACAGAAAAGTAAACACTTTAAAGCAATGAAGAGTTATTAATGTTTATCTACCTACATAGTTTTATAATAAACAAAATATATGAAAATACTAATGGCAAATGACAACCAGTACATATTAGTAGGTACGTAAAATAAACAAAATCGAGTTCATGCATAAAAAAAATACATGCTTTGTCAGTGATATAAAATAAAATCATACTTTAGTCATTACTCGTAATAGAAGTGTCGAACGACGCAAAAAAAAATTGTCGAGTGCTAGTCATACGTAAATACGTAATAGGTAGTTCTTAGAAAAAAGACGAGATCGCATAATATTATGTATTTATATTTATATTATGCTATGATGCTATGTACATATTTTGTATATACACATATTATAAATTATCGCCGAATGTATTCAGTAGTGTGGATTCGTGAATGGCAAAAATAAACCAGCGAGTACTTGTAAATTACTTACTAGTTACTTGGATATTACTGCAGGCAGTGGGATGAAATCCTTTTGGGGACCGTAAACTGAACGGGCCCTTAAACACATTATCATAATATATAAATAAATATATTGAGTGTGTGTTTACTATTATACACAAAACAAGTAGATATAAATATTTAAATTAATTAGCGTATTGTAAACAGTGAAATAATATTTAAAACAAAAAACAAAAAACAAAATAAACGAAAATTGTACTAAGATGAAAACAAAAACAAAACACTCGGACCGCCCCGGACCGTGAAGCGTTATCACGTATTTGTAATTTTGTTCCGAATAAAATTCGTACCGTGATTGCGACGGACGGAGGTGTGTGTACGCGCGCGAATGCACACGTACGACGTACTATGGTACGCGGGTCGACACTCGACCGCCTTGGAAGGAGGCCACCACCCGGCGGGGGTACTCGGCACCGGACGACGACGAAAATCCATTCTCCCGCACCGCCACTCAACCGCGCCACTAGAGGCACCGGTGTTGCCAACCTGCTGGGAGCCGGGACATTCGTGGTCGCGTCGTTTGCTAGACGTACGGACGAATGGAAATGGTAATGCACTTCAAAAAACACAAATTCGTTATTAAACGCGATCTAGATTCTAGCGCTCCAACACTTGTAAACGCAGTTAAATGTTAATGTGTTACGGTCGTCGCGAATACGTTTTACTCCTTCGACCGTATTTTAACGATAAATACTTATAGATTTTTATTATTTTTTTTCGTATTTTCCTTCGCCGTTGTGTCACGCGCATATTCGTCTGGTATACCGACGACCGAAGTGAACGTCCGGTCCGTACCGCCCCAACCGTCGTTGTCGTTGGGGCTCACTGCGCGCCATTTGTCTCGCGTTGTGTACTTGTGTGTTGACGACGTAGAAAGTTGTTGCATTCTAAACCCTGTGATATTTGTCTTGTACAGGTAATTCCACCGAAATATTATATATTGTGTGTGTGCCAGCATCAGATTGATCAACCAGGATTCGCCTAGGTACGTCGCAATGTCGACGTAGAGCGTTCGTACACCGACTTTTCCCTCAGCTCAGTACTGTTAGCCTACACCGACCGTCACAATGCCAAGCATCGGTGTCAACCTACGCGTGACCGGTTACTGCAACCAGGGTGGTAGGAAGTACATGGAAGATATGTTTTCGGTGGCCTACCAGCAGACACCGGACATGAAAGACTTGGAGTACGCCTTCTTTGGCATATTTGACGGACATGGTGGTTCGGAAGCAGCTGCATATGCCAAAGACCATTTGCTCGACAACATCATCAAAGATGATGCATTCTGGTCAAAAAACGATGATGATGTATTAAGAGCTATCCGTAATGGTTACGTAAATACTCATATTGAAATGTGGAAAAAATTAGGTACATACATAGCATGCATTCACTTATAGACTAACTCATGAATAACATATTTAATTGTTTAGAAAATTGGCCGAGAACTCCATCTGGTTTACCTAACACGTCTGGCACCACAGCAAGCATAGCATTTATAATGAGAGGAAAAATTTATACAGGTCACGTTGGTGATAGTTGTATAGTACTTGGTTATCAAGACGAAGGTAACAATTTTTATATATTTTGGTTGACAGTTGTTTTTCAAATCTATTTACACTTATCTTTTAATGTTTTAGAAAACGGAGAGTGGAAAGCTAAACCATTAACACGAGACCATAAACCAGAGTCATTTGAAGAAAAACTCAGAATAGAAAAGTGTGGAGGCAAAGTTGTTAATAAATCTGGCGTTCCTCGAGTAGTATGGAATAGGCCACGCATTGGTCATAAAGGTCCTGTACGCCGTTCAACTACAATTGATGAAATACCTTTCCTAGCGGTAGCTCGTGCTCTTGGTGATTTTTGGAGTTTCAATTCTGAGCATAATACATTTGTTGTATCTCCGGAACCAGATGTTGAAGTTTTCAATGTTGATCCTTCTAAACATCGTTGTTTGATATTTGGTACTGATGGCTTATGGAATGTGCTTTCAGCCGATGTAGCTATTTCAAATGTGTATGGAACAGAAAAACATAATATTGAAATGAAATCTTTAGAAGTGAGATACCTGTACATTTTGTAAATAGATTTAATTTCTTTAATTGTATTTTTTTTTTAGAAAGTAGATTGGTTAAATCCATCAAAAAATCTTGTTGACAAAGCAATATTACAATGGAATAAAGTAAGATTGAGGGCTGACAATACTACTGTTATCACATTAATGTTAGATCCACCTGGTCCACCTGCTCCACAAGTGTTATTAAAACATAAAATGCAGACTGGCAATATGAAATGTGAAGATAAAAATAGTTGCAAATGTGTTGATGGAGATCCACAAGTTCAAAGATTTGGTCGAGGTTCAAGTAGTGGGTATGCCATATTCACTAGATATCCTACAGACCATCTAAGAGCATCTAGTGCTCTTGCCAGCACTTCAAACCCGTAAGTGACTTAGTATTTTTACTTTAATATTTTTCCGTGTCTAATGTTTTTACTTTTTTTTTTATACAGATATCCTAATTCTCCTATAGAAACACCACCTTTAAAAACAAATAAAGTACTCAGAACATCTGCAAAAATTAATAATAATAATAACAATAACAATAATAGTGCTAGTAAAAAGGATGGTCAACCAGCAGGAAAACGGTGTACACGGACAAGCAGTGGAAGAATTGTTAAAAAACAAAAATTAAATGAAAAGTCTACAACTAATGATGAGACTTCAAAATTTGGAAATAGTGATTCTGAAAATGAGCAAATGCCACGTGAACCTTGGCTGTTGTCTCCAACTAAAACAATTAAACCTGAAGATACTAAAGTAGGTGTAGTATTAAGAAGTTCTGGAAAAATCCAAAAGGTATGGAAATGTAATGACACCAAAGAAGATTCCACTCCAACTAAGATTACGACAATATCAAAAATTAAAACTCCTTTGACAGAACCAATGACTAGAATATTAAGGTCACACAAAAAGAAAGATAGTAGAAGATTCAAAAAAGTTACATCTAGATCATCTTGGTCAGCGGGCATGGTAACTCGTAGTCATAGGAGAAGTGTTAAATGTTAATTATATTGTCCCTATGTTTATTTTAATTAATTTTACCACATTTTTTCAACTACAAGAATCTTTCGATATGTTTATATTTTGTAGTACCTATTGTTTTTATTGTATGTTGTTTGACATAGCTTTGCTTATAACACAGAAATTATTATTGTGTTTTTTCCTTTTCTTATTTGTTTTACCTAACAAACAAAAATATTTTTTCAAACATAATATAATGTTTTCTATTATGTATTTTTTTAACTAATTTAAAGCTTTTTGATTAGATAATGAAAATTTATAATTATTTGTTCAATTCATTAGTTATGCTATTGATTAATATGTACATTTTATAAAATCAACAGTTTTATTATATTATTTATTTTTTCTTTTAGAAAAATTGTTAAATGATAATATTATAAAATTTAATTAATAGTTGTGTATAAAACAATTATATTTTTTTAAATATGAACATTGATTATAAACATATTAACTTTATAATTGTTTACAGGATGTGAAATGTAAATGTTTGTTGAAACTATTAAGAGTAAAATATTAAATCATACAAATTTATATTAAAATTTATAATTTTTTTGCAGAGACTCAATTATTCCTATTTGATGACGTTGAGTAACCACTACCTAATAACCTATAGTAGTGTAGTATGTATTATCTGAAATGGCTTTGTGCGTTGTTCATTGCACACGGCATAGACAAGTATATGGTCACGGACTAAGATATAATTGACTGGAAACGAGCAGCTTATCAGTGATCGCATATGTATGTACAAGATGCAACAGAATTGGGTCACTACTCGCTATGAGGGCCGAGGTTTACAACGCCATCTGTATAAAACACGGACTAAGATACAAAATTTGATGCCAAAGAAAACCGGTAGCGCTGAAAACATTCAGTTCTCAGATGTAGGGAACCACTTGGCGACCAACTATGTCGTTTACAGTCCATAGCCTTGTACACAAGGACGTCCGCAGGAATTTGTCAAGGGGAGGGCAAAATATTTTTCTTTTTACATTTTTTGTCTAACTCTCCTATTAGTGAAAAGAATTTTTGTGACATGTTTTCTTTCACATAGGCAGGGAATGTAAAAAATATTTATGAATTATGCATAGATAGTTAGTTAAAACTTAATCTTACAGCATTAATTTTAATTAATTGTTATGTAATCTTAAATTAGCAAATACACTTTCTTTTAATAAATAAAATGTTTCCGTTGATCTTATAATTTTAGTTGATTTTCAAAATTAAATATTTCCAGCTTATTCAATCATTGATACCACAAACTTGAAAAGCTGAAACTATTGTAGGTTAACTATTCTATTAACATTTAATTTTTTTATCAAAAAAAAAAAACTTTGTTGACACTGCAGTATTGCACTAGAGGCCCCACTACTATGTCTCATCTATAAAAGCACCGTTCATAATCGAGTGTAATAAAAATCACTGAAAAAAAAAAAAAAATGTTTTTATTTTTAATTTAAAAAAAGTTACTTTGCAATATTTTGTAATACAGCAGTAATGATTGAGGTTGGGATTTCTATGCACTTTGCATTGTTTTCCAAATCTAGACAATACTTGTTATATTTTATGACGACTTTAAAAGTTAAGGTCATATTTTGCATTTCAACATTTTTGAGACATTTTGTAGAATTTCTAAATTAAAAATTTGCACATGATTTTTATAATAAATATATAATCTAAATCTATAGGTATATCAGAGAAAAATAGGTTATTTTCAGATTAAATAAGAAGTCCAAAATGATAAGTTCTGATTGTAAAACTTTTATACAATCCTAAAAAGTTTAAAGTGTATAATATATTTTATATTAGAATTTATTTCTTTAATATTAAAAATAAAATAATTTAGTGCATTTTTATTTTTAGGACATAATTATCAATAATAATTATGATAATCAACACAGAAAAAGCCAAATAGTGGGCAACTACCCTTACTACCCTTGCAATTGTACAAATAACATAGTATGTGATGTTCAATATTCACCTATTCTGTGGAAATAATATTGAAAATATGATTTATTTAGTTGATAACGTTTGCCACGCCCCCTGGATTTTGCGCGTTCAAGGCCACAAGTCACCCGATTCAGACATGACACGACCGTTTACAGTCAATTTCACGAAATATCGCACTCGACGATAGTGCGTCTAGTGGACTTTTTTCCGTAGTGTTAAAACATATTGTGTCAGAGAAGTCGCGGCAAATTTAAATTTATTATTTAAATACAATATTTCTTTATACAAATTATCAACAGTTCTGCTTTTTTTCCATCACATTTATTTTGCGACTACAAATACTTCAGAATTATGTTACATTAAAAATTAAAAAATAATAAAAGGTGGGCAAATGGGTCACTATAATGGATGGTGTTAAATTTAAAAAAACGATTCTGATCGAAAACAGTCAGTCAGTCTATGATATTACCTAGTACATTTAGTGAATAAAGTAATTTATTTACCTTTTACGTGGAACCTTGTTTTAAATTTATAATCCTTAGCTATAAAATTTGAACATTTTATACATTTTCAACTACAAAATAATTTTTAAAGTTTTTCAAAATTCAATTGTAAAATGCTTATAAAAAAAATTTGTGCCCTACTTATTTTTAATATTTTTCAACTGCTATTGTAACAAAATATCAGGATCCTTGTATTAAATGTTCACGCTTTTTGACCCAACAAATAAAATTTTATTGATATTTATAGAAAAAAAAAACTAAACAAATTAGAAACGAAAAATGTACGTTAACATCTCAAAACAAATCAAAATGTTTGAACATTTTATCAAGTATAAGAATTATTAAAATAAACATATGGTGTACATTTCAAGTGTCTACAGACTAGTTATTCGTTTTTGAATTACAGCAAAATAAGAAAATTGCTACACAGGAAATCAAATGAATATCAAATCTTGTTAAAATTTTAACTTCAACCCCTCAAAATAAATTTATTTTAACTTTCCAGTAGACATTTTTTAGAAAGTTAGACCAACTATTATGATGAATCTTTTATTACATTTTAAAATCTTTGGTTAAACTAAAAAGTTTTATGAATTTCTAACTCAAAATAATTTTTGTAATTTTTCAAATATTGAACTTTAAATTCTTATCAAATAAAAATTATGACTGTATTTTTAACATTTTTAAACTGCTATTGTAACCATATATTAAAAGCCTTTTATTAAATTTTTAAACATTTTGACCCAACGAATAATATTTTATTGACATCTATAGAAAAGAAAACTAAATAATTTGGAAACCGAAAATGTATGTAAACAAGTCAAAATATTTTCAAAATTGTTTGGTGTATAGAAAATGTTTTGAACTTTTCTTCCAATTATCCAGTCATTTAGTCACGGCTTCAACGCTTCGTTGAACAATTTTTAATTTTGACGTGCGAAATTTTTTATGGTGACTTAACCTTTTACTTGTGCCATTTTAGCTCAATTAGATTGGATTTACAAAGGATATGGCAGAAGACGCACGATATCTAGTACCATTTCCATTCCAATTTGATCGAGCTAATTTAATTTTTCTGTCACCAATTTTTTATTTTGGACTCCCCCCCCCCTGTAGACACCTCTGGTACTATCCAAGGTGGACTTATAAATCCGTAATCTTCAATCGTGGGGTACACTATTAAAGGGTATTCGGAAAAAAAAGCCCTGGAAAAAAAAGCCCCGGAAAAAAAAGCCCCGATTTCAAAACACGGTAAAAAAAGCCCCACCTATAGGAAAAAAAAGCCCCGTACTAATTAAACACATAACGCATTTTCATTATAGTGTACATTTTATAATTTAATATTTGTATATAGGTAACCTAACCTTTTTTGGACATAGTTATATTCTATAACCATATATATATGTATAGTAACATTGAAATACAAAAGATTAAAGTATAGTAAGGTAATAAAATAATTGACATTTGATTTTATCTTAAAAATTATGTAGGCTCTATCTGAAAACTAGTCTTGGTAAAACTAGGTACAAAACAATTAATTGAAAACCGCCTAAAAAATTTATGTATACAAATTAAAAATAATGATATAAGCATATAAGATTTTCTAATGGCAGTTAGCCACAACATTAGAAAGTAATGTAATAAATAATATGTTATTGAACTAATTAATATATATTTTGATTTATGGTTTATGTTATAATTTTTTAACTGTGATATATTAGTTATTGTTTAATGTCATATACGATTTATACTAGATGTAATTTTCTAAAGTTACCTTTTAATAAAATAATATATAAAGAAGTGTTAGGTACATTGATAAATGTAAGATTATATTATGATTATATTTAATTATGTAAATCATAATAAAAAAGAATAATGTATTTAGTTGGTACGGGGCTTTTTTTTCTTATGACGGGGCTTTTTTTTCCAATGAATGTTGTCCGGGGCTTTTTTTACCGGGGCTTTTTTTTCCGGGGCTTTTTTTTCCTAGATTCCTATTAAAGATAGTATTATCTAAAGCACGGATATAGATAGTAGATACTATGGTTGCACGACGGCCCATATTGGATCACAGCGCTGAGCGGCGCCGAATGTTCTTATCAAATCTGACAAAAAGTAGACAACAGCAGGCTGCTACCACAGAAAACTGAATAGATTATAAATGCTATAATCAATTCTACTACCACCTAATAGTAAATAGTTTTAATACCTATTCGGTCCCAGTGTTATGTACAATGTACTTATGTTTGCTTTACTTAACCGTGGTTTAATAGTTATTAGTTTAAAAATTAATTATGGGCCGAATGCCTAGTCAACTTTTTTTCTGACAACTTTATGTTCTTAATTTTTTTAGTTATTTATTTATATTTATGTTAACCTATTTTTAATTCTCTAGTCACTCGATTTTATTAATGTGCCTTAAATTGTCAAGATGGAACATATAAAAACTCCAAAAGTAATTAAACAATTCCTAGTCGCGTCCTCATAATTATAAATATTAAAAATATACTTAATAAATAATAGTTGGATATTTTGTTGGGTGCTTGTGGCTGAGGTTAACACATTATGCATGTGTGCTAGATAACTAGATTCCTTCTTAAATTATCTCAAACTACACAATCCCTAACCTACCCACCTGTAGTGTTTTATTATTCTACCCGGAGAGGTTATGGCAAGTGGTTTGTATTCTGTAGTTATTATAGTAGATCTAACCCAGGTTGTTGTGCATGCTTTTGTAGGACACGCAGTGAGTTGTGTGTATAAATCTGTAACACATGCAGTTGTATGGCCGAAAAAGACAGGTTCGTGTCACCGGCTGGCTTCCGTCTGTATCGTTTGTCATCGGCTCCCGGATCGTACTCTCTGTTCTGCCGCTTGAGGTCGTGGCTACAGCGTGAAGCTGCCATGGCCAAAGTGGCCAGGCAACAGCAACAGGACGGTTCGGTCATTAAAAAGGTACAACGTGTTATTCAGTTAAAAAAGAATGCTGATTAATAGTTAAAATTATTATAATAAATATTAAAAAAAATCTACATTAAATAAGATTTTAAATAATTTATTCAGCTAATGACTTAAAATCTATCAAAAGATAATTGATTTGTCGGTTATTAATTAATAATATTTAATAAACACTCTTAATATTTACTTTATTTAAAATATAAATGTACTAATATGCTTACATAGGTATTTTTTTAATTTTAAAATATAATATTGAAGACAACCAAGTTAGCATAATTATTAGTATTACAAAGATAACATTAAAGGGAAAATCATATCTAGTTTATATTATAGGACATTTATAAGATATTTCTATTTTAAACTTATTAAACATTTGAGTTTCAAGTTGCCAAGTTATCACCAGTGGCGCCGACCCTATGTCCAAATATGTGACTGAAACACTTGTCTTAAGTGGGTAGTGGTGGTATACAACTAGTATTAATGGGCTTATTAAGTTTGCTCTTTTAAGATAATAATTATGGGTATGATAAAAATAAAGACCAAAAGAAAATAAAAATTAACAAATTAATAAGCATTACTTGCAAAGCTAATTGGTACAAATAGAATTGTATTATAATTATGAAAAGCACATTACAATCTAAAGCTTTATAATATTAAATAATTTTGATTAGAAAATTATAATTATTATTTTTAAGGTTTGTAAATAAAGTTTTTGTTAGATTCACAAAGGTTTAGATAGACATTTATGCATTATACTTAAACAAATTAAAGACCTATATTTTTAGTTTATTCATATTCCAATTTAATTAGTACCCATAATTAATAAATAAGTGAATATATTAATTGAGGAGTGTGGGGGCCTCCACTTGGGTCAGTAAAGATTCTGCAACATGACTTGGAATGAACCTCGGCACCACTGGATTTTACTGTACTTCATGGTCATAGTGATGACTTTTAAACCAATTATTCTAAAAATTTACCCTATAACTGCATGATTTTGCATACTTCATATATGCATGAAATTATAACCCCTTATCCACTAATTGTGTATTCACATATTATATATTTTAAAAACAATTTGTCATAAGTTATATTTTAAACAATATTACATTTAGGTGCCATGTTTTATTTATTTATTTTGTTAGACCTGATTCTTATGTAGTTTAGAATATTAATTTAACTAATTAATACAATTAGCAGAATAATTATATATAAAATCTATTTCACTAAAGCCAAAGTTTTATGTATAATTTAAGGATAGTTATTTTGAAAATATACTGTCATCTAAATAGCTAATACATACTATACTCTTTTTCTCGAGAGAAGGGACCGTTTCCCGCTTATAAAATGATTTGATTGGTGCGTGATCATGCTTACAACAAATAGTTGGTGGGGGATGCGCGATGGAGACCGGTTTTAGTCGGAAGACGATCCTGTTCTCTCATGAAAAAGAGTATAGATATAGTTCTGTTAAGACTAAAATGATTTATTCTAATTTTAATACCAACTAAAGTGTGAAATATATAGATTTTAGAACAATTTGTTCATTTCCCTGCATTTTTTAAGACAGTATGAGTGATCCAAAATAAAAATATTATAGATCAGGTTAGGTTAGAGTTGAGGTGGTACATCATAAAACCATTATTATATTTTGCTCTGAGGTGAACAAATGCGAATCTGGTGTCTAACACTTGATTATTTTTTTAAGCAAAACCTTAATATATAATAATTGACAGAATATTTATTAAAAATTTTAATACATCTATTAACCACTAAACATGGAAAGATAATTATTAATTTGATGGTTTGTAAAATACTTTAATCCTATATGAAGGTGCCATTGCACCAATATGATGTGAATATATGCTACAATGTAAAAAATATAATCAGTATCATTACAATTTATATTATGAAACAGTTATATGAACTTTAAAATAAGTTCAGTTAAGAAAAAAAATGTATTAATTTAACAGCTTATTCTAATGTAATGAAGTCATTTTTGTTTAATTATTTCATTTTTAATAAAATGTTAAGTATTTAAGAATCCATTAAATGTGATTTCTCAACTACAATATTAATATGTTAATCTTAAATTTGAAAATTGTATATGAATAAGAAAAAAACAATTTATAAAACAAAAAAATATATTTGAACAATTTATCAACATATTTATGTCCGCTCTATTGTAAGAAATATTTAAAATTGTTTAAAAACAAACCTTACTTTCTAATTTCTTAAAAATAATAACAATAACAGAATCCATATTATATACATTACCATAAATTTCTCTCTGAGCGTTTCAACATCCTCACAAAAAAACTAACATGATTAATCCTAGGCAAAATATTGAAAAGAAAATGTAGTTATAGTCTATGTATTGAATAATTCTTAAAAATGAACCATTAATAGTTTTGTCAATGAGAGAAGGGGCCCCCTCTGTCACTCAAGACTTGTTGGCCATAATTTAATTTTATATTTTAAGCTTAATACCTTAATAATTTGGATTGTTTGCTTAATTCTAATGTAGTGAATTAGAAATGTTATACAATTATTTATATACAAATTTCAAATTAAGAATTCACAAATTAAAAAATAATTTAGCCACTAAACAAAATTTATCTTAAAAATATAGTTAGTAGTATTCGTCATTTTAACTTTTAAGATAAAACATAATAAATTAATATGCTTTTTAAAAATATGAAATGCATGGTATAAAATTTGAGATTAGAAAAAATTATGTATTTTCAATAACTTTGTGTATTTTTCAAGATCTAATATGGTTTACTTTGGAATATTCAAGATGGTATTTTGCTTTGTGACTAATAACACAATTATTTTTAGCTTAGGTATTGATATCTTTTAGATATGTACAAATTCAAATTAACTTTAATTTATACTACACATAGGCCAAAGCTGCCCATCATAAAAATAAGCTTAAGTAGCTCACAATTTAAAACGCTATTTACTTTTGCTTAAAGTTCCATAAAGTATTAATTATTATATATTAAATCTGAGTTAATTGATTGAAATGTATACTTTTCTTAATTTCAGATAGAAAATGTACGAATGTTAGACCGATATAATTCAAAAAAAACGTCAGCTGGTACATTATATTTAACAGCTACCCATTTAATATTTTTCGATACTGAAAATAATAAAGAATCGTGGGTGCTGTTAATGCATATAGGCAATGTTGAAAAATTACCTATTACAACTACTGGTTGCCCAATTTTAATACGATGCAAAACATTCCTATCAGTCACATTTGTCATACCAAAAGAAAGAGATTCTCACAATATATTCACATCACTGCTTGTTCTCTGCCAACCTGGTTTGTATTTACATTGCTATTTAATTTGTAAATATGCATTAATCTAAAGATAATAAAATATTCATATACATTTTCAGCAAAAATCGAAGATGTTTACTGTTTTTTATACAAATCAAACTCTGATAAGATATCAAAAAGTGCTGGTTGGGATAGTTTTAATCTGGAAAAAGAATACCAAAGAATGAATGTACCAAATGAATCTTGGAGTCTTACTACATTAAATCAAGACTATCAGGTTGATATCTTTAATTAATTATATTTTTATAATCCTGATATGTGTAGGATACATGATAATAATTTTATTACATTATTTCAGTTGTGTGATACTTACCCAAAGTTCCTTTTTGTTCCATCATCTGTGAGTACATCTATTTTAGTGGGCAGTTCAAAGTTTCGTAGCAAGGAACGGTTACCAGTACTTACATACTTACACGGAAACAAGGTATTATTACAGACATTTTTTTGTTTTTTGAAGTATTCATTTTTTTACTTTTAGGCATCAATTTGCCGCTGTGCACAACCATTATCTGGATTTAATGCTAGATGTATGGAAGATGAGCAACTTCTCACATGTATACTATACACAAATCCAGGTAGCGAGTACATGCATGTTGTTGATACCAGACCAAAGGTAATTTTATTGGCAAAATAATTAAACAAGGCTTATTACTCTATGTTATTATGTACATTTTTAGATAAATGCCATGGCAAATCGAGCAACAGGGAAAGGATATGAAAACGAAAACTTTTATGATAGTATTAAATTTAATTTCTTAGGTATAGAAAATATTCATGTAATGAGAAATAGCTTGTCCAAAGTTGTAGATTGTGAGTTCCATTGTTGTACAAATTATAACTTAATAAATAATACTTACTTATCTTTTTGGTTTTGTTTAAATATTAATATCTTTTACTAGTATGTGAACAACGAAATCTATCTATGTCGCAATTTATTGGAGGATTAGATAGTAGTGGTTGGTTACGGCATATCAAAACTATTCTCGATACATCAGCGTTTATATGCCAAGCAGTTAATAGTGGAAAATCTGTTGTGGTCCATTGTTCAGATGGATGGGATCGAACAGCTCAAGTCTGTTCACTAGCTTCTCTAATGTTAGATCCATATTATCGCACACTCCAAGGATTCCAGGTAGAATTAAATATTTTACTAAAAAGTTGAAGTTATATTCTGATTTTTAATTTTATTAAATACTAGGCGCTTATTGAAAAAGATTGGTTAGCATTTGGTCACAAATTTAGTGATCGGTGTGGCCATATAGCTGGTGACTCTAAAGAAGTCTCCCCAGTATTTACACAATTTATAGAAGCAACATGGCAACTCACAATGATTCAACCTACTTCATTTGAATTCAACGAACGATTTTTATTAATTTTACATGACCATGTAACATCCTGTCAGTATGGGACTTTCATTGGAAACTGTGAAAAAGAACGCGTTGATCTCAAGTAATTATATTTTAATTTATTTTATTTCATAAAGTTAGTTAAATAATTTATTTTTTTAACTTAAAATAATTGTTTAGACTCAAGGATCGTACATTTTCTTTTTGGGGTTATGTTGAAGAACATAAAAAAGAATTTTTAAATCCTCTTTATAGTGCTCAAACAGAAACTATGAGCCCTGATTTATCACCACAAAATATAAGATTTTGGCGAGGAATGTATTGTCGTTTTGAAAATGGAGTCCATCCACGGGAGCATGTATATGACATTTTACTAGCGACTAGTGAACAGACAAAATCCATTGATGATCACGTAAAATTCCTACAAAAAAGATTATCATATTTTAAACGTAAAATAACTGATGGTGCAGACATGGTCAGAAACAGTCTGTTCTCAAAAGAAATATGTGTAGAGCCTATGAGCTACAACAAAGAAGAAAATATTATACAATCTATGAATGATGCATTTGATAATTTAACTGTTATGGAGCCAAAACTAGATGAAGCCCATAAGGTGGCTATTGAATGGAAGAGTTTACGAGAAGCAGTTTCTTGTGAATGCTCTACTGATTCTTCAACAAAAAAAGTAATATATTGTTGTAATATCAATGATTTAATTATATTAAAATTTATCTTATTACAATAACAAATAATGACCCAAAACGGGAACATTACCAGTAGCGCTTAAATAGTATGTCGAGATTATGAACACAAATGGATCAGCATAATAGTAATATCTATACACTCAGGGCTGTTTAGATTGTGGGGGGGAGCAATAGGACATTGTTAGGGACCCCTTTAAAGTATTGATGACTGATGTATAATAATTAATAATAACCAACTGTCACCGTTATTGTTCTTATTGAGCTTTCTATCCCGACAAAAGACTAAAATATCCTTCCTATTTTATCATACTGTATTATGATGGTGAAGGGCCCCCACATTAATTTGCCCCTGACCCCCATAAATCTTAGGACGGCCCTGGATATACTATTTATAAATGTGTTATTAACATATAAAACACCTATTAGACCTCAATACACGACAAGGAAACAGGTGCCAAGAGAAGTCTGTCTTATGTCTTGTTGTATTCCTGCTACAGTTATGTTCGTAAACATTATCATTTAAGGCTCCTGAAAACGTATCATTTTTAAAGAGTTGTGGTAGGCAATTATTTTGTTTCTGCGGTCACTAATTGTCTTTGTGTGTAGTATTAGTAAATGATCATTAGTGTGCATATATTCCCCACCAATCACCCGCATAAAACATATTACGCACCTGCATACACATGTCATTTAGTCGTTAGATAAAAATATTCAAAATCAATTTATGGACGTGAAATTGCTATACGCCTGACAACAATTTAAATACTTCCAAAATTCTGATTTAAAAAGTGTAAAGATGTTTGAATGCATAAACAAAATTACTTTGCATCGGTCAGATCACTTTTTCAATTTTAGCAAAAATCTTGACGATAATAAATATTTTACTATGTATTATTACTACTACTAATTTTACAATGTATAGGGTTTACCGGAATTTATTTACCACTATTTATTAAAAACATTACTGGCAATTAATGACTATAGTTATATTTTAATTATTACAAAATTACACCCAATGCAGTGGTATTCTAATGGAGGGGGGAATGCGGATATTCCTTTACCCTACCCCCCTCGACATTTTCAAAAAGAATTAATTTCTTATGAAATGTATTTTTTTGTCAATAAAAACCCCCAAAATTCAGTTTAAAGTATGCCACTGACTCAATATGATTCAACTTGTTTCCCAGTTCCAATAATTAGCACATTTTTGTTTTGTTATTAATCTAAATAATTTCACAGCACATATTATACATCTTTTAACTATATTTTATTATAGATTACAGTAATTTAATATTTATATTTATACTTTATATTTAGTATCACTGTTGGAAATGTGGAAATGTGTTTTGCACTCGTTGTATAGATATGAATGTTTCATTACCTGGACACCTTAGTCAAGATCCTGTGCCTGTATGTCACGGATGTCGTAAAATTGTTTCAAGATCATCGACAGAATCTTCTTAAGTTCATTGTGTTATTATTCAACTAATTATTAGTTAATTTTACTAATATTAAGACCAGTTACAATATTTATACTTAAATCTGTAAATATAAATACCTATTCCAGTTATAAATTAATTATATTATGAACATATAGCCTAAATTATCTCATAGGTCTCCAATTTTTTAATAGTACCCAGTCTTTTTTTGTTAAAAATAAAAATGATCGCGCAATATTTTCTTTAACACACCAAATAATATATAATTTAAATAAGCTAAAATGTTATGTTAACTTTAACTATAATGTTTTGTGCAAATTGAGAAAAATATTGGCACAAATTGAAGAATAGTTTATATTACATATTAAAAATTATTTTATTTTAATCATACTATTTATCAAAGTTTAAATAATTTAATTAAGTATTTAAATTACATTTATATAAAACAAGAACAATAATATTCTAATATAAAAATAAACATATACATTTAGTGTTGACTTCCTACATTCATTTATACATAAATATAAAACAATATTGATTACTGAATGATAATATTTTAATCTTGTTGTATGCCTAATAGTTTCAGTTTTAGGTATTTCATAAAGTAAGACCATACAACTATATTATTATTAACTTAAAGTTTGAGTAAAACAGTAATGTGATATCACTCATTATAATTTATAATTAACAAAATATATTTATACTACATGTTAAATTAAAATTAAAATTTCAAATTTGTTTGAAAATATTATTGTGTATACCTGAAATAATTGATAGTATATGATTTTAATGAAGTTTGTTTTACATTTATATTAAATAATAAACACTGAATATTACATATTACATATTCTGGTTGAAAAATTGGATCAAACCTATACAATTGAAAAGTGATATTTTAAGTAGGTATATACCTACAAATAATTAAACTCTAGTTTTTAGATTTAATAAAAATTTAAGTTTTAATAATGTAATTCCATTTCCTATACCATATTACTATATATATTATATTATATTACATTACATTATTATAAACTAATAGATATTGATTCCAGAACAATTATAAAAGTTTTTTTTTAATGTTTATACTAAGCAAGGTCCTCGACATTTATTTTCTGTGCATAACTGTATAAGAAATGTAACACCACTTGTTGTCTCCGTCTTACAAGCGTAAAACCTAGCAACATTTTTTTAAAAGCGTAAAATATATAATTGAAAAGAATATTGATCGTATTTTTTAAAACCTTGTAAAATTTCCCTGTTTTAATAAGTATGTTGTATGTGTATAATCAGTAATCTATGTATTTACGGATTTCAGTTCACGTGCCATTGACGCAACTAGATGAATGCAAAAGCGTCTTTTAGCGCTCGTATTTTTACCCCTCGTATTTTTAGGTCCAACTATTATTTTTACAGTGAAATACCATACATTTTATGTTTTTTAAATTATGATATATTTACTGAAAAAAAATTTAAACTATTTTCTATTATGATAAAATTAAATGAGAAGAATAATAATTACCTAGGTATCTTACTTCACATAGAAAAATTAACTAAAATAAAATTGATTTATAATGATTAATGATTTAAAATACATGGGGACCAAATGTTCTATAATTAATATACACCGAACCCAACCGAGGACTATAAAACGCTATGACTAGAACTAGGGGCGGATCCAGAAGGGAGGTCAGCTGACCCACAGTTAATATTTGCTGATCAAATTAGCCTCTTTTCAAATCTTGGGTAGTTGGACACTTGGACCCTTGAATAAACACACATACCTACAGTATAAATTAATTTTTTTTGTTTTATATACCTAGTACACAATTATAAATTTCTAATCTGGTTTTAATAAGTGGCCCCTTGAAGTTTCCTAACTCTGGATACACCCCTAATCAGCCATTGGTGGTATTTAATATTTAACATCATCGTTATCTAACTATAATGGTAAGTAAGTGTAAAGAATATGAAATGTATGTAATGTAAAATAGTATGAGTATGGCAGATCGCCAGGCAGTATATCGCAATTATAATGCACTATTTGAGAAAAGTTAAACATTTTTTTAAGTAGGTGGGTCTAACACCAGAATTTTTTTCCCATAACATGAAAATATAGATCGGCGCCGCTGGTTAGGTGGGAGAGGCACCAATCAGCCTCAGCTCTCTAATTTCCTTATTACAATTTACAAGACATTTTCGGATTACTTGCCAATCATAAATTTTAACTAGCTATAAACTAGGTTTAAAATTAAAATATAACAAAACGGCAAAATCCTATGAGATATTGAGATGCGATAGATAATAATCTTATCTTCAAATTGTATAATAAGGTTTAAATTCACTCTTTTATAAAATTTCTCGTAAGTTTTATTGATAGAAGTTCAAAAATATTAAAGATACATTTAGGCACGGTAATTTTTTATATGCATTTAAGGTAGAAATTCATCAAAATCCCGAAAATGTGCAAACTATTTTTAGTTAGAAATTCATAAAAGTTTTTCTTTTGATATCTAACATTAGAAATTTTTATAGAAGATTCCATAGAAGTTTATCTACCTTTATTAAAATAAAAGTTTACCGGAAAGTAACGCTATTTATGGCCATGAGATATTCTAAAATTGTATTAATTTTTCTTTTTAATTATTAAATTTGATTTTTTTATACATGAATATAGGTACTAGGATGACGCACCGTCTCCTGTCAAAATCGTTTTTCGTATGGAATTATTTATCATTGAATTCAAACCTAACACATCTATGATCTATTACAAATTACAATGACATATAGGTATACTATAGGTACGCTTTTTATACATTACAGACTGCAGTACAGCATTTACATTTTAATGTTTATATTTTTGCGAAGTTTGTCAAAATCACTAGTTTTGTATAAAGTACCTGGAGTTATTTTAGTTATAAATCACTACTTAGTACTTATTTATTTATTTATATAGACATATAGTATATAAAAGCTATAGTTACAATAATTACATATTACAATTATATGGTATATTTCAACTTGTAATTCATATAATATATGTTCAGATTTGCGTGCTTCCGAGTTTTAAAATGTTAGATTAGCACCATTTACTTACACGACATAGTACAACCTACCATAATTACAATAAATTTCATCAATTTTAGTATAAAAGTACGATAAATGATTATATCTATATGTATTATGATTTTCATATATTATTAGGTAATTAATATTGATCAATACTTTAAATTTTTTTTTTCTATTAGAAAACAAGAATATATAGGTACAATCTGTAATAATTTATATAATGGGTAATATTTTTTTTTTTTTTTTTTGGGGGGGGGGGGGTCAAGTATACAATATGGGATGGCATGATAGAAATAGAGGGTCCAATAACCCTACTTCAAAATTCTAAGCCAATTTTTTTTATTAAATGTTAAGGAGGTATACTTTAATTGTATAGAAATAGAATATAGATTGAATAGGCATTTAAATGTTCTTATTTTCAAAAAATATATATACAATTTATATTAAATGATCTAATTTCATTGAAAAAAAAATTTTCAGAAATCATTTTTTAAGGTTTTTTTTTTTGAAAAACAACATACATTTTTTATTTTATACTCCGAAGTGGAATATTTTTCAGAGTATTTTAATAAGTAGATAAAAACCAAATGCCGATGCGTATTAGAGAATATAGCGAATATATATCAATACAATGGCAGTATGGCACAAATATATAGATACTCAGAAAAATGTTGGTTCACTAATCTGCAGCTTACATAAACTTAATTTTTAAAAAGTAGGTATACCTACAAATTTTAAGTTATAATAATCATAAATAATTAACTACTCTCGTTTGAAATTCGATTTTTATGTATCAAACAATTCTGAAAAAAATATTCTTCTTTGGAAATTAAAAATAGGTATACCTATATATGTTTTCGTTGAGTTTTTACTATAAAGTAAAAAACTTTAAAAATGATAAAAAATTAAAAGTTAAAACCTATTGAAGTAGGCAATGACTAATGAGTAATGAGTAATAAGTGTAGAATTTACATCGATTTCCTAGTCCTATATAGCGTCCTATACACCCCAAGCAATAAAATTTTTCACTTTTTTAAACTACGACTTGTAATTATCTATATCAACTCTAGATTTTTAACAGCTGTTAAATTCATGTGACTGTATATACTTTTTATCTATAGCCCCAAATCCTATCTCCCTATTGTCATTCCTAGATATAGATATGTACAGACTACAGATGTATAGTCATAAAGGTAAGGTCCGTTACTATCTGTTATTCCTTTTATTATGAGTAAAAATAATTACAGCGCATTGACGTGGCAGTAAACCACAGCCGTATACGTTATAACTTATATGAGTATAAGGTTACTATGCAGTTGTGATAACTAGAGAGCGGATTTTTAGGATCTTAAAAGATTAAAATATGATGCTAATATATTTATGCTCTAAAAAAACCTTAAAATATTCTTTTGATATTCTTTAAACATGTAAAATATGCTAAATATAATATGTTTTTTTTAATTAAAATAATTTATAAAAGTTACAATAAGAAATATGTATTTGCCTTCATTACGTCATTTTACAATATTTACATTTAACATAAATATTGTACCTCATGTTATATTAATATACTAATATCACTGATAACATACCTTACATACCTACGTATCAATAAGTTGGAAAGTTGGATATTATTTAATACATACATGTAGACATGGAGTACATACTATATTAAGCACGACTGCAACTACAATACGTCTGCGTAGGTTTATGCGTATATATAAACTCCGCCCCGGCGCCACGGACTCGTCGGTTGGTCGAGGCGAAAAACTACATGTTCCCTGCGGCCGTCCACCGATGAGCGCCCCACCCTCAAAAAGGGTCGTATACAACAATTTCACATGAACAAATTATACGATTCATTGTTTTATTATTATCATCATCATCATCATCATCATCATCATCAGCCACGGAGTATAATATTGTACTTGTCTATGCGCGGAGCTACCCGTGCGCACGGCATTTCCGCACCGACCGCCGTCTAGCGCTACACACCGATCGACCAATGTCGTCGTCGTCTTCGTCAATCGCGGTCACTCAGCCCAGCCCGCTGTCGGACGGACTGTCTTCGTTGGTGTTGTCCAAGAGGTACCTGTCGTGCGCCAGACCACCGCACGTGTACAAGCTGGAACGCGAGAATAATCTACTGGACGGCGGCGGTGGCGGCGGCGGCGGAGGAATCTGCGAAGACTCTATTGCCGCCGACTGTTGGCAATCCACCGCCTGGGTGCCACCGCCGACCGCGGCCGCCGCGGTGCACGCCCGCTACGAGCCCTCGGACGTGTTCACGCCGCTGGTGTTCGAAGAGATGCAATCGCCGTCGCCGCCGCCGCAGGCTCATCCGCAGATGTCCATGTGGTTACGGCCGGTGGAACGTAACAATCAGCAGCAGCCGCCGCATCAACACGTGCAGGCGACGTCCGGCACAGGTAATATGCAGCAAAGGCGCCCGTTACAGCATTTGCCTCCGCCAGCACAATCATCGCTGCAGCCGCCTGCTAAGTCCACGTTGGCCACCGAACCACAACACCAAAACGGCAACAAACCTGGTGACTTGAGTTGGCTGGTCAACTTTCAAGTGGCGTCCATATTCGAACCAACCTGCAACGGTAATACCACCGGTGGCGGGGGTGCTGGAGCAGGAATTAATATCTTGAGCAACGAATGGCTGGAGCCAGAGACGCTAAAACAGAAAAAGAAAGCCACCAAATTAGATCAAAAACGTGAGTATATTTTCTACATAATATTTGATTGAAAATACCAAATAAAATTAATTTTCAAAAATAAAACGAAGCAAAGTAGTTATTTAAGACGTTAGGGGAGTTAATTTTGTATCTTTATAGGTGTCCTAAAATCTCACTAGCTTACTGTTACGGTCAAGTCAGTTTTATATCATCGTGTTTCATGAATTCTAAGGCATGATAAATATGCTCATTCCACACCACCTTAATAGCTTTATGTAGAACATCATAAATTATAATATTAATATACTATAACTCAGTGGCGCCGAACTTTTAAAAAAGACCTCAACCAATTGTCCACACAACTAACCTAAACTCGTAATTTATACAGTCATCCATAGTATTTTTCACTAAGATTAGTTTTTTTGGCTGCTTACATTTTTAAATTAAAGTTTAATCATAATAACCATAAAATGTAGTTCATTGATGCCTATTAGATTATTCAAATAAATAATATGCCTATTATATTATATTATGGTTTTCCGGTATTAATTGTGGGTTCAATGATAATAAATTTCATGTTCGTGTGTGTTGGAGTGCATTATAGATAATATTTTCTACTTAGTATTTTACACCTCCAAAATTATTTTCTATAATAAGACAATAAATAATATAATAGCGGATAGGTTAACTTATCTTATATTGTGGCTTTAGCAGTATGGTATATGTTATTAACCATTAAGTTGTTACCTTATTATCATACCAGTGTCATACTCTTATAGGTAGGTACGTAGATAGCTAATTAATAATTATTATTAGGGACTAGTAGTGGGGTAGGGTGGTAGGTACCTGTGTGCTAGATAGTAGATGTATTTTGTTAGATATTAATATATATATATATATATATCTATATGATCATATGAATTTTAATTAATATCTACTAATCTTAAGTTATACATTTATATTAAATTATTAAATAATACATTTTACACATTTATAGATCACAATAAATAACAGTGTGTATTTATCATCTTAAATAACAAATTATTGTAAATGTAATATAAAAAAAAAAATGTACCTATTTAATAATCTGTTATAAACAAATAATAATATTTTGTATAACTGCGTTTTAAATAAGATAATCAATAATTGTACTGTAGTCATTGGTATACTCAAACAATAATGTTGATAATTATTATTATTATTATTATTTAATGAGCAGACATATATAATATACTCTATTTATTATATAACCAATGGATGTTTTCTTAAATAACTGTTATTAAGTTGAGCAGTTATGAACAAAATTATCGGATTATGCATGTAGGTACTTAAAGTGGCGTATCCATGGGAGTGGTTAGAGAGTTGTAACTGGTAATCTCCCCAGAAAATTGTTAAATGATAACAACATTTCGTTAGTAAATTATTTTCAGATAAAATTCGACAAAAATTAATTTTAACTCGCCCCGAGTTTGTACTTACTCCAGTTTCCAAACAACAAAATATCTTAGTAGTTCATTAAAATAATATTATTTGAAAATTAGGTATAAATATAAAGCACTTATTCAATTATATTGTTTTAGCTCCGTCCAAAACCAATCGAAAGCCATATAGAATGCCACCTTCAAGGCTAGATAAAGCTAATAAACCTGGATATACCTACACAGAAATGATTCATCAAGCCTTGATAGAAAAAAAAGAACTACCAGTGGCAGAAATTTATCAATGGATATCGTGAGTATAAATTATAAATATAACTTTCTTCTACTTATCGATAAGATAAATCCTAAATTAAATATTGTAAGTCCTAACTATATGATGTTTTATACATGCCAAATGAACTAATTAATGAAATTAAGATATAAAATATCCCTTGATTTGAGGACCTTTTAAAAAAATATCTTTATTGTTGTGCATCACATAAGCGGTAATAGGAAAAAAATCCCCGAAAATAAAATCCCCAAAGCAAATACTTATATTATATAATTATACATCTTAAAATACTCATAACTCGCTTTAAAATAAAATATAATAAAAAGCCTATTATATTGTCTAGATAATAATCTAACCTTTAAAGTTTAAATTTTATAGTATACACTCTATTTTTTAAACTATAACATGATCTGCTGAGCATACAATTTTTCGTTAATTTAAATAAGTATTTTTATTATTTTTATATTTAAAATTACTTAAATATTTATATATTATGTTACTGTGTAAGTGTTTTTTTGAACACACAGTATATTATTTACCGTTTCCACTTCTTCAACTTTTCATGAATAGATCAATTATTTCGTATACGAGTTGTTATAGGTACTGTTTCCGATCAGACATCAAAATTATATAATAATAAATAATTATTAAATATGTTTGACTAGGTATTAAAAGTATCCAACTAATACTTTAATTTTACAATAAAATCTAGACAAATATTTTGTTACTATTGGAGTCGTCAAAATTATCTGCCACTAAATATAAATAATTGTAGTGTTATTACTTTTTCTCGTCTATATAATGTTATTACTTATAATAAATTATAAAATTTATAATTATAGTATATTATATAATAATACTTAAGTTAAAAAAACATTTAAGATGTTAGAAATCATAAACAGGAATACTATTAATTTTAAAAATATTAACTCATTTAAAACATTTTATGTTTAATTTCACTGTTATATTTGTTAAATTGAGATTCTACTTACTGTACTTTTACCTATTACTAAAGGGTACCTACCCGTTCATACATAAAAAATTAAATAAATATTTATATAGCAATATCATATAATATAATATATCTATTACCTATTTATCGATTTAATAATAATAATATAATAATTATTATTCAAATTTTATATTTTTTTATTATTATTATTTTTGACATCTGTATCCATAACAGTTAGGCATAGGTTTGGGGATTTTACTCACATAAGCACATCGGTATTTGTAAACTGCTAATTATGTGGAGTTTATTATTTAACATAATAGCCAATAGGGCACCTACACTAAGGCACTTCTAAGGCCTAATCTAAGTAGCCCTGCAATGAGTCTTACATAAAATAAATCACTCATCACTATATACAATAATAGGTATATATGCATAATACATTGTGTATACATATTTAATAACCTGGGTACCCTAAGTATCGCAACATGTCAAATATTTTTTTTCTAATAAATTATACAATATCTTTATTATTTTTCCACATTTAATCGCTGAGGGAGTGATAAATTGGTTTTATAATTAGATATGTGAGTTTTTTCGGAGGAATTTTCTCAACACAAAACAGGAATACATTTTTTATAAAACATAATATACAATTGGAAATGGAATATATAGATATAGATGGTAAATTTATTATGGTTATTTCTGGAATTTCTCAATGCATAGTTTTCTAGAAGCAGTCATATTATATAAATTGTAATTTTACATAGTAGTTTATAATGGGTAGTGTAAAAACAGCGAAGACAATAAATTATTGACTAAGCCTACCTGTTTTAATTACCAAACTTAGTTCGGTATTGACTTTTAATGGAATAATTTATTTATAATTATTTTTATTGCTTTTATATTATTATTTTTTGGAAGATAGCAGTTACTACTCTATACAACTATAATCTGCTTAAACCATTACTCTTAATTTTGTTTTAAATTTTTAAATAATGTTTTGTTAGAAAAAAATTCTTTAAACAAATATTTTATATTGTATTACTTAACATAATTTCAGTGAAATACCTAGAGAATACATGAACCCAGTCTGATGACATCTGAAGTAATGATAATATAATAAAATATAAATTCATTCATTACCTAGGTTAGGAGGCATATTATTAAATCATTATGTGATTTGCACATAAATTCTGCAGTGATTCAAAGTTAAACCTTTTTCATTTATGTTAACATGTCTTCACCACAATATTTGTGTTTACTATGGTCCCGTTGTGTTTGCTATGTAAATATTTTACTTACATTGCGTATAGTCATCAATTGACAACCACAACAGCTAAAACTCCCACACCCGTATATTTACAATAACGTCCCTCGAGCGTGCTAACACCAATTTTACGGTTCAGTGGCGGTGGAATCGCTGTTTATGTATCGCGTGACATTATGAGAACAAAATATATATACGTACGACGTGCGTAATATGTATACGTTAGACAAGTGCATTTAGGGCTGTATGCCTGTAAAGTTATAATACTTAAAACAAAAATGAGGTACAAACTATAAAGTATAGCACTCGCGAGTATGATAATACATTTTCAGTTATAAAATAAGAAATAATATTTGCTGGTAATTTATAGGTGTTATATGCAGTGGGTCTAGGTAAAAACCCTGTAAAAATAATATATTTTTGTACATTTTGATAAGTTTAATTTATATCATTATTAAACAAATTTATTTTTATGTAAACTTTATATTAAGGCTTTTATAAGTTATAACCTATAATTTTTAAATAAAATAGCAGACGCTTATTTAAATGAATTAAGATTAAATAAAATCCAAAAAATTAATTTCATGCCTTGGTGGTAAATAATATAGATAATAGTATGATTTTGTATCTAATTTATTTTGACACAAAGAAGAATAATTGTGGAATACAATTTACATTTTGTTGATGTCTAATCAATTGTAGCTGAATCAGGGCCGTATAAAAGCGCAAGGTTCATAGGCTGCAACCTATATAGAGGCCTGCACCACAAAAAAACCCGCAACAAAAAACTAATTTTTTTTTAGAATTCATTAAAACCTTTGAGTGTTTTATAAAAAAAAATAGCACGCACGCACATTACTCACCAATTCCCAATTTAACACCCGAGTTACACATATAGGTACTATTTTATAGAGCGAAGGCATCGTTCTACGATGTGCCCTCTCTCGGTGTCATAAGCAGCTCTTTATTGTATCGAATTTTAAAGCTTGCAATTCTATGCTAAAAGCATACCAATTGGCCACTAGTCCATTTACTCGATGATTATATTTTTGTTAAATATATAAAAATAAATAAATAATATATTAAAAATATCCATGTATATTCAATATATATTCCTGTACCCATGGTAGGACCCGCACTATATAGGCTTGCCTAGGAGCCAATATATTCTAAATAAGGCCCTGGCCCCTGAGCTGCAGGCGAATGGCTATATAATAAGATAATTATACTATCTACTTATTATAGTCATCATCATAATGTACATTAGCACATTATTATTAAATTTCAATGCGATGATCTAGGTGAAATTTGAATACATAGTATCTATGAATATTTAAATATTATAGGTATTATTATAAATTATAATTTCCCATGACCCACACCCTCAAGTTTATATTAGCAAAAAATACTTCTCCTTTAGTTTCACTTCACCTGTCTATAAATTTCCCTTGCCACGTGTTAGTGTTTCCTGTGTAAAACTGTTTTGGAAACGGGGGTTATAAGGGTTAATAATGGTTTCTGTCCATTTGTTTCCGTAATCAACCGGCCGTGAAACTTTTTACCTATTCCCACCCTGATATACATGGATGGTATTATAAACAATAATGTCGATTATAATTTTATTTAAATTATATCGTTTAAAGCCTCTAAACCTAATACGTATAATTATGAAGGTACCTATATTATACTGTGTAAAAACGACCATATATTATAATATGTCTATAGGCGGTAGGTACATGGTATACTAGCTGCAGGATTTGATTGCATTTATTTAAAAAAAAATTTATTTCCATACACTTTGGATATTTTAAATTTTAATACATTTAATGACAAAAAGTTACAGCCAGTAAATTATCTTTGAGTAGACTTTGACAAAAAAAAAAACACAACAAATAAATAGTACAACAATTAAATTATAAATAATCGCTTGCGCTTGAATAGGTATAATTTAGACGATTTCTCCATTAAAAAACTAAACTCACACCCCTTACAAAATTAAACCTTTACACAATACTTCTTAAACTTATCTCGACTGGCCGCATACAAATTCGGGGCTCAAACTTAAAAAAATTATAAAAATAATCTAAAATAAAACTAATCACAAATAGTTACGCAAATAATTACACCATTTTATGTCACAAATCTTATTTACCTTACACATAGTCTAACAAATTAAAACAATTATAGATACAGACATACAGTTATGAAGTCTTATATCCGTTACTATAAATCTTTAAACTATACATTAAGTATTAAAAACCTCACAAAATATTGATCTTAACCAATTCCTGAAACCCTCCTCCCCGCGAATTACACCCAAAGAGAGTTAATTACCGCAATTTTTTCCCGGGTTATTCAGCTAGTAAGTATATATATACACTACATAGGTCAATCATTATAGCCATATTATAGTTATATAAGTACCTACTGTACTATTATAGTATAATACTGTAGTGTCTGTACGTCCATAGACGTTCTGTACATGAATAACTATAGCTCTATAAGTGCTTACACCTACTAAATTTGTCCAAATAATTTGTATGAGATTCATCCGCATTGATAATTGATAAAATCGTATTGGTACATAATATACACGTCGTCTATAATAGGTACTAAATAATATTATTTTATATGTTTCATAATTTCATACCCCAAGAAAAATCCGTTAGCTAGATTGTATTTATTGTAAGATATTCAATCATATTATCATTGGCAGCCGTATAAGAGTTATGTAGGAATAAGAAATTCGAGTGCCGACTGCTGAGTAGGTAATTTTTTAATTGTTGTGAACAGTGTCTTTTAAAATCTTAAATTCTAGCATGTCGCATCAATACTTTAAAATGCCTAAAGTGAAATCTTTAAATAGTTTGCGTTTAAGAGCATTTTAATTTGGAAGTAATAGGTATATATTTGACAGACAACACAGTCTTGTTTTATTTATTAAATTTAATTATGTTTCTTAATATTTATATTATACCAATATACCTATACTATTAATTTTGTGTCGTATTTTTAGGCATTTTTCTTCATTGTATAGACTTTTATCGTGCATTTTTAGGTTTTCAAGTTCCAGGCCCTATATAGTTTTATACTTTTATAATTCATAAATCATAAGTAAGTCGTGCCTCGTGCATACATAAGTAAGCATAATATATCAGCTACATCCTAAACGACTATACTTGAATATACATATCGAATAACTGTATGAATATTGACGATATCTGACCACAAATGTAGATTTTTTTTATTCTTCAACGCTACCAGTTTTCAAATAAAAAAAAAACGATTTTGTTTATGAGTATAGCGTGTGTATGTTACCTATGAGTGAAAATAACTCACCCCTACATACGTTTATTGTGTTCGTACCACCCTGGTGCCAGGCACCCATTTGTGTTTCTTATAGAAATTAAAGAAATAAGGTTAACTTTACTGAAGTCACGGTCCCCCTTTTTAACTTGTAGTTTGATATTATCCTACAACAATAGAGACCAGTAGACCATACCATTACCAATAATATTAGTAATTCTAATATAATTTCGACAATTCGACGTAGATTGTACAATTTATCAGATTAAAAATGTTAACATTTGTTTGTTCAAAAATATGAATTATGATAACTTTAAATAATATATATGCATAATGAATAAAGATTACTAAATTAGATAGGTAATAGATACCTATTATATATATTCAGAAAGGAATTTATTGGATAGGTACCTACCAAATTATAGACTTGCCATTTTTACAAAACATAATATTTTATAATATTATCATTTTGTACCTATACGGCTTATACATATTTAAAATATAAAAATATTTAGACTGTTTTTAAGCTGTATAAATAGGTACAGAAATTTCATTGGAGCCTGTGAAGTATTAGTATCTACGGCGCGTCTATTTTTAATTTTCTATTATAAAAAAATTAAATGAGTAGAACAATAATTACCTAGGTATCTTACTTCACAAAGAAAAATTAACTTATATTTAATTCATTTATGATTTAAAATACATATGTTCTATAATTAATATACACAGAACCCAACCGAGGACTATAAAACGCTATGACTAGATCCAGGGGAGGATCTAGAAGGGGGCCGTTCAGGAGGTCAGCTGAACCACAGTTAATATTTGCTGATCAAATTGGCCCCTTTTCAGATCTTGGGTAGTTGGACACTTGGACCCTCGAATAAACACACCTACAGTATAAATTAATTTTTTTTGTTTTATATACCTTGTACACAAGTATAGATTTCTAATCTGGTTTTAATAAGTGGCCCCTTGAAATGCCCTGACCCACAGTTTCCTAACTCTGGATCCGCCCCTGGCTAGTACCTCGCAGGGATCAAGGCCCCTGACAAACGTGTCATTTTTAAGGAGTTGTGTTTAGGCAATTAATTCGTTCCTTGCGGATACTGCTTGTCTTTTTGGGTGTAGTAGGTAAATTGTAAGAAGTAACCATGTAGTAAATTATCATTAAAGTGTGAATAATGTGTGTAACTATTCAACCTTACCAAAAAATTGGAACTTTAATTCTTTTGAATGACTTTGTATTGAAAAACGCTGTTGAAAAATAGAAATTAAAAAAAGTAAGTGAGGAATTCTAATGCTATGAAAAATAAATATATTTCTTTTTCAGAAGTCATTTTCCTTATTTCCGTGAAGACGATGAACGTTGGAAGAATTCCGTACGTCACAATTTGTCCATTAATCCTAATTTCCGAAAAGGTAGAAAATCTCAAGGGGCCGGTCATTATTGGCGGCTGTGCAATACCGAAGAGAGTCTGGGACAACGAGAGTATTCCATGGCCACCGAAGACGACACATCTTCGCCACAAGAGTCATCTGAATTAGAACAAGCTTGCAAATATTTAGAAGGCGAGCTACATCGAGAAGATAGTTTGGAAGATGTAAAAATGATTCAGAGTATCAACACAGAATTAGAAAATGGTATGTTTTTTGGTGTCTAGTCAACGAAAAAATTGTATAACTGATTATTTACATACATATTTTGTCTTAAAATTATATTAAGTAAAAATCAAAATCAAAATTTGTATAAGTACCACTTTATACAATACAATACATTATTTCCTTTGTTTTAAAACAGCTCTACTATATAAAAAACTAAAAAGGTATAGTGGGTATTAAAACTCAAAATACTTTTGAAACGATTGATAAATATATTATGTATGTATAATGTTATCATTATTTACTAATACTATTCAATTAATTTTGATAAGTTCATTCAGCCATAACTAATTATTGATATTAAAAATTATAACCAGATGAATTTATTTGTTTATTTACTTAGCAATATATATTTTTTTCTCTTGGTAAAATAATGTTTTAGTTGTAAAACATATTGATTAAGTATTATGTTTATACTAAAATACTTACTTCTAAGAATATTATAAAAATATCATAAGATCTCAAATGTTTAAATTTTCAAGTATATGATTTGTGGTTTTAACTTTAAAAATTATGTTGACACCTAAGTAAAAATAATTATGTTATTGTTTTCCTAATGTACTTGTTATTTAATTTAAATTTTATTATGTTTTAGTAAAGAATAAAAGTCAATTTTATACATTTTTGTTTTTGTTTCAGAAATATATACCAATTCGTTTTTGATTTCCAGTCCATCAAAGTATGTAAACGAACAAATCAGTTTATCAAATAATGATTTTCATTCATACAGTGAGAACCTGTTGGAGGAGTCCATTGACTTTCAATATTACAATTTATAAATCTTACGGCTCAAACTACTTTGGTTTCCAAAATTCCAATTTTTTTTACATATATATTTAAGACTGACCAACTGGTGACCTTTTTATAAAATTAATTTTATTATATGATTGATTAATTACATCAATCCCAACATTCATATTTGTTCAGTTTGCGTTTATGTATGAAGCTTTTTTTTATGTTACCATTGTGTAAAAAATGTTTGATCATCCTGATTCTAGTCAATTATTTATTAATTAAAATAATTTTTGCTTACTTTTTTTTTGCAAAATACACTTATTATTGAATAGATTTAAATATTATAATTATTGAAAAGCATTTTTTTTTATAGATATTAAGATGTTTAAAATAATATCTCGTGAATAGTATTTCATATTTTTATATATTATAAAAAAAAAATGTATATAAAAAACATGTGAATTAAAACAACCTTATGTGTTTGGAGTTAGTTTGTTATGAATATTATTAAATTAATTTAAGATAGTTAGAAATTAACAGTGACCACGATCTTCAACTCGTTGTCTTGGTGCAGCTTTAATGATACAATCGACACGCAAAATCATTTCAGCAGCTTCAGCGGCAGACACTAGAACTTGTCTTTTGACAACAAAAGACTCAGTTATTCCAATCTCTTGCATACATCCTAAAGTACCTTTTTCCATATCTAAAATAAAATGTTTAATGTAATATTAATAGAAAATTAAATATTAAAATATGATAACTTACCAAGACCCATTTTACTCTTGCCAAGAGCATGATTAGCTCTCAATTCATTGACAAGCTGTGCAGAATCCAAACCAGCATTGTCAGCAATAGTAGTGGGAAGAGACTGTAAAGCCCGTGCAAATGCCTCCATGGCTACTGCTTCTTTTCCAGGTGTTTTAGCAGCTACAGCACTTACTGCATTTGCCATTAGCATTTCACTGCAACCACCACCATATACAATGGTTGGTTCTCTGACAGTAGATGATAATACACATAAAGCATCGTGCAAAGAACGGTCGGCTTCATCAATGATTTGTTCAGTTGCACCACGGATGACAATGGTGCATGCTTCACCAAGAGCTACGCCAGAGAAACGTAACAATGTGCTTTCCCCGATCATTGTTTCTTCAATAAGTTTGCATGTACCCAACTTGGCTATGGCAGGAGAATCGAATGTTGATAGAATCTCCCCACCAGTTACAAGGGCTAATCGTTCAATACCATCAAAATCGGCATGTTCAATAGCCATAATACCAGCATCAGCAAAAAGTTGTTCAGGATAATTGTAGATCAACTGTCTGAAATAACAAAACAACATTATCTAAATTATAAATCGAAATTTGATTACTCAAAAAGTAGAATTGTACTTTAGTTTTACTTAACTAGAGAACAGTAAATAAATATTTGAAAAATTGCTAAAAGGTAGTTGCTATATTGTATTTTGAAGTTTAACCAAATGAATTCAGGATTAATTATAAATATTCAAGTAATAATAGTAATACCAATACTAAACAGTTTAGTAGAGATGTTCCAGATAATTTGTCAAAAATCGGGTACCGAGTATTGAACGAGTAGAAATTTTAATACTAACCACGTGAGGAGAATAGTAGAGTGATTACTAAAGACCGGATTTATATGTTTTTACATATCGTTACTGGGTCTATGCAGTCTTATGAGAGTAAAAAATGTTGGCGATTCGTTCAATTCCTAATGCGTAGAAAAGTTTTTTTTGAATATTTGAGAATATTTCATAGGTTAGAGAATATTTAACCCATTTAACATATTTTGGAATATTTTATAAATTTTGTATTTATTTTGAATTTTAATGTTATGGTACCACAAAATTTTTTTTGAACATTTATAATTTTTTTTTTTTATCACTTCCAACTTTTATTAAAGTGCAATAGTATTACATTAGAATACGCAACTTTTAATACCTAATTAATATCTTACTATTAAATTAATGTTGAAAAAAAAAATTTAAAAATGCATATTTAAGCAAATAATGATGTTTATTCATTATTTTTGCATATTTTTTAAATTTTTAAGAGAATATAATGAGAATATTTGAAGGTTTTTCAGAGAATATTAGCATCATATTTTAGGTATTTTAAGAAAATATAAATCCGGTCTTTAGTGATTACTAATAAATTATACCTAACTGACAATTGCAAAGTAGTAATATATAATACGTTTTGATTGCAGATTTTTATCATATAACTTATTAATAAACACGAGATTTATTTTTGTAATACGTCAAAGAAAATACCATTTGTTAACAATAAACTGGCTATTGTAGATAAGTTCAGTTATTCCAAAATGTACCTACCTAAATAAATTATAATTTATTACGTTAGATTTTTCCTGTTATATTAATATTTAATATTTTTTGGCCATCGAGAAAGTGCTACTCCTTGGCGATCCAAATTTAGAGGTGAGAGTGCACAAGAACAGACGAGTTTTAGTCGCCGCCCAGAAGCACTGTCTCTATGGCTGAAGTATGAATATTTTTATGTACAGGATTATCAGAATTTACAAGTTAGGTACCAGATATGAGTTGAATAAAAAATATATAGTATTATACGGTTCAGTAAAAATTTAGGTATTACCCAGAGTACCAAGAAAAAATTTAGTATTACAATGATATAGAGTAATTTTTAAAGGTAAAAGTTTTTTTAAAATTAATTTAATGTAAGAAAGAAATGATAATGTAGTTACCTATCATATTAAGACAATTTTCTATTACCTGTTAATGAAAACATTACATTCATGAGAAAGTATTTTTCCTATTTTGTCTTTCATTTTTTCTTTTTCTGCCAATTCAAGTTCAGCTACTTTAGCCATAGAATCAACTTTTATACGAGATCCAAATACTTTAATTTTATCTGTATCCATAGGAGTGTTGGCAATAAGTATACGGGCATTTTCAATACGTTTTGGCTGATGCTGGCCAGGTTTTTTGTCCAGAAGGAAACCTATTGAAATTTAAGTTAAAATTAAAGTTTTATTTAATGATGAGTATTGAATTTACTTACCTTCATCTAAAAATGAATCTTCTAAACATCCACCTTTCAGCTTTATAATCTGTATGGCTGATAAATTGCCAGAACCTTTCAGACGCAAAATTGCATCAACAGACAATTTAGCGAAATGTTCTTTGTGCTGAGATAAAATTTTAGAACTTAAAGTTGTACGAGCAATATTTAATAAATCTTCTCGGAATTTAGCTTCATCTTTACTGTTATCCATAGTAGAAGCTTGTAAAGCATCATGTGCGATGGTTGTTGCTTTTCTCCATCCAGATATAATTACTTGAGGGTGAATTTTTTGATCAACCAGTTTTTCTGCTTCACGTAACAATTCAGCAGCTAAAAAAAAAAAAAAAATTTTTAACTCATTAACAAGCAACAGACAATTATGTTTTCAAGTTTTAATTTTAATCGCATAAAGTTTTATCTTCTTAACTAACATATTTATAATAATGTTTATACTTATTTGTCATTATTCATTTAAAATAGAATAAATTTACATATCCAAAATAATTAATAACTATCATTATACCTAAATAAATAGTTTGAATAAAATATTTAAAAATTATACTAACCCAAAATAGTTGAAAAGAACAATTTTTTTCATTATTTTAAGATATAATTCATAATTTATACATACATTTATAATTACATCATAATAACTGTAAAAAATGTAAAACATATTACCTAGAACAGTAACAGATGTGGTACCATCTCCAACTTCACCATCTTGAACTTTAGACATATCGACCAATATTTTGGCAGCTGGATTATCAACTCCAATATTTTTCAAAATTGTTGCACCATCATTGGTGACTTCAACTTTAGCATCCATTCCTCCACGTCCGGGCGATATAAGTATCTTGTCCATTCCTTTTGGTCCCAATGTGCTTTTGACCAAATCACCAATGGCGATGGCTCCAATGAAACTAGACAAGCGAGCATTTTCACCTTTGTCTTCTTCGGCTTGATGTTTCAAAATACGTACTGGATTTAAAGAAACCTTTATTGGAAGAAAATAACCAAATAATATTACTATGTAATCTTAAGAAAACGCCTACATAAAACACTGGTTTTAGTAGGTTAAGTGAACACACGAAATAAAAAATATTGTTACTTACCATTTTGGCGATCTATATAATGATATTAATACTATAAACGTATACACTATGCCGAAATTACGGTGATTTTGGTTTTAGAAAAGTGTAAAAAATGCAGCACTTTTTTAATTGCTCATAAGATCACAACGAGGTATTATAAATTATAATATTGCATGGGTTGACCGGTGGTGGGTGGTTACTCATGTGTATGGTTGGTTAATCTATAGTTTATCACTGGAGCCTTATCAAAGATTGCAGCCGATCAGTGGTACCATCCTAACACAGCAACGTAAAGCACTGGGAAACTTGAAAACAAAATGCGCCATTTTTAAATTATTACACATTTGGTAGCCCGTAATTACGATTCGAATGATTCAAGTATAACATCTAAATTACCAATTAGATTTCTTCATTAAATATTTATTTATCTTTTTAGGCACCATAGAATCCGTAAGTAATTTTGTCTGTGTTGTATTTGTTATACAGAAATATTATTGCGACCGGCTGTAATAATCGTTGGGCGTTGACTAACAATCTGAGCACAGATATACTGCAAAGGTAGGTATATTGTTATTATTATTATATAGCTTGAATTTTGTAATATTACGATTATAGTTATTATTTTTTCATTATTTATATGTTTATTTTATTATAGTCTAATTTTGAAGTCAATAGATTTTTATTCTCTCTCGTCGCCACTCCCACTTCACCACAACTGTGATTACTGATGAAAATATTGATGTATCTAAATCAAAATTCTAATGAAAAGTTTTCGAGTTGTTACTAGGGATAATAAATAATAATCCTTAAAAATGGTATTACAAAATCATAAGCTATATGTAATATTAGATGTATAGTAGGTACTTATTAAACTTGTATCATTTTTACAAATTATTTATATTGGTAGATCGATAATAATTACTAACATTTTAAAATTATCTAAGTCCCCATTTCTACTTAACCATTGGCCACTACCAAAAACGGATAGACATATTATTTTCCTTAGTAGGTACCAGGTAGGTACACAAAGTTACCCTAATAACTTAAAACAACTTGTTCGAATTTTGATTTAGTTTTTAGATAGGTACATCTAATTTTTAAATTCTCAAGAAAAAAATATCTTTTGAATAATTAAAAGTGAGAAAAGGGAGTTTCTGTTTGAAAAACTGAAGTTTGTATTCTCATTGCAGAATCATCTTTAAGTGGTACAAAACATCTCAATTTTCAAAAAGATTGCCTTCAATTAGTGTATTTAAAAATTCCAAAAATCAGAGTATGAATACTTGCATAATTTAAGCATAAAATAAGGATGAGCATGGTTAAAAAATCAATCTATATCATATATGTGTAGAGCGCAAACATAGATATAAATTTATAAAAGTGGTTAAGTGAGTGTTGCTCTGCTGTACAGTAGGTTACAAGTGGGTCACTGTAAATGGATCAATGGATGGTGTTAAATTTGAACTCAATAATATAAAACCATTGTTTACGTAAACTATTTTTAGTGTGGACGGTATGTCAGTCTACTAGTCTAGGATATTTTATATTATATTTATACCTATTGCTATTACTTATTTATTAATACGGTAGCTTGTAAGTTAAATTAATATTATAAAATTACAAAAAAAAAATAATTAAAAACGTTATTCTTGGTCAGTCTATGAAGGGTATGATATTACCAAGTAGGGATATTTGATGATATTAGAGTGATTAAAGTAATTTATTTTACTATTGAAGGAAATAGGCATTAGTAATTAATAATACCTACAGCAGTGGTCCCCAACCTATGGTAGACATTGTAAGGTGGTCCGTGAGCCGTTATAATAAATATAATGATATGATGACATGATATACATTTTTAGGGTTCCGTACGGTAAAACGGCACCCTATTATAACAAGAGGATTGTAAATTAAATAACATTTGCTAGGTTTAAAAAAATATTCTGATCTACCAACAAAAATTATAATATTTTCTGTTATGATTACATAATGGTATTTTGTTGAGAGTATATGATTGCTGTATGCATTACAAATAAAGTTTAGTTAGAACAACAAACAATATTACTGTTACAACTAGTAACGGCCAACCAGAATTGATTTGTACATACAACTAAAATTACTGCTGTCCCTGAGCCCAACTACTATTAACAGTTACGGTAACCATATTTTTGTTAGTAGAACTAATTTTTTTTTTCAGTCATAGGCGGACCCAGTTTTACATTTGAGTGTGCCCAGCCTTTTTTCTACTTGTTTTTTTTATAATACAGAGATGAAGCAATAGGCAAATTAACCCGCACTATGAATTTTTTTTTAGCTCATAAATGTCTTCCATAGGTCGGTATATAAAATAAAGTTAATAATATATTTTAAGTATCCGATCATTGTTCTCTAACCAATACTTTGTATAACATAATATTTTTATATGGGCATATGGCTATTGGCTGATAAAATAATATTTTAGTTCTGTCCTGACTGTGACAGAGGTAAGACGTTTGTTCTTGCTTCGTACTAAAATTAATTTTATCTATACCGGTTAATATCTTAGTTTATATAGTAATAGTATATATATACATTTTTGCGAAAGTTTTCGTTTCTACTCATACGCTAGTATATTATCTTATTTTTGTTTCGTCTATTGATCGATATCTTATCTAATTTTTATTGTGCCGATACTTATTACGATTATAGATAATGTCGTTAGAATGTGTGAAATGCTGCGGTGCATTAACGAAAAGTGAATCTATGGAATGTTCGATTGGTAATAATGTGGCACATTACTATTGTGTGGGATATACGGAAACGAATTTTAATAGAATGACTAATAATACTAAATCGAAATTTACTTGTTCAAACTGCTCAAAAGTTAATCAAAAATCTCCGAAATCAAAATCAAATGAATCAGTGTCACAGAATCCGAAGTCTGTAGAAAAAAACATTGAAGAGCTTATGAAATCAGTTTCATTTTTGAGCTCGCAGTTCGACAATTTTAATGAAAAAATTGATAGTGTTATTATAGAATTGAAAACTATTAAATTAGAAAATGAGAAAATTATTAATGAAAATAAACGTTTATCCGAAGAAGTTACTATATTAAAACATAAAATTGATTCAATTGAACAACACAATCTTGGTATAACAGTAGAATTAACAGGCATACCTAAAACTCAAAATGAAGATTGTGTTTCCATTATTGCAGAAATTGGTAAAAAAACAAATACGGAACTAAATATTATCGAAGCCTACAGAATTCATTCTACTATGTCAAAAAAAAATATAATAGTAGCTAAACTAACTACACTTGAAATGCGGAAAAATGTAATTCGTAATGTTAAATCATTGAAGGTAACTGCGGATATGGTAAATAGTAAATGGGCAAAGGATAAGGTGTTCATTAATGAGCGGCTAACTAAATTCAAAAGGATGCTTTTTTCTCAAACCAGGTTAGCGGCTAAAAGTAAGCAATATAAATTTATATGGATATTCCGGTATAACCATTCCGATATTCTGGTGAGGAAAAATTAAAATTAAAATATTATAAAAATCAGATCATCTGAAGACGTTGATTAGTTAATATTTATAATGTTAAAATATCTTTAAATTAATAAATTCATTTTCAATGAATAAGAATATGCTAATTGTAGATAATATTTTAAATTCTATTTATGTTGACGTTGACTCTTTAGTAGATATACCTCTGTCTAATGATAGTTTCTCTGTTTTTCAAATTAATATAAGTAGTATTAAGGCACATTTTAATGATGTTGTAACATTATTAGGCTCAGTAAATAATCTTTTTAGTGTTATTGTACTATGTGAAACCTGGCTTCTGAATGATTTTGAATTTAAAGTAAATGGCTATAAAACTATTAATTCGTTAGGAACATTAAATAAATGTGATGGCGTAACTGTATTCATAAGAGAATCTTTAAATATAATAACAGTTAATACACAAGTATTAAAAAATTGCAATTCATTACACATTACTCTTAAAATAAATAATGATTTATTCCATCTATTTTGTATTTATAGATCTCCTAATGATAATATAGATAACTTTATCAATAATTTAGAATTATTCTTATCAAGTTTGTATAAAAAAAATGTACATAACATTATTTGTGGAGATATTAATATTGATATTATGATAAGTTCAAAAATAAGTAATGAATATCTAAATATTATGGCTTTTAATGGATTTTTGCCATGTATCAATAATTATACTAGAGTAACTAGCTTTTCTCAAACTTTTATTGATCATATATTCGTTAATAATATTGATACGACTAAAATTACTCCATACATATTAAGGTGTGATATTACGGATCATTATGCAACAGCTATAGTATTTCCAATTTTTAACAATCACAATAAACCTAATGCATTATCTAATAATTCAAATATAAGTAAAATTAATATAAATCATTTAGATTTATTAATTAAAACTGAAGATTGGCTTTCTTGTTTTAATTCCTCTAACGTTGACTCTATGATTGATACTTTTAATTGCAAAATGGTAGAATTTATTAAATATTCATCTACCCCTATTAATAAGATTATACCAAAAAAAATGCTAAATATAAAAGCATGGATTACACCTGGCATTATTACTTCTATTAGAAATAGAGAAAAACTTTTTTCTAAGCTGAGACATAGGCCTTTTGATTTAAAATTTAAAAATTTTTACAAATTATATAGGAATATGTTAAATCTTTTGATAAAAAAATCAAAGCAAATGTACTATCAAAATAAATTAAAGCAATATAAATCTGACAGCAAACAAATCTGGAAAGTTATAAATGAAATTATGGGTAAACCAAGCAAACAAATGAATAATATTAATAAAATTACAAATAAAGATGGTATTATCGTTGAATCTAAAACTGAAATGTGTAATGAGTTTAATGACTTTTTTGTAAATGTAGGAAATAATTTAGAAATAGAACATATAAATTCTGCTGATATTTACTTTAACGATAAAAATCAGAGCAATAACAGTATTTTTCTTAATCCAATTAGTAGTAATGAGATTAGTGAGTATATTGATAAGATTAAAAATTTTAATTCATATTATGAACATGGTCTAACAAACTATATCCTTAAGAAAATTTCTAAATCTATTTCTATACCGTTATCGTTAATTTTTAATAATGCTTTATTAAAAGGTGTCTTCCCTTTAGCTTTTAAAAAATGTATTGTTATTCCACTATTTAAATCAGGTGATAAATTATTATGTGGAAATTATAGACCTATCTCACTTTCTTTAACTATATCAAAAATTTTTGAGAAATGTATCAAAAACCGTTTATTAAATTACTTTAAAAAGAATTCATTTTTCTCTAATTCACAGTTTGGTTTTTTGGCTGGTTTGTCAACAAGTGATGCTCTTTTTAAACTTGATAACTTTGTTCGTAGACATATTGACATTAATTACAAAGTAATGGGTATTTTTCTAGACGTGCAAAAAGCCTTTGATTGCGTAAATCATGAGTTATTATTAAAAAGCTAGAATATTCGGGTATTCGGGGAGTTGCTAATAATCTATTAAAATCTTTCTTAAATGAAAGAACTCAAATAGTTCAAATAAATTAGTGTTATAGTAAAGCTAAAGATATAACCTGTGGAGTTCCGCAGGGAACAGTCTTAGGCCCATTGTTGTTTATCTTTTTTATAAATGACTTATTGAATATAAAAATAGATAGTAATAAAGAATTCATAAGTTTTGCTGATGATACGGCTATTCTAATATCTGAACCAACAATCGACAATTTGTATCACGAAGCAAATAATATTTTAAATGATGTACCTATATATTTGGTCTTGTAAAAATAAATTAAAGTTAAATTTACTAAAATCTAAATTTATATGTTTTAATTTATCTGTTAATAATGTTTTATATGGACATAATTTGATTGTACATTCCCTAAAATGTAATACTAATTTAAATAAATGTGATCCAAAATGTGTAAAACTTGAAAAAGTCAATGAGTTAAAATATCTTGGCTTAAAAATAGATCATAGACTTGGATGGGATGATCATGTAAATTATATAAATGGTATTTTACGTACATTTTTCTATATATTTCATGAATCCAGGTATATATTAGATGTAAATTATAAAAGAATTATTTATTTAGCCTTAGTACAATCTATTTTTTCATATGGTATACCCATTTGGGGAGGAGCTTGTAACAGCATTGTACATAACTTAAATATAACAATAAATGGTATTATTAAATATTTATTAAATCTTCCTTTGCAAACAAATACTATTTTAATTTATGAAAAACTTAATGTAAATAATTTTAAAGTAGTATATATAATCAAGCTGTATTAGTTCATTTATTTAAGCATAAACATTTAATAACGGGAAATTTGGAATAGAGCATAATCATTGAATGTTTAGTGTCTGTTGGTCATAGGGGTTTTTGTCTTCCTGGATGCATTACAATACGAAAATCGAACGAGTAAAGAAAAAACTATATCGAATTTTTTCGGAACCGTATTTCGATAATATTATCTCTGTGTCGAGTGCAAATAATTTATTCCCGTGAAGGGTGTTGACTATAGAAAATGTCCGCTCTTGCGTGCGCGCGCACGTGTACTTATAGGGGATAATTAGGCACTATATATATTACGTATGGATGATTTTTTACCTGTTACGTACCTGCATGTCTCGTGAGGGAACTTACACTCACCCTTAATAATTATTGTCCCCTATTCACGCACGCGCGAGCTAATGTTGCCGGTCGAAAGTTTAAGTTTCTCTCGCGCGCATTTAAAGATCGCCCACATACGTATCATTGTGTACGATACTCTCAGTACGATACTGTCTAGGGTTGCCATCCGTCCCGATATATCGGGACTGTCACCGATATTGAGCTCTCTGTCCCGACGTCCCGACAAAAGACCAAAATGTCCCGATTGACACTGTGCATTGCAAATTTCGCTTTATTGCATACAAATATGCATGACATGATCGAAAACAAAAAATTTTGTTTTTCAACTTGTATCATGTTCTTGTACAACTAAACGTATGCGATTAAAATCCAATTAAATCGGTCATATCGATAATATAATAATCGTTAGGTATCGCTTGTTTACGTCGGACACTTTCGTTCGTTCTCAGAATCGTATCGGTCGGGCCGTACAGCGATTATCGGATTCATGGTATTTACAAATTACGTAGGACACGGGCACACGGCATAACTGCATAAGTCGATAATATTGTCAGTCAGTCGCTTTATTTACTTGACGGCGTACGGTACGATATTCTTTTCGGAAAGTGCGTAATTTTAAATATCAACACGTTTGTTTACGAAAATGTCTGCGGCGAAAAAGAGAAAGTGCCATTTTTTGGATGAATATACGAAAGAGTGGAGTTTTATAAAAAAAGGGCGTACGGATGAAGAAGCGCTTTGTGTTATTTGTAATTGTTTTTTATCAGTTACTCACGGAGGTAAAGCTGACGTAAAGCACCACATTTCTACGACTAACTACAAAAAAAATTCGCTGTTGTATCGACGTCATCGCCCATATCCAAATTTATGATTAAACAAGATACCCAAGAAGAGTTGCTAATTACGGCAGCAGAACTAACAACAGCTTATAAAGTTGTAAAACATCATCAGTCTTTCAGTTCACTTGATTGTATCGTAAAACTGAATGCCATGATGTATTCTGACTCTAAAATCGCTCTAAATTCTAAAGAACTCTAATTTTTCTTTCAAAATTTAGTATTTTTATACACTCCATCCTAAAATTTCTATAACGTCCCGACAAGACCCTAGCCAAATGTGGCAACCCTAGATACTGTCAGATCATGATCACAATACTAGATATAAACAAAATGTTAATATTCGTTTATTGAAATGCCAAAAAGCCTTTGGGCAAAAAAGTGTATTGTATACTGGTCTCAATTTATGTCGATTATTAAATATTAATATTAATCAGTTTGAAAATTTAAAGTCTTTCAAAACTTATCTTAGACATGTTGATTTTTTAAAGAAAATATGATTATACTTAATAAGACTATTATTTAAAATATTGTATTATGTATTATTATGTTTATTGTATAATAGTATGAAAAACAGATTTATTATTATATTCAAATTTATGTTTATTCCTAGGTAGGTCAAAAGAACTCGCTCCCCCAGCACAAGCTTTGCTTTTAGGGGGTGCTGCAATATGTAACTCGTGTTATTTTTGTTATTCTTATTATGTATGTACTATTGTTGTTGCAATAAAGTTCATTATTATTATTATTATTATTAATAATCATATTTAATGAAGTCATGTTAATATACAATATTACTATATGTAATAATATGTAAGTAGGCATTACTTATGATAATTTATTATTTAATCTTATAATATATTAATTTATAAATTATCATTCCTATGTTTTCAGTGATACATTATTCTATGCTATTACTAAGGCTCCCCTGTCCGTCCGTCCGTCTGTCACCAGGCTGTATCTCATGAACCATGAAAGTTAGAAAGTTGAAATTTTCACAGATTATGTATTTCTGTTGCCGCTATAACAACAAATACTAAAAATTTTAGAATATATAATATAGCTGATTCCGCTGGCACTTCGTTGCCCGTTAAATGTACCAATTTTATATGACTCAAACTTTGTTCAATTCGTTATTTATAATATTCGGTGTATGGTGTATGGTGTTCAAAATGTATCTTAACTTTTCTGTTGCTCGGAATTAAAATTCTGATTCGCAGCAGTATATTATCAGGTAGACAATCTACCTGCGGTAGATCGCGGATCCCGTGTTGTTTGTACGTAAGTGTATGATTTAACTCTAAAGTATCAAAATTGTACCAAGTTTGTCATTTTTTCTTAATTCCACCTATGGAGGATTAATATAATCAATTAATACAAAAGCCTAACGCAACCGTACTAAAATCCGATGAATAAAAAAAAACAAATTTAACACTTTTTAAATTAGCCTATCTTCTTCTCAGAGGTCTAATCTACACACAAACATTTAATTTTATCTATACTAATATATAAAATGATAGCGTTTGTTTGTATGTTCGGGATAAACTCCGAAACTACCGAACCTATTTCGAAAATTCTTTCACCAATACAAAGCCACATTCTTTGTGAGTGTCATAGGCTAATTTAAAAAGGGAAGTGATCACCCCTGGTAGGTGCTCAAACAGAAATTTTGAGATTTACGATAGAAATTTTGTTTTTTAATGGTTGCTATTGGTTATATATATGTATAGATAAAAATAATTGTATAGACGTTGTTGTTGTTTTTGGCCATGTCGCCGGGTGTGCACTTAAGAGGCCATAACTCCGGAACCATTTATTAAACAGCGTACAAACTTCACAGGAACCATTTACATATCAATCTTAATATGTCCTGAAATTTTTATCGAAATCGGGTTGGTGGATCTTGAGTTATAAAATTTATTCAAAATGTACACTTATTTTTATATATATAGATAAGCAGTGTTGACAACATGTTTATAGATGATGGTACAGAACCCTTCGTGTGCGAGTCCGACTCGCACCTGGGTGGTTTTTTTATAATAGTAGGTAATTAAAATTAAGTACATTAAATTGTTATTAATTTTAAAATTTTATTTAAAATTGATCAATTAAAAACATTATTATAAGTCTGCTATAAGAAATAAAATGATCCTTGTTTATAAGAAAAATAAGGTCTAAAATTGAGGTGGTCCGTGACGCATCGAAAGTTCTCCAAGTGGTCCCGTAATAGTACATATCTTACAAGTAGGTGTATTCAATATATAAATATATTTGTTTTTGTTTATACATGTTAAAGTAATAAGTATTATATGTAATAGGCACTATAATTTACAATAATTTAAGTTCTTAGTTCAAAATATTATAAGTTATAATTAATACACAACGAAGAACCCCTGAAAATGAAATAAAAATTCTACTACCTAACCAATATAATGGGACGCAATTTGTGTATACCTTTTTTACGAGACGTAAAGTTGCGTCGCTTGTAGTAGCGACAAACGAACGACAAACCGGGCAGCATATAAGCATTCTGGGATCTAGTTTAGCTGACCGTTCCAATGTCCCAACAGAAAACCCAATAATAAAATATAACGCAGCACTTATTATTAATAATTAATAATCCTCTATCATTAATTCGATTTATAATATAAGTAATAGTAAATATATATGAATAAATAAATGCATAAGGTGAAATAATAAGGATATTTTTTCTGATAATTTGTAAAACCGTTAATTTTGAAATAATTTTTGTATTTATTGTTTGATCTAGGTACTAGAACTTGGAGGCTTTATTAAATATTGTTTATCTATTAGAAATTGGAAAAATAATTTTTCCGCTTTCTGTATACAAGACTGGCAAGACAATGGATCACATTATTAATAATAAAGAATTATACATTCTATGGTACTATCAATTTATTATAATATATTAATTTACTAATTAAATATCGATCATAAAACTAGAAAACAAAGTTTAAAATGTTCTATTAGTACTTAGTAGTATATTTAATATTTTACAATAAAATAAACAATTCTACTAACATAACATCTCCAGTACACTAAATCAATAATTTTTCAACAATTTAGAACAATTTTTGTATTATTATAATAATAATAAAACACATTTACTATTTTTTTTATAGATTATTTAATGTTAGCTCGAAAATGCCGTAAATTAATTAAGAAAAGTGAAAAATAAAAGAACAACCTAATTCGTTAAATTTAATTAAATAAAAAAACTAAAATTTATTTTATCAAATTACAAGTACTATTAGTGGCTCTAATTACCCGAAATTTCACATAATATGATTTATATAATATATATATTTTTTTTCTGGTTCAGCCATCATGCATCATTAATTAAATTACGCAATGTCTGAATTGCTTCCGTAGCGTTACCATTGTTGCTACTGGTTAAGTTCATAATTTGTGCTTTGAGAAAAATTGTGTCTTGCTGTGTGCTATTTAGTTGATTAAAGGGTTTGCCACGGGTTACCGTTGTAGTCAAACAGATTCTTATATTTATCGTGATTGTATCTTATTGATGGACTTGCAGGCTAGCCTGGGAATATGTCGTAGGCGTATGCGAGTCTAATTTTCCATCAGTATAAATAGTATTTCTATATCGTGTCTTAGCAACTATAGTTGATCTCCTAACTCTTGATAAATTTTCATAAGTCAAATTTATATTATCACTCTCTCGCCGCAACCGTTGCAGATTACTGTCTACATAATTCTTATTGATGCATTCTCCGTCACAGTTACAACCAAATATATTACAAGAGCCAGTCGCGCAATATGTCCCCTTCTTTTTAATATAACCGGGTGCACACAGAGAATAGGAACATAATCCAGAAACCAAGTCCGTGAGTATGTCTATTGACGACGGCATTCCAACTTCTCTTCCTTCGTTAGTAGGTTCTAGCAATTGTATTTCTGCTACAGATTTAGATTCAATGCCACATGGTAATGACTGCATATAAGGTAAATGGCAACACAATGAAGTCGTTTCAGAAACAAACAAATATAACACAACAAATATAGCAATCTGATATGCATATAATTCCATTTTATTCTTATTATTTTCTTTACGGAAATTCTCAAAAACAAACGAAACCTGCAGCGCTATTGAACTCGGATGTGTACATTTCAGCAACTCATTCCAATGATTTTTCCAGTTCCCTATTTAAAGTATATTTGTAATATATCCAAAGTTTTCAGCAAAATTACCTTCTAAATTGTGGTTACCAAGCTTATTGAATTCGTTGACCGTTGTTAATTAAAATGCTCAGATGATTGATGCTCTTGATTCCGAATTTAATTACATTCACTTCAGTAAAACGACTAAACTATTTTTTTCATTAATATATTATTTAAGAATATTTAAAGATTTTTATATGAAAATAATTAATAGGTATTTATTTTCAATAATAACACACACTTTAGACACTCACAATATCACGAAGCTCCACAGCGTAGTGATGTGTTATTCACATATATTGTTGGCAGGATAAAAAAAAAAACTAAAAATATACATGTTTACACCCAGCATCGCTGTTCGACCTTATCTATCGATAAAAAACCATTAATTTAATGCGTTATTATTTCACAGGGCTGTTATAAATTTATGTTGAAGGCATAGACCTAGGTTGTAGGTTATTTCTTATCTTGCCCATTATTGGGTTTTTTCATAGATAATATATTTATTAAATTTATTATCAATGGGGTTTTTTTTCGATAACAGACAAAACAAAATATACATTATTGTAAAACTAATAGGTCATAGGTGCATTCATTGCTCCACTCAAAAACTAAAAAAAACACATAAATATACCAAAGCAAATTAATTCACCGTTACAGATTCTGTAATACAAATTCTATAAAATTTGAAAATTTTATTTTATATCTCAGTTACTACCTTTATTATAATACTTTTCCACTACTCTACAGCTGACAGCTCGATACCTATTTAGGGGGGGGGGTTGATACAGTGTATTATATCAATGAAAATGAAGTACGCCTTAAACATTTTGTTCATACATAACATTAAATCATTAACAATCTACATACATCAATGTTATACCTATACTGTGTTTATTAATATAGTTTTTGTAATTCCAAAACAGTGTTTATGTTAGGTCACTTAGGCACCGTTAAATTGTAAATTTCCAACTACCTAGGAACTAGGACCATAGCTTACTTATAGGCAATTGTGTTTATGGACTGACTACTAGGCTAATGAGCTAATGTAAAGCAGTATAGTAGGTACCCTTGAAATAAACTAATAAATACGATTTTCAGCCATAGCCCTTGTGTGGTCTTGAATTTTAATATTTTGTAGTTCTTTATGTAAGTTTTCATTTCGTATGAACCACGGTGGCACAGTGTATTTGCTATTTTTTTTTGGTAGGTACCTTATTTTGGGATAAATGTAAGACAAGCGTTAGTGAGTAATGAACGTAAAAATTACATACCTAATAATATCAAGGGCGCCCGAAGAGGAGGGGTCAAAAGTACTATTGCATAAGAAATTTCAACTACATGTACTTTAATAATTTATTATTGTTATGTATTGACTACTGATTTTAGATTCTGAGCGAAGCGATTAAGAATTGATTTTACAATGATGGGTTTTTTTTATTTTAATTGTGCCTGTATCTATTGTACCTATACAATAAATAGTCGAAATAATGCTTCGATTTTGAACTTCAGTATATTTTCCTGTTTTAAAGTGAATCTAGTTAGTGCATTTGAAAGGTCTAAATTTAAAATTTCTAGTAGCTTCCAAAAGCACCGGCAAAAACCAGAAAAAATTAAGGAAAAACGGGAAATTATACGCAAAATCGGTTTTAGAAAAAAAAATTACCGCAGGTATATGACATTTTCACTGGATGTTTATGTTGACATTTTAACTACGCGGTGCCTATGTTAGTACGTGACTGACTTTGCTAATAACTAATAAGGTATGATAGACTCAATGTCAAATTTCAGTGATTTTGGTACTAAGCAAGCTTTATATTATACGACGTACTTTTGGAAATGTTGATTTGTATTTTTCAGTTATTACGCCATAAAACTTTTAGGAGAGCTTGTAGCCTAGGTTTAGGTATTATTACCTCGTTGGGCATTGACTTGTTATAAAAAAGTATCGTGCTATACATCCAAGTATCCAACTACTGCCTATATTAGATTTTGTATTATGTTTGGGACTTGTACAGGCAACACATCGTACACATTCTTATCAATGTCTGGCTTGGTCAATCTAATAGGTTTATCTTAAATAATTACATAAAGCATTCGGTGAACTCGCGCACACTAATTATCATTCACTAGTCACTACATACATAGTAACACATCACACACAATCGATATAGAATGTTGCCTAAATCCGACCCCTTAAAAATAGTTCGCTTTCAACAGCCATATTAGGCTGTGATTAGTGGCTAGTTTTAGAATTTACTGGTTTATAGAAACTTAATAAAGTCTAACTCACGTTTCACTCATGACCAGCGCTCGAAATGAAAAATTTTACGAACCGGAACGCTCATAAAATTAATATGTGGATTATAATATTATTTTAATTCGTGTTTACTTTAAGATACAATATAATTAGTTAAATATATACAAATAATATGAGTAATTTTAAGCTTAAAAATGGTGGTTAAGTGGATGTCGCTCTGCTGTACAGTAAGTTACAAGTGGGTCACTGAAATGGATTGTGTTAAATTTGAGTTCAATGACATAATATCATTGTATAAGAAAAATGATTCTAAATAAAAACGTTCAGTCAGCCTATGACATTAGTACATTACCAAGTATATTAAATTATTTTGATGATATTATTGTGAATAAAGTAATTTATATACAACCTATTTACGTGGAACCTTGTCTTAATTTTTCAATCCTTAGCTATAAAAGTTGAACATTTTATACATTTTTAACTACAAGATAATTATTACATTATTAAATTTGATAAATTTTGTCAAAATTCGAACTTTAAATGCTTATTAAAAAAAATTGTGCCAATGTATTTTTAATATTTTCAACTGCCATTATAACCTTTAATATATTAAATTGTCACGCTTTTTTACCCAAAAATACAATTTTATTGATATTTATAGAAAAATGGAAACTGAAAATGTCCGTAAACAGCTCAAAATAAGTCAAAATATTTGGAAAATGTTATGGTGTATAGAAAATGCTAATATAAGTCAACATTTCATGAACCTACGGTCATTTGTTTTAGAGTTGCACCAAAAACCAAAAACCAAACAATTGAACTTCTCTCTATATTAAGTATATTATATATTACTATTATATTTTTTCGAAAGGAAATTTTATAATTTTAATCCTCTAGATTGTGATACTGTCGATTTTTGCGAACCAGAACTCTTAAATTTTAAATTTCACCAACCGGAATGGACACAAAGCTTATATTACGAACCAGATCCGAACCAGTTCCGGTGCATTTGAGTACTGCACACGACATACGTAAGTAGTAAATGTCTGAGATCTCTAAAATGTAAAATGTTAACTAAAAGTCATGGTTTACTATTACTGTTTTTAGTTCACACAATATCTATCTATCTATTTTCTATCTTTATATGTATATAAGCATAAACTGACTGACTAAGGTATCAACATACAGCCTAAACCACTGGTTCTAGAGAGTTAAAATTTTGCACAAAGGTTCCTAATACACGTAGACGAGCACCAAAAAAGGGTTTTTCAAAATTCAACCCCTAAAGCGTTTTTTAAAATTCATCCCTCAAGGTAGTGAAACAAGGTTTCTACATTTGTCTACAAATAAAAAGTTCAATTTTTTTCTCCAAACTTGGTGACCTTGGACCGGTGCAACACAATTGCACATTTTTCACCTGAAAAAACTCAACACAAAAACAAATTTGAGTAAATAAAATTCAAAAAAATTCCCGACATTAATAATTTTGTAATACGCAAATAATAGTACAATTACACATCAAAGAAATAATAATAATAGAAAAATATAACAAAAATCAAGTTCTTATAATAAATGTTCAAATAATATTTGTACAAAAATTGTTTGTCACGCACTATACGTGTACAATACTACTAAAATATACTACATTATAAGACAATAGTTAATTTATTAAAATCCGACAGTATACAATATTTTTTTGTGCGCAATCGTGTTTTTTTCAGGTATAAAAAGGTAAAAAGTGTGCAATCGTGTTGCGCTTTCTGGCGACTGCATATACCTATTATTCAATTATTGAGCTAACGATGTACAAATTATAATAATAATTAAAAAATAATAAATTAATTTTAATAATCGAATACTATTCGTATAGATAAATATTATCATGAATTACGAACAACAAAATATGATATCACAAATTCACAACTTTATAATGCCAACCGCGTCTTAAATTAATTTATATAATTGATATAAATTCAAATAAATATTGCTAAATATGTAGCTAAAAAAGTGCATGGAGGGGGGGGGGGCAGCAATCACCTATAAATATACAACCGCCAACTTCAAATACATTATTATGGTCACCCTGCCGGCCTGTCATTACATACTTACGTGTCGTATTCATAGACACCCACCACCAGTGGCGTAATTGTGGGGGGCAAGAGGGGCACTTCCCCCCCCAGAAATGTTTGTTGAGGCAAAAGTATCATTTTGTCCCTCCAAATAATCTACATTTAAAAAGTATTCTTAACTGTTAACATAGTATTATAATATAAAAATATTTTTATATTTGTCCACATTTCTGTAAAATTTGAAAATTAAATTTTTTATTTTAGTTGCCACCTCAATTATAAGACTTTTCCACTAATCTTCTACTCGAAACCTATTTAGGGGGGGGGGGTTGATAGGGTGTATTATATCGAAAAAAATTACTTTGCGGGAATAACTCTCAAGCTTTGTATAATTGTCGGATTATGATGACTATATTTTTATCTGAAAGAACTCTTCTTACAACCCGCATCGATCTCTGATTTTGTATTTTATTTCAAGTAATTGTATTAAAAAAAATGGTTTTTATCTTGTACTTTTTTAGACATATTATAAAGTTTGAGAATAAAATATGGAAAAACAGAGATGGATGTGAGCTGTAGAATATTTCCCTCTAGCAATTAAAAAAAAAATATGAAATTTGGTTGATTCTACAAGGCGGTATCGTTATTTCCGCAGAGTGTATTTTTGAGGACAAAATAGCATCGGCACCGGGCGTCTTAAAGAAAAATTGTAATTGAATACTAGCTCAATATTTCCTTGGAAACGAGATTTTATATGGTTACCATGTCCGGAATACATTTTAATTCAAATTATGCCAGTTAATTAAATACGAGAATATACAGAGGGCTTAACCAACATGCTCACCTTAATTTTTAGGGTTTTTTTTTAACATTCTCATGCTTATTCTTATCTACTGTAATCAATTTTACACATAGAACAGTGAAGTCAAAAACCAAAAACAATTATTATTGCAGAAAATTGATCTTGATAAAATTCGAAGGAAAAAAGCTTTTTACTAAAATTGGCTATCTTCATCCGATTAAATCCAGGTCTGAAAGGGTTAAGAAGTGTCCCGTAGCGATACACACTTCTTTTTTTAAAATGAGAGTGAGTATATCATATTCCTCAAACTATTTACTAATCATATAATTTCAACAATTTTTGTCATACGTTTAAGTAGCATGATTTTTTTTTTGTCAGTTCTTTCTGTTACACATTTTGTATATACCTACGTCATTTCTTGCAGGCGGCACCACATTCTATGACGGGCGGATGGACTTTGTCGTTTATCTATTACTCTTACGCTAAACATGTATCCAACCTTTCTTGTCTCAAATTTTACAATCTTCAATTTTTATGAAAGCTATTTTTATCGTAAAGTTAATAATTGTAGAGATATTTTTAAAAAAACCAGTAAAAACTAAAAAATTTCACCTAAAATCCAAGATGGCGGACACTTGTTAACTTCGGAGGGATGGCTCATTTTTATAGGTCAACGAGGACCCCAAGCCGAAACTTTTTGCCAAGTTTCAAATTTTTAGTATTTTTTGCAAGGCAACACCTTTTTTAGAGCCTTATTGACTGGACTAAATTATATTGAATATAATATAATGTAATACAAATATATTATACTCGTATTTATTTATTTATGTATTTATTTATATACATTAAAGAATTATAGGTCCTAGGTACTATACAGTATACAAATTTACATTACGATTTACGAGTATATAACTATACAAGTGTACATATATATAACTATATAAGTACCTTATATAATAAATTAAAAAGTTATAACAATTATTTTACACAAAATAGAATTATTGAATTTTCTTCAATAAAATGTACTTAGTATTATTTTCAAATAAACACTGAACAATGTAAATATATATAGTTATATACAATTGTTCTAATATAATGTTACGATATGCTCGAAAATAATAAATATTATTAAATCGTTTTTTTTCTTTTCGTTCACGTTGACGATCTCCCGCCGGCCATCGATGTGCGCAATTATTGTATACACATTATACGGTATACCTATAAATTATAATATTAGGGTATAGGAAATTTACACGTATCGAACCTAATTCTAATTTTTAACGATCGCTGGGTATAATCCATAATATATTTTATATTATTAAATACAAATGGATTATTCTTCATAATTTCCGGGCAGGTTAGGTTAGGTTAGCGGTTCAGAGGTTGACTTCGCGGAGTTTTACATGGTTGTCCAGCACCTCGGTGAACCATTTCCGCTTGACTGGCTCGGCGAGGAACGTGGACACGGCCTTTAGATGCAGCCCGACCACCGACTGCTCGTCCATTAGGGCGACGATCTCGTTGCACAGCTCAGGTCGGTTCTTGAGCGCGTATAGGCTGATATACGTGTGGCCCAGCTTGGACTCGACCTGTAGGTTGGTGTCGACCCATTTCTCCACCGCGTTAGACCCGACACTCATCACATGTCCTTGGTATTCGGTGTACAGTGGTGACAGTAACAACGCCGTGTCCGATTCCGAACAGTTGTTGAGCACGCACTTGTAGAACTTGTTGTAGAACACCGGAAGATACACCAACACCTATGCACAGAACAACGACACCGTATCAGTTATCGTTATAATATTTTACCGAGTGATCAGTTTTACGTAAGACACTCATTGTTTCAAAAACTATTAAGTTTTAAAATTCATTTTTTTAAATATTTTTAAGTCGTTGAAAACAAAACTTTTCTTAAAAAATATACGTTTTAGTATTATAATTTTTTCTACTTTTTTTATAAAAAAAATGCATTTTCAATTTCTTATTCCAAAGCAGCAGTTTTTTGAAGTATTTTGATATTAATAATAATCAAATTTTGGAGGAGTAGTTTATGAGTTATAAGTACTTTAAGCGGAGTGGAATGGTACAGGGATACCCCTGGCATAATACTGATCAATTACTCCGCTCGCCAAAACTTTAAGTACTTATAAGTTATAACAAATTTTAGAGACAGAAAATCGAAATACTTCAAATTATATTCTGTTTCGGAATATGAAATTAAAAATGTATATTGTTTTTCAAAAAGTGTAAAAAACTAAAATATATATATCGATAAACATTATATTTTTTTTCCAAAAATATTATTTCGTAAATTATTTAAAAAAAATATTTTCAAACACGTTAGTGTTTTCTGTAATAATGAGTGTCTTACAGATCTCTACATATAATATACACATAATAATACTTAGGCATGTCAATAGATAGCTATCTCAAAATCAACTTCCGGACTCCAGAGGACAAATTATACACTAATATGTATTAAAAAATATAAAACAATAAAATATCATAGTATAAAGAGTTTTATGAATAATTAAATTACTTTTCTACTAATTTCTATGCACTTTTTTGTACGAGATTTTCTTATTACTATAAGAATGATGTAACCAGTGTCCCGACTCCCGAGCCATTGGTTCATTCAGTTTATAAGGTCCTCATTGTTTGTTTCGATTAACATTTTCAACTTTGGGAAATGGTACATACTACATACTACATTTACCATGACACAGTACGTAAATAAGCTGAGCAATATAAAACAAAGTGCAGAGGAATGCTTATGAAATGCGTTTACAAGTTTACAACAACTGCTGCACGCAGAAAATGTTTAACTAAGGATGAGTAATAAGTTTAAGAGGGGTCCTAAAGTCTCGATTTGGCACAGAGTGATTATCATTTTTTTCCTAAAGATTAAATAGTCAACTGCATCACAGTTATACTTTGCATACAATGAGAACCTGCTGAACGGAGTAAACCAATGGCTTGGACTCTTGCGGCACCATTCTTTATAGATATTAGATATGGAAAATTTGTACCACGATACAAAAAGTGTATAGAATTGAACGAAGACTAGAATGAAAAAACAATTGACCTAAATGTTAGTGAAATATTTTTTGTTTTCTATATTTTTTTTAAATATATTCTGCCCCTTTTCCGGAGGTTAACTTTGAGATAGGCCTCGTTTTATATTATATTTTAATCTGCAGTTATTATATATTTTATAATTTACGGAAGGTATGATTTAGATCTAAAAAATTTCGCTGATACGATATTTAGCACTTTAACAGGTGTTTAGTTAAAAGTCATTAAATTATATTATTTTCAAAATTGAGCCTAACAACTAGAAATAATGTTCAAAAAATTATCTTTAAAAACAAAAACAAATTTTTGGGTGTGTTATTTTTGAAGAAATCATGATAAATAACGTAGGAGATAGTAATTAGGACAAATCTTGAAAGGAGCGCGTAAGAAAGCCGAAAATATTGCGTCCGATACTCCGATCAACATTTTTACTGAAAAATGTTCAATTGGTACTCATATTTAACTTAAAATTATTAAAAGTGTAGTTAACCTATACTGGCTATACCTGGAAAACAGTATCTCCTAATGTGTATTCATCAATATAATGTGATCCATGCTCTGTAATAAAATCCGTCACCATAGATTCTATACCAATGGACATACATTTAAATTTGTCGGATATTGTTGATTTTAGTTCTGCTACTTGTGTAAAGTTATCAAATGTTTTAATACGTTTCACCGGTCGCCTAAAAGACACAATTACGAATTTTTGTCCGAATCCCATTGCTATATCAGGTACACCAAAACGTTCAGATACCATATGTCGTGATCTACTTGTTGTCAACAGTTTCCATGGTTTATCGGTTAGATCAACTTGAAAGCCATCGAAATATACGTCAAATAGGCAGTCCAAATCGGGACAAAACGTGATGTTTAGTAGATTGGTATGGTTTTTTGTCACATTTAAAACTTCACTGAAAAAAAAATAATAATTTATATTAATTAATGCAAAAACATTTGGCAAATACTTGATGAATAAAAAAAAGAGTAAAACCTATGTCGAAATTAATATAGTACATTATAATATTATATTTGTAAATACGCGAAACGCAATATGTGTACTAATTTTTCAGTTATTTATACACGGAAAAAAAGTAATTTGGTTATAGAATTTATTTTTTTCCGTGTATTCGGGTATTTTATGATTCGTAATCCTATAATATTTATTATATTTTATAATGTATACAAGCTCGTACAAATATTTAACCATAGACTAAATTAATATACCAAACCAAAAGAATGGTAGTTCTATAAAATAATTTTCTAATTTCTTATCGCTAGCCTTATGTCTATAGTTAGCGGTTATTCAACTATAGTCCAGAGGTCTTCGAAGTTCAAACCACAGCCGGCGGACCACATGTACCCAACTATATTTGAGTGAACTGCTTAATCATATTATATTGATACCTACTGTGTATGTATATATATGCTCTTAAAAACACGAAGCCTGCAGCATGTGTTCACTTCACTGTACATGGTAATAAAAAAAACAAAATGTTTAGAGCTTATAAGTAGATATGGTATATATAATAATATATGTATAATCTATACATGTAGGAAAAATTATCAAAACTGTACTGCGGCACACGGTGAAAAATATTGACCCTTAACGGTATAACACTACATATTATTATAATTTACAAGTGGCGTATCCGTTCTACGAGGTGTGCCTCGGTCGATTCATTCATATGTTTTATACCTATATAATATATATATATATATATATTATTATAATAGATATAGAATAGGTGTAGCCGTTTATGGTTGTCCTAAAATGCAGTGGTATACGTACAAGTGTACAACTGTTGCAGTTTTACAGTTATACGAGTCATATTGGAAAAGTGCGTGGGAACAATATTTGTCTGAGATCCACACCCACTCATTTACATTATACGTGTATAGCTGCAATGTATATCTGAGACTTTTGATGGTAGGTAGGGGTCCAGGAGTTTGTTTAAGGTTTAACGGCCGCTACACCTACTACCATAGTATAATCGCTTGGAATGGGCTGCGTCTTCATACATACTCCATCAAATAAACTCAAATTTAATTATTTCTTAACCAATAATTAGGTACTACAATATTAAAGGGTTTAATAATTTCAGTACAATAATAATAGTCTATACCACCTGCAGTAACCATCGTCATTATACGTCGGGATATTACCATTATTTATTGGTCTCGTGATTTTTATTAACGATATGCAGCAGAAGTGCTGTTGAGCTTCACATTTCTAATTTCGCTTCAACACTAACCTATACGGCTATACCTACATCACAGTATTATATATTATGAGTTTATGATATATATCTACATGAAGTTTACATCAGCTAGATGAAGCAGTAGGTATAGTACCAAAAATATAAATAAGTAGATATGCATAAAAATACCAATCAATTTTTTACAAATGACAATCAAGTATATATTATTATTATAAATATTAAGTTGATAATATTTGGCACTCTATAGAGCAATATAGGCAATCCCCTGATATATTGCGCTTTACAAATTGTTAATCCGAACCGGAAATCTATATAATATATCCTAGTACAACATATACAAAATATAAAAATATTACGTCATGTTGTGATTTTTAAAATAGTTATATACATTTTTATGCAATAAGATCGAAGAATTTTCATTGGTATCACTGAAATGGCCAAAATACACTACCTACTCCTAATTGAGAAGTCGAGGAAATTTAATTATGTATAAAACCAGTAGATAGTAAAAAAACGTATTGTTTCATAACATTGAGTTTAATTTAATATTTATAAGTATACAGTACATAGATGATAGATATTAGTTATATGCCTATTGATTAATTATTTATCGATCCCTATAGTATATTATGCTATTTTTACTACATGAGGTCATAACTGCAAATACTGATAATAGGTACATGCATATGGTTAGTTATCCGATTAGCGCAATAAGGTCATTTATACTATATAGGTACTATACTACTATATATAGTATATTCTATACTATAGTGACTAATGAGTAAGTATAATTTATACGAATTTATAACAAAATATAAATATAAATGGTTATTATTATAACCTAGCTGATCCCTTGCACTCCGTTGCCCATTAAAAATGTCAACTATATATTAATAATGTGTTTAAAATAATAATAATAATAGCTTTAAGACCCGTGGCAACCATTTATAAACAAAAATTCCCATTGGAAATCTCAAAATCCCTATTTGAGCACCTCCCGGGGTTGGTCCTCTCCTTTTTTAAATTAGCCTATCTTCTGCCCAGAGGTATCTCTGCACCAAATTTCATCAACATCGGTCCAGCCATTTAGGAATGCATTAAGGACACACAGACAGACAGGCAAACATTAATTTTTATATATATAGATAATATTTAAATGTTGAATAAAATATAGTTGGAAGAATAACATTGAACAAGTATTCGGTGTTAAATGAGATGAATAAGAAATGTAATGTTTCGCTAACATTCAAATTTTAACATATAATAATGAAAATGTTACTTTTTGAAGCATTTTTTTTCAAATATTCCTACTTGAGTAATATTTATTACGGTTGGTTAACCACATTAATCGCCTGCGGTACCTATGTTTAATGACTTGATGGCAAGGTTTTATAGTAGTATTATTTTTATTTTACATTTTCATGACATATAATATCATCAAATTACATATTTTTTTCAAATTTCTGTAAACAATCAAATTGACGCTTATTTCATAATTTTTTTTCTCCCTTTGTCATTTGTATTGTATAATTTTTATAGCGAATATATAGTATACTAATATATATATATTTATTTATGAGTGCTTTCAAATCATATCCTTAAATTATGATTCTAAATTAATTTAATTCTAATTGTATGTAGAGTAAACTAAGTAGACACATAACAATATATAAACTTTAAAAAAAAACACTTATGACTACTAAGTACTAGGTAATATGTTTATAACTATTGACTAAAGTTAAGGTGTAATACTAATTATACGACCCTATACCTAGTACAATTTTTTTTAGTTTAATACTCGTACTAATAGGTTTAGTTATTGGTAGGTTAAAAATGTATACATACCTATACTTAAAATGTATGAAAAGAATTTGATAAAACGTTCAGTACTTCAAATTTTTTTTTATTCATAATAAGTTTTATTCTAATCGGTAGAAATCATATAATAGGTATTATAGCTATTTTCCAGTTTCCTATTATAATTTTTTCAACCAATTTGCACTTGAACCAATTTCTACCAATACATTTTTTGGTTTAGTCTATAGGTAATACTATTATTATAGTATAGGTATTACTATTTATTATAGACGACTATTTTTAAACATAGGTTATTATCATTGTGCTAGTAATATCATTGATTGTGGATATTATATAGGTAATATGAAACGGGTAATAACTTATTCTCATACAATCCAATTATTTTAGTTCAACGTAATCATTATTTAGAATCCTAAATTAGACTAAAATTGAAATTGTATTTCATTTTTGCAATCAGGCGAGTGGTATTTATTCTCTTCTTGCGGTGTCGTAGATGCACGTACCTAGGTGCGTACCCATGTACGGTTCCTAATTCTAATTTTACTACGTTTCGCTTTGGTGTACGGTTAGAGTTTATCTTAACAATTATTCTATAGACAATTAATAACCAATAAATTGTACGATTTGTACTGAATCGTTATATTATAGCGATAGTGTTATTTTTATCATAAAGGTGTGTGCGTGCATGGTGCGTCTATACCAGCGCAGCATTTAATTAACGTATTATAATATGTATTGTAAGGTGTATAATATAGATTATAGACATCATATATAGTACACATATAGATTAAACCTAACCTAACATAATAACATACCAATATCTATACGAATATACGTCTTATCCAGTAGTTGGTCAATTTTATGAGTGTATTATAGCTAGCACTGAGTTTTCATTATATTAGTGTTCAACCAAACTCCAACTGAAATATTTCATTATTAAACAACAACTATTTGGCTGATATTTTTGACTATTATAGGTGAAGGCAATGTACTAACAAGTAATAGACTACTATAATAGTCATTAGTCACGTTGAACGTGATTTGTTTACAATATGGACAAATGTCTTTGGTTAGATTTACAAATGTACAATATTTGTAAAATTTTCAAAAATAACGTTAAAATGATAACTCGGCTAGTTCATCTAGGCACTCGGCAACCGCTACAATTTTACAAAAATAGTGGTCCGAAAACTATATTTTTTCAATATAGGTAAAATAGTTTTTGAAAGAACGGTTGCCGAGTGTTAAGCTGAACTAGACGAGTTATACTTTGAAATCCAGCTATTTTTTTTGTTTGAAAACTAAAACTATATAATAAAATGCTAAGTACCTAAAATGTAAATAGTACATATTTATTTCTCTGAAAAATTAACACACATTATAACGTATTAACGTCATTGCCTAACGAATTGCCTATTTACTTTTGATTATTGACTTAACGAGCTATTTAAAAAAAAATTAATCAAATAATAGGACCTAATTTCAAATTAATTTAGTATGAATATAATATCTTAATTAAGTTCAATATCAAGCAGTTACCCAAAGATTATTCTATTGCCACTTTTTTCAGCCCAAAATTTAAATAAAAAACGACAAAATTGCTGAACTTTTGAAAAAAATTTCTGTCGCTGTTGTTATAAAAATTTGACTTACAGGCTCATTAGTACAATATTATTTTTAAGCACACTCACGTGAAACGATCGGCCCCGTCGATTATGTCGTGGGTGACCGACTCCTTGGTGTTGGACACGTCGCCGTACAGAACGTCACCGATGATGCCGAACCGCTGGAGAACGTCCACTCCGCGACCGATGTCCACGTTGGCGGCCGCGTCCACGCAGACGGCCGCCCTGAGCGCAAGCAGCAGGACCGCCGCGACGGCCAACGCGTCCATCGCTGTCGTCGGATCCGTGAAGTGCTGACACCGGATGAGTGGTGACGTTAGCTGTAACGATGCCGTCCGTCGCACGGTCCTCCGATATTGCTGTGTTCAGCAACCGGCAGTAGTATTGACGGCGCCGTCCATCGCGTCCGGTCGGCCGCTGCGGCGGCTTATATATATAGAATAAAAACGATATATCGAATGTAGGATTTGCGAGACCGTCAAGCGGGGGAGCGCGCGTACGTTGGCACTAAGCAGCGATTCCGTATGTACGTACAACACACGCGCACTGCGCACACATCACTGCGCGTGCTATAGTTATAAAATTGTATTCCGCAAAATAATAATATTATCATATAGGTACACGTTATGGAGCGAAAACTGAATGAGATATAATAATAGTTTTAGTATAGGCAGACGGCCGACGGGAATTTATTGTTATTATTATTATTATTATTATTTTTGTTATATCGTGTGCGTGCGCGCCGGAACGTTTTGAGTCACCGCTCACCTTATCGCCGGAGGTGTATTCGTTAAACAATCAAAATACAACGTTATTATCGCGCGCGCGTTTTATCCATACCGGCTGGCGTATACAATAATTATTATATCGGAAGATAAACCGATCACCTCCGATACCGTTTATAGCTACCTATTACATGCCTAGAAGTGTAATAATATGATTATATTACTGTATAATAATAAAATCTTATTAATATTAATTATTAATTATTCGTGTGCATTAGCATACATCATGTGCGCGTGATCGTTTTACCGTGCTAGGGCGTGCGCGCGTAACGTCTCCGATGTTTTTGGCAAAAAATTTTAATTTAATAAAATTTAATCATTCGATTGGCAGATAGGTAGGTGAATCATTGTGACGCAATAACTGATAAATGATAGCTTTTTTTATTCTTTTTTTTTTGAAATATGTATACCCTAATTATTGTTTCGTCTGGTATACGTGAAATAATTTGGAATAACCAATAATATAATATTAATATAATGTCGTATTGGTACTTACCCATATAATGATCCATACGTAATAATACCTATTATAATATGTTTATTTTTTTGATCACGATATCGATGTAGCAGAGTTGACTGAGTTCTTGTTTTCGTAACGCTAAATTAACGCCAACTATAGTGGCATATATATATACGATTTTAAAACACTGGAATGTTTGATTTTCATTTCACATTTCTCTTAACACTGTATATAACATTATATAATATTATATTGTTATAATAATGCTAATGCGTCATGTCAAAATAAGTCAAAAAGTTTAACAAAAATACGCATTGGACATTTGTTTAAAAAAAAAAACTCTATTGAAAAATAAGAGTTGTAGTTAGGTATATAAAAATGATTTTAATTAGTATCTACCTATTTAAACCTTCATAATATTGTGTAATATGTTAATAATTGTTTCGATCATTGAGATTAAATTGAATAAAATAATTAAATAAAACGGAACATTATTCAGCCGCGCGTACTACATTATAACACTATACTATAAAATATATACTTGACGATAAAGTTGCACGTCGACATCACATCGCACAAGTCTCGCTCGCATATCAGTCAATGACCAAAGAATTTATGATTATAATATACATTGATCATCGATGACGTCGTTTGGTTTATATAGGTACCTTCCTATGCATAGTAGCTACATACACCAGGAGTGGCTTTTTTATAGGAATTTCATATTGTAGCCCTCGACGTTGCTGCAGGTTTATTGTTCATCGTGAGTTTGACCTTTGTGTGTGCATTATAAAACCGACAACGGCAGTCACTCATATAGTCATATGTAATCGAAATAATTGTGCTATAGATAGTGTGAATATATATGTATATATTATTACACATTATGTTTTACATATTATAAAGACTCGTGGTTTGTATACCTATTATTATCCGATAATTTGGTATCGCCTATAGTATTGTTGATTTACACGTATATACCACGGTATACCTATATACAATATATATATATATAGGTAGTTACTAGGTAGTAATAGGTATATATTATAGTTCACACCTTAAAAGTCCTAAAACTATTTACACAACCCAATGTCCCAATTATGCGTAGGATATATCAATTGTATAATTGATCATTGGTAGCAAATGGGGGAAGGGGCTAGCCCTCCAAATATATCCTAAAAATTGTTTAAGCTCTTTCAATATTATTACGATAGGTCACCAACCCCTTCTCCAAATTTCTCTATACTATATGCCTATGTAAATTGTGGTTCTATACTATATGCATATTGTATAGGAAGGTGCATAACATAAAAGTCAACCCAATTTTGAACTAAAATCAAAGTTATATTAAAATTAATTATGATTGGTTTAAACCACCATGTAAGTACAACGTATTATATATACATAAATTAATTATTTACTTACAAAAAACATATTTTCTTGACTCATCGGCTATCGCATTACAAAATTGTTTAGTAATATCTACTAACTATTAAGTCCAGGAAATTAAGAACGTCACTTTTAGTACTTAAAATAGACAAGTTAGAACACCAATCTTGAGTCACTGTAGTTCGCAATCTATTTTTTCGAAGCTTCATTTTTGAAAAATATCATTATCCGCTATTATATATTTTGAAAGTTTGAAACCAGATACCTATGCAAAGCAATTTAACATTCAGAAAATTAACTTATAAAATTGTCTTTGCGAAAGAACCTAAACAAAAATAATTCTCACGATTTTTCTTTTTACAATCTTTTAGGCGTAAATTAATCAAACAATAAAACTAAAGTAGTTTCAAATCACCTGAGTACCTATAGATTGACCAGATTTGTGGCAGAACGTAATATAATATCTGAAGGTTTCATATTATATAGTTAGCTGAAACACCTGAATCGTTGACATATTATGTCATAGGCTTTTATCCTATATCAGTCAGAGATGTAAACTGATCGATAACAGTAGGAAAGTTAATTGATTTTTTCCCCCGAGTGACCCGGTGTAGTGTTAAGTGACAACCTCGAAATGAAGAAAAAAACAAACAAATAGATATCTAATAAATATTAAATTTTATTAATAGGGGTTGTTTCAATTTTCAATTAAAAAAGTTGTAACAAAAAGCGTGATAATGGCTGATAAGTGATGACTTTATAAGTGTACCTTAATAGTATCATACATATAATAAGTATATTATGTGTTGCTAATATTATATTTTTTGGGGTATTGACCAAACGTATAAAATATTGTGGAAAAAATATACCCATATGTATATTATATCTAATTTTAAACTAATTAATTATAAATTAAAATCCTTAACACGTTTCCACAAATACTCACGTTTATTCATTTTTTTAACGTTTTTCTCATTAGGTGTCTACAGATAAGAGTTTAATTAACATTTGTATGTAAATATAATAATATATTACATTTATCACATATACATGTATGGTAGATAAATAATGTTATTTGTAATACCGTAAGTCGTGTAATATAGGTATACAATATATACGCTCTGTCCATATAAAACCTTTGTAACGGCTGTTGCGGTGTGTTGACCACTCTGGAAATCGTAATAATTAATGCTGCATGTATATAGGTATACATTTATACAAGTAGATAATATTTGGACTTCAGTGTACCAATCAACAAGTAATAACTTATATGTAACTATGATGCAGCATACTACATATATAGCTGTATTATTTGAAAAAAAATAACGCGGAAAAATAAATGTTTTAATGATCTCTCAAATTAACTCACTTGTATAAAAAACATAATTATTTAAAATAAAAAGAATGACAATAATTTGTCTAACGTTATTTTAATCATGTTGACACCATTGATTTATTATTGTAGATCGATTATTTCTCAAATCCATTGTACGTGTTGAAAGTGTTACCTACTCATTGCCTTACTGCCCGGTGGTTTACGGTGATAAAAAAAAAATAATGATATGATTACTTATGATTTGATTTATGAATGTTATGATTCATGAGTATACCTTGACACCATATTTTATTGTATAACAAATTATATTTACTTCGTCAATGAGCAATGAAACGAACCGTATTCAATTGTACGCACGCCGCATATTAATGGTTTTATAACAAGTTTACACAAATTAAAAAAAAAATTATCATATATAAATTATAAATATTGTAAAATAGCAAATTAATAAAATATTTGCTAATAACATAATATAATATACACCTAGCGGAATAATAACATAATAACATAGTATAATAATATATTATATTTATATAGACATGTACCTAGTGAAATACCAAGTGAAATAATGGATTAAATATATATAAATATAAATGAAAGATGACTGAAAAAGTAACACTTACAGTCATTATATTAGTTAAAAATTATATTTTACTAATTTCACTATTTTATAAAAACTCAAAGTTTCTATTTTTCGCTTTAATTTGAATACAGTTTCGTCTTTTATTACATGCCTATGTCTTTAAAATAAATATTGTGATATTTTGGTATTATTGTATTTATGTTAAAATATTGTCAACAATAGTATTGTTTAAATTATCAATTTATCAATATTATACATATATATCATGCTTATATTAAATATCTATAAGTTATCATTAGTCTCATATGTCATAATTATTTTGTTTTATTTTCAACTGCTTATACAAAATTAAACTTTCATATGAAAAATTTAACTTCATTAAAAAATGTTTACAATAATAACTAGTTACTTACTAATACTTGAGCAAAAAATTACTACGTGTATGTTTCATTTAAATTTAGTAAATGTTTTGATAAAATTAAGTTAGTGAAGTAGTAGTATCATAAAATGTAAAATATAAATACATTTGGAGATTTATAGAAGTACGCCTATCTATAATTTATATCATTAAATTATAAAATATTATGAAAATGTTATATTGATGTATTATGTATGCATGTTTGATATTAAAATATTACAATGAGTAAAATATAATACAATTTTCATTTTTCATCAATTGATTTTAATGTCTATTTACGTTTTTATTTCCATGACAACTACGGCTAAACATATTGCTAAACAAAATCATAACAGGTAGTTAGGTAAAAGTACGTTGCTCCGACCTGATAGTATTAAACGATCGTACGGATTGGCATAAACGAATGGTGACCAGATACATGTCTTAAAAATGTCTGTTCATGCATCATTAGTTTTTACTATTTCAGTAATAGTATTAGGTAAGTTGATTATATAAATTAAGAACAAAAATTGAAAAGTGAATTTATAACCATAAATCAGGATTTTAATTTAACACAATGTTTAATAATTGTTTTTATTTCTCTAATATATTATACTCTAAACCAAATTTTTACCTTAAAACTATATGATGATAATAATTTATATTATAATATTTACATTTAGTCAACCCTATAACAGCTATTGATGAAATATATATATCACCATTCATTTATGACGTACAAAATAATACTGATACAGTAATTCATATAAAAGGATTGGTATCTACAGTGGATATGATAAAATCTATTACATGCAGTGTAATGGATCTGGATTCCCAAATCGTTATGGTAATACAATTTATTTAATAGAAAATACGAAAAATGGAAATAAACAAATCTTTTATATTATCACTTATCAATACCTAATCATCTACAGTCAGAACCTATTTAACACCTATTTAAAAACAAAACCTGTTCTGCAAATTTTTTTCTGAATATTTGCCAATCTTGTAAATAATCAGTTGTAAAAAAGAGGGGCAAAGTTATAAACTTATAAATAATACTTGGAAAATATAAAAATTATAAGCTACAGATTTTTTCAATGCATATTGCCTGTTTGTATTTTCGTATTTACATAACGTACTGTACACTAAAATATGGCCATATGGGATCCAAATTCCAACGAAACAAGTGAAGAATATTATTAAACCTTAAATTATGTTTAAAGTGTAAAAAACTAATAGTAGTAATTGCAAAACACTTACTGTTGTATACTTGTATATTAATTAACAAACTGTATGAACGTACTATATCATAATCATTCATGCCATATCTGAATATTTCAAGATAAAATTATAAGGTATTGGAGTTTCAAAAACTATGGGATTTACTTAAAATCGAATTTTGGAATTTGATATCTTAAAAATGTATCATTATTTCTGTTATTATAGAAAACTGATATAAATCTAAGTGACACGTTTTCGATATTGGCACGATTCGAAAATCCAACAACTTTAGGTGCTTTTAAGATACAATGTTCAAAATTCGGTTCACTTATGAACTTTTACGGTAATTTTTTACTTGTTAATAGTCTACATTTGATAATCGGAAACGTTGAACCAAATACAATAAAACTAGGAGAAAGTGTTTCAGTAAGTATATATACTAGTAATGCATATTCACAGTTAGTGGTGGATCGGGGGGTGAAGCAAAGGGGGCATTTGCCAACACAGTCGCCGTAGTTTTCCTTTCTTTTACACTGTGTTTAGCTTAATTTGTAGTCAATTTTCGTAATTTTTCTACTTTTGACCCCTCGTAACAAAAAAAAAAAAAAAAAGCCATGGATCCGTCACTGTATTCAGTTTCTCACAAAAGCTATAGGTACCTACATACGATACGTAGTATCACACTATTATATACTTGCACCCTATTATACTATGTAATAATAAATTATTATTTTCGTACAAACTACGTAGTTCAAACTGGAAATATTTAACTTGAGTGAGCCTGTTCCTTTATTATGTCATTTAACTGATGGAGAAGATTATATAATTTTACCAACAAACTCGATCAATGGAAATAAACTATCCACATGGATTACATGCCCTGAATATAAACTTAATAGAGCCGCTGAATACCAAATAACAGTAGTATATTCAACGGACGCAATTGATGCAATGTTAAGGTATGATAAAAATATGTTTATAAAATCAATTTTATAATAATTGTATATTATATTAATTATTAAAAACATAATTTGTTATAATAATGGCCACTGTACGTCTGTGCATTGTGTGCACATATATGGATATTATTGATAAACGTTTACCAGAATACGTGAAAAATACCTACATAGATGATGGATATAATATAGATGCAATATACATTTGTACTACTTTCCTATAACTTTATATTTATTTTATAAGTTTTCTTATTCTCTAGTTCGAACAATTTCAAAGTAGTGACGGTTCAGGCCGATCGTCCAAAGGTAATGAAATCTGGATTTACTAAAGATTTGAGAACTATTTGGTTTCAATTCGATCAAAATGTAGAGGGACCAGATTCGTGTGAGGCCATATTCACGCCAGTCACATTAAATCAAATCGGCCATGGTATAATTAACATATATAATTTATGATAGTTGAACTTTTAAGGTGTTAATAATATTATTTTAATTTGTATAGATGCTGTTTGTTGGTTTTCTTCAGATCATTTAACGGTACTCTTAGGAAATGTGAAAACTATTAAAGATAACAAACTTCATATTCAATTTTCTTCAAACAATAATATAAGGAGTTACCGGTCGTGGCCGAATTTGAGTACAGCTATGTTAAATATTGAAATTACTGTACCAATAATTCCTTCTGAGGTGATTAATTTTTTATTAAACAGGTTAAAATTTAACATTTATATGCACAGATCCGGATTAAACCAACATACTAAATTGAATATAGTTAATGTAATGCAACACATTTCTATTTTATTTATGATTTGATCTTTAGACATTAGTGCGTAAATAGTTCTTTTTATAAAAGTGAAGTACTGTAAGTGTAACTTATTAGTTGAAAAGTTAAATATGATTAATTCCGGAGTAGGAAGCTCAGGACTAGCTAGAGGATAATAAAATTGAAATTATGTTACAAACCACATATTCATGAATAACTGTTTTTTATTAATTCAATGTTTCATAATTCAATTGCTCCGAATATTTAATATTTTATTTAAATGTAGGTATGTATGTTAAAATTGTAATTGGTTCAAATTATATTATGTACCTATATTATTGTATATTTGTACATTGTACGTAATATATTATATAATATATTTATTTTTTTATTGATCATTAAATAGCTCGACATATAGGTCATTAGTACAAGGGTTTTGTGTTAGGTTAGGCGTTATATACATTATTTTTTTTTTGTTTAACTAAACTATACAATTCTGTTTTCTTTAAGAATAAAATTAAGTTGTTTGTGTCCTGTGGGTTTGGTCTAAGAGCTTGGCAGATTTGTATATTACGATTATGTATAATAACTATTAAGTAGCTACGTTATTATCTACAGGCCTTCATCCTGACACCGGCATAAATGTATAATATTATTATTTATTATTTTATTTGAATAAATGTTTTTGTAATCATTCACATTAATTTATAGACTCAAAATTATTATTTAAATAATGCACATATACATAATTTGTTGGTAATTACAAATTACAATAATAGTATCTATAAGTTCAAATATGTTGATAGGTTACATTGCCGGTATATTGGCTGAATGGACCTCGACAATTCTGTAATGTTGACGATGGCATCATCCTTGGAACTCAATCTTCCGATCAACCTGTATATGATTGTACTGGTTCTCAAGTCATAAGTGTGTCTACATCTGGTTCACCTATGCTCAGGTTTAGTCCGATATTAAGCTTTAATGACCTATCAAACTCTGCACACATGTCAATAGACGAGTCTTCACAACGATCATCTTTAGTGAGAAACAGTGTCAGAGGTCTTGTGATAATGATAAATCAACAAAACTTCACAAATAGCATTTGTTTAAACAGTGCTTTGGTAATTTTTATAAAAACCTAATATATGAATATTTTATGTACCGTGGTTTATTGGATGGTAGTTAATTTACGTATATAATTAATCACAATTCCTCAGATGTTGCCGTACGTAGAATATACTTTAGAATTGTCGGGAACAAATATATTGAACCAGTCAGGCTTAAAAGGTCAATTCAAATTCAAATTAATCGAAACTCATGGCATTAAATCCAAACCGAAATTGAAAATAATGGCACTTCCAATCATTGCAATCGGATCTGAAGCTATATTTGAAACAATGTTATATCCAATTTGCGGAGAACCAATCGAGGACGATTATAATAATTTACAAGTAAAGTGTATTTTAAAAAAAGGTGGGTAAGTGGATGTCGCTCTGCTGTATAGTAGGTTACAAGTGGGTCACCGTAATGGATGGAGTTAAATTTGAATTCAATGATATAATATCATTGTATAAGAAAAACGATTCTGAGTGAAATCAGTCAGTCAGCCTATGATAATACCAAGTATTTTGATGATATTATTGTGAATAAAATAATTTATATATAACCTATTTACGAGGAACCTTGTTTTAAATTTTCAATCCTTAGCTATAAAAGTTGAATATTTTATAAATTTTTAACTACAAAATAATTATTAAATTATAAATTTGATAAATTTTGTCAAAATTTTAACTTTAAATGTTTATAAAAAAAAATTGTGTCTATAGTTTAATTATTTTGTACGTATATGTGTTAGGTACCTAACATAGTGACATGTATGTGATCGTGATTTTTTCATAAATAACTTTCCGATCTAAAAATGTATTTCTGAAGACAACACACATACAATACAACATACACATCCTAGTGTTCTTTATAGTTAATTGTAACTTTAACCTATATGAGCTGATCATAATAAAGTAATGTTATTATTTTCGTTTCACGGCACGTAAACGATATCTGATTCTTTATAAATTATTATTGTTTCGGATTTTCAATTCCTCAAGTATGGCTTTAGATTTTATCTTCTTATTGAACTATTAAATGTATTTATTCAAATGGGTAACTGAATTTTATCATTTTGTATAAAATATTGTCAGAGGTCACTTAAATTCGTTAAATCACCCTATATATATTTCGTAACGAATATCGGAATATGGCAGAGTATGCAATATATTTATATATGTACTGGGTGAAAAATTTACATTTGTATTCAGACGTGAAACTTTGTCAAGTTATTTTCCAAACAAAAGACTAAAATAATATTTCTACCTATAGATATATCTTATTTTTTTTCAGTACGTGCCTTTTTAAATAAATATTAATTTTTTTGAATGGTTGCAACTCACATTGTATTGATGAAATATATTTTCGTACCTATGTAGTATAGTTGGTATATTATAACCGAAAACAGTAAATACAATATCATCGGAGTGAATGGTCCAGTGCTGATATTAGACACAAAAGGACTAACTCGAGGCAACAATTATACAATCGGTTGTGAATTACACAATGATATCGTTTTCCTGGAAAAAAAAACTACAGCAATGGCGAAGGTAAATCTATACTATCATAATACAAGTACTTATTTTTTCCATACATCTACAACCATACCAAAACCTACTGTCTACACATAAGTATTTAGCCCTACGCATATTTATTTTTTTTTTTATCAAAACATATAAATTATATAATCTGTTATACATAAATATAAACAATAAGCAATAAGTAACGTAGATGACAGACGATTAACAATGATGACACTAAACACATTAAAGCGAGACCATTAAGCAATAGAACCTCGGAATTAAAAGTCTAATATGTTAACATATTATAATAATAATAGTAAATATCGTGGCAGATTAATAATACAAATATTTAAAACAAAAACATTAGATAAAACTTAAAAGAATATTGATAAAACATTGCGCGTATATAAAAAAAATATTTTACCTCAAGTTTAGTCAAGTACGTCATTCCATATCGTAAATTTTAAACAATGGAAATTACGTTGTAACTGGTAAATTATTATTTATAAATATGACGTATAGTTATATTATATGGGTCGTCGTTTGCATACTATTAAATCTTATCAGTTTCATGAATATCACTCGAGAGCAATATTGTCTATATTGAGCAATAAATTATTATTTTTGACCCAGGTGCAGTTTTTTTCAGTTACCTAAGTTGAACTCTGCGAAGGGAATTAGCGAATTGTAGAGTGGAGATAAGCTCAACTTACAATCACATAATATTTCTTCCACGTGTATCTTACCTTATATAGATGGTGTTCGAATGTTTAATCAAATGCCCTAACATATACAAATCGAAAGGCAATCGACGGTGGCGTCACGTTGCCTATATGAAACTCCTTTTAAATATCGTTATAATTGGTGTTCTCATTGTTTAATGTTTTGATATAAAATAGACACTGCGGGAAGTCTGGAAACCACTAATTTATTATGGATTAAAATTTTAAATAGGTATAACTAATTTATGAAACCTATTTCTATTTGTCTATATTTATAGTCATAAGATCTGTGATCTTCAATTAAAATGTTTCTTCATTATTTATAAAACAATTTAAACACCATTAATTTTTAACAATTTTATAAAAAATTGAAAACAATATGTTTAAAAATATAAATACTTACATGATACTATAATATTTACAATGATATAGGATGAAATCCAATTTGGAATTGAATCATTTGATGCAAAAACAATTATTGTACCACAACAAATTGTGGTTGGGTTTGGTCGATCCATTCACTTAAAGATAAGACATCAAAATTATGTCAGAATGAGAGATATACAAGTATGTTAAAATCTGTTATTTTAAATTAAACCTTCCAGTCTTCCACAAATACGGACACATGTATATAATTAAATTAATTCAGTTTTCTTTTGATTTTTTCAATAAAACATTTTTATATTTATATTCATATCTATACGTACATTAATTAATTTTACCAGTAACAATTATTATACCACAGCTAGTACCTATTTGATTGTTATAGTATAAATGGCTTTGCAAAACAACTAATGGTGATGATTGTTTAATTGTTGGGAATTATCCTGCGCTAAAAGAAGCTATGGATGAAAAGTCATCATCAACATCGTCAGAATTAATAATCCGTGAATTAACATTGCAGCCAGGACGGTATTTAACTTATTTAAATATTTAATTTATGTTTTGTAGCTTATGCACATTAGATTTAATATTAGTGATTTATATAAATTTACTTTTTGTAACATAAACTTTCTGACGTTTTAGAAGTTATGTTTTATTTAAATTTTAAACTACATGAAAAATATTCAAAAATACTATAAAATGTTTTTTATTGCCTGGAAAATATTCACCTCTTTATAGGCTTATAGTGGACTAAAAGTACTGAAGAAGACTGGTATAATATTTTAACTATAGAAGATACTAGTTTAGAATTCAAATGATGATTCATCACAGAGTTCAATACACAACAATAGAATAATCTATAATATTACAATATATTAATATGCTATAGTTTAGAAAAATATAACTATGCAAGCATCACATTATAATACTTAAATTTGTTTGTTATACGTATATATATATTTTTTTTTAATATTTTATTACACCCACAACATGTAGTTTTAAATAATTCACATAATTTCAAAGCATACGCTTCGGCAGTAATTGTAAAATTCTATTGTCTTGGCGTTGCTACGGAGGTAACGATAAATTGTGTGAGGCTCCATTGTGTCGCTACCACCGCAGTGTGTCTGGACCTTTATATTATCATATATAGGTAATATTATGTCTACCGTGTAATTTTAATTACAAAAAATTATCATTTAGGTATTACTTTGTGGTTCAAATATCATTAGGTGGCGTTCCGATTGACTCAGCTGTATCCGTGGTTGTGGTTTCTTTTGAATCTGGTCCACATATAATGTTTTATTGGCCAGATGGAGATTTCAGCCCAAGTACAATCCCCGGAAGTAGTATTGTAATGGCCGCTACTGTCTCCTTATTAACTGCCAGTTGCTTAACTACTTGGACTACGTCATCAGATTCTGGATACAGCTATTTAACGTCAAAACATATGGTAGGTAAATACTAAATACCTAACAACAAAATACAATTTTTTCTTCTTATTTTATGTACCTATATGTATAATATATAGTACAAACTACAATTAGTGTTGAATTCGCTGTACATAATTTTTTATTTAATATACATAGATTATATTTTATCAATCGATGAACAGTTCATAATTAATAATTTGATTGTAAATTACTTAATATATAGGGTGGAAAAATTAAAGTCATCAGAGAATTTATGCCTGGTCGAAACGAAACATTTTCGCGTGATATTCGCATTGCAGTAACATTGCCAAATAAAATTAACCAAAATACAGATTTCTTACTGAAACTGAATGTCCATTGTGCCTCTTTGAAGCATTCAATGTTTGGGGTAGTACCGGTTTCAATAGTTGCTCCACCACGAACATCCAAATTAGAAGTACGTGTTTTTATTAACTCTATTTCAGCTGTTATGTAATTAGACCAATAAATTAGACGTTAATATAATTACATATCTAACACTATGAGTTTATGACCTATATAAATTTGTGTTATTGATCATCAGGTAACGCCAAAAGAAGGAATTGGTATTTTAACTAAGTTCAAATTTTACACCGATACTGCATATGATAGAAAATCTAGTCACCCAATCCGATATAGTTTTGGATTTTATCTACCAACATTTGCAACCGTTCCAATATATTTTTACACATCAACTTTCAGGTTACAAACAGAAACAATTCTCCCGTCAAGTTAGTAAAATTATTGTATGTGTAGATCGTTACAGTGGCGTATTTACAGGGTGTGTGGTGTTTCGGGACGTTGGAGATATATCACCCTTCAAAGTCTTTAAATTCTGAGTTGGGGTAAAAAACAGTTAAAATGCATATCATTTTTAATTTTAATACCTATAATACTTATAAGACTTGAAAATACATAATATTTAAATTAAATAACGCATGCAAATGTTTTAAGCACCAATCTTTGTATCTACGGTAAACAATAAATAACTCTAGTCTAGTAATCTCTACGCATAAACATATAAAAACTAAAAAATCAATGTCATGTTTTAAGTTAAATCATTGCTCATATTATTAAACCTCGCCTAAATATAAGATAACAAATAAGGTGGGACAGTTCCCTGACAAATTGACGCACCGAAGGCAATCTTAAATACGCCACTGGGTCGTAAGCAGATATTTATGTGTATGTTTTTATAAGCCAAGAGAGTTTATTCCTTTTCTATTAATACAGTAAATTTGGACACAATATCAAGAATTAAAACTATTTTAAAAGTATGCAATGTTTACGATAGTTGTAGTACGATTGAAGGTCCAGAAATATCTGTCCATCATCCAACACAAGTTTCAGATGAAGATATAACGTAAGATTAATTTTATGATAATATAATATTCCATGGTTTAACTATATAAGTCATTCTATTTAATCAAACCATGCAGGGTTCGTAACCCTGCAGTAGTATAGTGCAAAAGGACGTTCCTTTCAACTTTCTATTGCGCGACCATGTCTATTATCATTTATTTTACAAGACAATTGCTTATTGTAAACCAAATACCTATACAAGTTGTAAAATATATTTTATACTCGTATATTCAGTAAAAAAAAAATTTAGATTATAAAAACATAACTGTTTTTGATTTAAAACGATGTAACTGAGTATAATAATTTATAGTTACAATAATATTTTCATGTAGGTTCTTTGTACAAAAATACAGTCGAATGTTAATGAAACAAATGCTAACTGAATCGGAAGCATATTTATTCTCATATATGACAACATTAAAAACTTTCAAAACTGAAGTATATGAAAAAACTTCCAATGAATTATTTAACGTTATTTCAACGCATATCAATAACGACATTATAGAAAGGTATACCCAACATTGTTTTCATTTTTTTCTTTAGAATTTTCATAGTATTATTTAATTAGAAAAAATACTATTATTAATTATTATGTATAATAAAATTGTATAGCGTATCCTACGGGATAGAATACATTCCATATGGTCTGGCACTTTTAGATTCAATTTCTCGTACTTTTTTTGTACTTCCAAATTTTAATAATATAATTGTTTCACAATCGTTAGTATTATTACGAGATCGGATATATTCAAGAATAATAGGTACAGTATTTTGGTAATAATTAAACTAATAGAGAGCTTATATAAAAATGTATTGTAATATTTTTACAGCCTACGATAATGCACCAACTTCAAATGCCGTAAATAACATGAAATACATCATAAAAAATGTGAATTCTAATATGCATAATATTTACTCACAAACAGAGATAAACACCGAAGTGGTGCGTTAATTTATATATATATATCGCAGAAGATTATAATAAATTCCGACGGAAGTTTGTATTATATTATGTCGATTATTAGGTGAAATCATTTTTACAAGTCTCAGAAATCGTTATTCTAAACAAGGACGATGGACCTGACGGATTAAATGAAAAAAAAAAATTGATTGACAGTGTTGAAAATTATGCCAAACATGTTTGTTTGACATTAAACGAAGAACAAGAAATATATGTGGGTTAGTTAAAGGAGAAATAAATGTTTAACATTTTATTAAGAATATTTATTAAAATGGTAAACATGTGTTTCTATTTTAAATTGTAATATATAGGATCATTAGTTGGAAGTTTTAGCGTACGGCAAGTGAGCAGCGTCAGTTCAATAGAACCATACATTGAGATGCCTAATTGTAATTCGGATTTCCACAAAAAATGCATCAAACAAAAATCTAAGGTAATTTTTTTCATACATCATTATTTTTCTGTTATATTTCAAAAATTAATTTCGTAAATATTTCATGTATATATTTTTATTAGCTTCCAGTATATTTTACTATGAATAATGAATATTATGATAGATCATATTAAATATACCTACATAAGTAATACAGTTTTAAAATTATTTAATGATTAAAAATAATCTAAATCAGATTTTATAGGTAATTGATTAAATACATTATAGAAACTACTATAAACATTCATAGTACATTAGTATCTTTATATATGTGTGTGTGTTTAATGACTGTATATTAAAAATAAAATAAATATGTAGTTTAATATAAAATTTGAGTTTGGTACAGGTGAAAATTATTTTTTTCAGAATTTTCTAAATATTATATATACTTCCTGAAATAATGTAATAATAATTAAATAATGTATTTTGTTTTAAATTTAGGTTATGATCAATAAAAACCTTTTTTCATCTCAAAGAACTGAATTTCCATTATGTTTTATGGGTTTTCACTTCTATGACGATTTTTTCACCCAAGTGTATGGTAATAAAGGGCAATTTCTTAAAAGGTAAAAATAGTTAATTAAAATTAGAAATACATATTATTACATGTATTACTATTTAGTATTTACTATATCATAAACTCGCAGAATTTATATATTTATCGAATTGTATATTTTTTAATTTAGTTAATCTTTGTCAACTGTGGTCATTAGATTCTTAGTTACAAATCGATCGCAACATTAAATACAATTTTAGTTTAATATTGGCTTCTCGCTTTTCATTACCGTAGATTCGTAGCCACTATGACGTCGGTGCTGGCTTACGGCATTCAATTAAAAAATGTTTGACTGTTAGGTGGATAATAATATCCATTATTCCCTACAGACAACTAGATTGGTAATTTACCAATGTCACTAAGAACCTCCGTGAAGTATTGATTGATGAGTGATAGCTGTAATTATGTGTATTCGGAGCCTGTTGATGGAAAATAAAATGTTCCTTATCAAACTATATTATTCATATTATATTCATAACGTGTAGTTATATTTATAGAAATATTAATAAATTATACGAATGTCGACTGTCGTGTGTTTACTCTGAAATCTGAATATATTACCTATTCATAGTAATATTATTTGAAAGTTATATCATGTATTTTTATTCAGGCATAGCGGATTATATGGATTTCACATTATGAAGATGAATAATAGAAAATCCAACTATGAAAGTGTAGTGTCAAATCCATCGAATATATTAAATGTTATTGAAATTCCTTTACAATCGACAACTGACACCCAACTAGAAGTATTAAATGATAATTTAATAACTTAATTACCAACCTAATTACTTAAATCAATGCTGCAAATTTTTAGTGTAGATATTGGAACGGGGTATTAGGTTGGACTAATGAAGGATGTAAGTTTTTTGGTGTTATCACAAAATCATCTAATCAATTTGCTACTTGTGAATGCCCGGCATTCAAATATTACGGGTAAGTAAGTTAAACTATGATATAAATAAATCTTGAAAGTATAACTAATATTATAAGTTTATTTCATATCACAAAATCACATTTTTTCAGAATATTTTCTGTAGACGTAACAAATATTTTATTCGATAATTCTGTATCGGATTCAACACACAATACAGTCGTATATGATAATAAAAATAAGAACCAAGTTTTCAATAATTCTTCGGTTACTCAAAGATCTCTTTCTGATATATGTGTAGCTTTCAAGTAAGAAATATTATAATTAAAAATACTATCTAAAATACTAATTATAAACATTAAATTGTCTCGAATAATATTAATTTGTTTATCATGTATTCATCAAGGTATTCGTGGTATTTTATAATGTAATATTATATACATTTTTTTTGTCATAAATAAAAACTATTAAAATACTAGTGTACTATACAGAATACTTTATTCAAAAAAGTAGAAGGTATACTAGGTAGGTAAATTGTTTTTTTTTTTAACATCTAACGATCATAGGTTATAGGTACCTAAGTATTTAAATACCTAGGTACATAATAACGTATACTAATATTATTCGTGATTATAATGTTATAATAATATTATTAAGCAAAAAATTGCTGTCTGGGTTGCAGTGTGTCCATTCTACTGTCTAATGTCTTAAGCTTTTAATTAAACAATTACATTTTGTATCAAATATGTATTTAAATACATATCCAAGAATAATAATTGTTTGTACCCATGTTAACAGAGTAAATGGGGATCCCGCTGATTTGTATGATCAGGATCTTAGGGATTTAGAAAATTCTCTAAGTCGACAACTGACGGAAAAAATTATATCGCTTTCTTCAGTTTTGAAAGAATTGAAATTGATTATGAGTAAGTTCTTTTAATTAATAATGTATGAATTACATTTTACATTACCTAAATATAATTCAAGAAATTAATTACTTATGCTAAATAATATAATGCATTATAAATTATATAACTGGATTGACCAGTTATTTAATCTAAATTTCTGAATCATCAACCATAATTATAACAAGTTACAAGATAAATCTTATAGCAGAACCCTAATTATGATGAATTATATTGTATTTAAATATTTCACATAGTACTATTAATTTATTATCTTACGATATTTTAATAGTTTTTCGAAATTTGTAAATTGCTATAAGTTTATAACTTGAACATTTTAAATTTTTCAACTGTTCATATATAGTAATTTATCAATATTATAATTTACTTAAATAATTACTATAATTTGTAAATACTTTAACACAAAAATAATAATTTGTATTCATGTTTTTTCATTATAACTAGGTACCTATAGTATTTGCACATATTACTATCACTTCGCAATCGTAATGTAAAATTATATAGTCTTATGCACAATTATGTCACGATACCATATTATAATATTTATTTACAAAAATAATTTAGGATTCAATATATTTTTCATTATTATCGTAGGTAACCCGATGTTTATTACTTTACATTTAATGCAAAATGTAAATATTACTACAGATGAATCTATTCACGACCTTGTTAAAAAGCTAGCTGATGGATCTTTAATTGTATATGACTTGCATAGATTTAGGTTATATGTGCCAGAACAACCATTACGAATTATCCAGCCACGTAACTTAGGTAAAAATTAATAAAATTACTTTTTTATAATCTATTTTATAAAATTAGAAACAAAATTCATTATTCTTTAACACAAAAAACATAATTTATTTATGCTTATACTTAACAAAAAATATATGTATTTTTTTAGAGTTTAGCGAAACGGGGAAAAATATTGCTTTGTTTTTCGCCATATTTGTCGCTTTTCTCGCCTGTTTTGTGTTTGGTTCAATATTATTCAAACGGCATCAACTTCTTAACGACATTTCAGATGTTCAAGTAAAGTAAAAAGAAATGCATTATAGTTTAGATCCTACTTATAATTTAATTTAATATTTATGAGATAAACCAATAAAATTTTTGCTTGAGTTAAACTATTTGTCTATTTATATAAACTAAATAAGGTATATCTATACAAATATTAAAATAATCCACCTAAATAAGAACAATGAAAAATATACAATTCCTCAGTTTCGTCATTGGAGATACTAAATAGTGGATGAAACTGAGTTTGCACATAAATAATATCAAAGGATTAAAAAAATTGGTTTTAGTAGTAAAATATCATATTATAATGTAATTTTGAGTTGCGTATACAGGAATTAATTTCGTGGATGGGAGTTTGAACACCAACTCCCCTCCCCCCTCCCCCATATAGTACTGTTTGTGTGAATACATAATATTCAAATAGGAGTTCCTACCAATGATTTTTACATAAAATACTAAAAAAAATAATTTTTTCAGCAAAATATAAAAAAACTAGATCCTATAAGACGACCAAAATATAAGAAATTGGAATCCACTGAATTGATTGAACAAAATACATCTTCAGAACAAAGATTTCGCCATTTTAACAACAGTAAATTAAAATTATTTATAGTAGCTAGTAAAATATGAAATAATCTGCTATTTATAAAACTATAATTATTAAATTATAATTTTCAGATGTAGAACTTTCGGACTCTGGTATTACTCTACATTCTGATAGGACACAAATCAATTTACTACAGCAACTTCATTAGATTATAAGTTGTATACAGATGATAAGTTATGTTTTGTACTAAATAGTAAATAAAAATAATTAGGTATTAATATTTATATTTGATGCCTTGATGGGCACATTTACATGTATATTATGTACCTATCCAGTATAGTGTCACTAACATTTTTAATTTAAGAGCAAACATTTAAGCTGTAAATGCTAGTGCGTACTACAGGTATCTATAATTAATCATAATTAATATTATGTTATATCAATTGCATTTTATTTCATCCCCTGTTCAGAGTTGTACGTCAACCATCCCTTGCCAAATCGCAGCTTCTTTTATTTTCAGAAGGTATATACCGCTCAAACAGTTCGTTAACAAATGAAGATCGTGATAAGTAAAATGTACCGATCGATATCATTTTCCTTCTTTCAGAGACATACATAAAATGTAATAAAATATTTTAAAAATAAACCATAGAAGTCCTTCCGCCGTATAGTACGTGTCTAATCATTGAGTAACTGAGTAATGAATGTGTTTAATTTGAATTCAATGGTAAATCATTGTACCTAACTATTATGGTATTATACTACCTACACGAAAAACGAATCTCAGAGTAGATCGTCTTCTAAGGATATTTTATAATAAAATTATGCTGCTATTTGTAATTAATTATTTTTTTTTTTAATATATTTAGTAATATATGACAAATTGAACTATTTTTTACCGAAAACTAATCGTATATATCTATATTATATACATAATACATGCCTAGTGGGCAGTGACTAGTTATTATTATATCATATAATAGAAATATTTATGTATGTATGTACCACAGAACGTTGTGAATATAGGTTCGTAGCATAAAAAGTTTGAAATTAATTTGAATATAAAAAAATTTCGATGTGTATAGACGTATAGTAATTAATAGTACGCCTATACTTGGTGGTGAAAAGTGTCGCTTTCATTAAATAATATTTTTTAAATTAAAACTAAATTTCGTCCAAATTGGAACCTTAAATGTCTATAACTATAAGAAAATCATTTTAAAACCAAAGGTAAAATTAAAAATTGTATTAAACTTAAACTAAAAATAATTGGTACATTTTCGTGACTATTTGACGAATTTCATCAATATTTTAACTTTTATAACGCTCATAAAAAATTGTATTCTTATGTATTTTCTTTAAATTTATTGCTATAAAACAACTTATCTTGTGTTACATTTTAAGTTGTTTTACTCAAAAACAAAAATGTTTTCATAGGTTAGGCTTCAAATTTCTATACATAGGTATTTATTTTTGAATAATAAAAAAAAATTAATTTTATCAAAATCTGGTTTTGAATAAAAATTTTGTTTTTCCAGATTATTTTTAAAGTAGGTACTGCGAATTTTTATTTTTAACTTCAAAGTACCATCTATAGATAAGGTTTTCTACCAGAGATTTTGTACTACCCTAAAGTTGAATAGATCGAAGCATTTTTTTGACTATATCATATGTTTAATGTGTTTAATTTCTTTATGTGTTTTCAGAAAAACAAAATACACATTTTTTTAAAACTAATATGCGCATTCATTGCTTCATTTAGAATCTAAAAAAATACATAATACTAAAACAAATTATATTCATCGTTACACTCAGATTCTGAATCGTATACACCCTTAAAACCGGTAGGGTTAAACAGTCAAACATGTGGACCGTGTGGCCTAATGGATAAGGCGTCGGACTTCGGATCCGAAGATTGCAGGTTCGAGTCCTGTCACGGTCGTCAAATATTTGTTATTGCCAAACAAAATTTATTAACGCTAAACAAATACTGTTTTCACTAAGAAATTTTATAAACGTTGAAGCTTCATTTAATTTTTATTTCAACACATTTTTTCAACGTTGATAACACATATTTTACTAAACATAATTAATTACATAATATTATGTAATAAGTTATAACCTCGGCCACTTATTCGTCAGCTCTTTGAAATAGATAAAATAATAACAAAATAGAATTACTGTTCACTATCATATAATATATCGTACATCGCATATCTACGTATCTAGGAATCATTTTACGAAGGTGTTATATTGATGTATTATACCGTACAGTATTATGGAAATTTACCTCCGTTCTCCCCGAAATTATAAAACTCTTGGATAAATTTAAACAAAAATGTTCTATATTATTATAGTTTAAACATTACAATATAACATCAACTCGATTCATGGGTGTTCCTATAAAAATAATTGGTTAGTAGTCATGATTTAGAGCTAGAGTTACGGCCTCACCTCTATAATTTTAAATTTCTTTAAAAAAATCAATAACTTACAAAAAAGACCTTAACCACCAACAAAATTGAAAATAGAGAAAATTATATGAATTATAATTATTCATAAACATTTACATTATACTCACGGGTTATTTTGTATTTCGTTACATTATTAACATCAGCTATAATCTGTATATTAAATAAATTTATCATAACCTCTTCATTTATATTTTACATCGTTACTCAATAACCATATATACTACGTCTACGTATATGTTGTACCTATAATATTATCAATACTTTATACGATCATTAATTATCATCATCTAATTATATGTAACTAATATAAGTCTGAAATGTTATTACTGTGTAATTAGGCAACCCATCCGACGGGCATTTCACTTTTGATTTTTTGTCAATAAAAGTTGTTCTCTCTTTTATCAATAATTCACTAAGTATAAAAAAAATATAATTATCATTATAAAATCTTTAATTATTCGAGTAATTAAAAAAAAAAATTGTACATTCAGTAATCCGTTGAAAAAAGAGACATTGAGTAAATTAAAAAGTAGAAATTTATTTACATATCATTTATATACATTATAATAATATATTATACAGTATAATATATATTTATAAAAATTACATGATAAATAATTTAAAAAAATAGCATGAACAGGTACCGTGGGTTTTTGACATTCGTTATTTTGTTACTGTATTGGTACAGTTATTGTGTTTTGAACAAAAATAATTAAATAGGCGGAATATTGGTACTATAAAATATATTATTTCCAGTGGTTCAAAAAATTAAATTTAAATAAATATATGTGTCAAAAATTAACATGTAGTTAGTGCTAGTTACAATAAAAATAGTTCACAATAATTCATAATAGTTCAAATTAAAATATAAACTGACAATAGTTCACAATTAAATATAAATTCACAATAGTTTCCCTATCGTATTTAAAAAAATGTCCATTTACGTAACTGGTAATTATTTCATGAAGTTTGTATTGAAGTGAAGCATATTTTTTTATTTTTTTTTCGAAATGTTAAATTATTAAAGAACCTTCTCCTGACAATATTACGAACACAACCAAAATAGAATTAGCCAATTCTTATTGCACGATGAAAGTATTAGAAGAACCACTATTCCAAACTTCAAGTTCGTACGTTGAATAGTTATTGAGACACAGCGATCAGTGAGTCAGTGATCTATTTGGATTTTAGATATATAATATATAGATTCCCTTCTTCCTCCCCTTAGACAAAAAAAATTAAAAATCGGGCGACATGGTGACACTCAGGAAGGTATTTGGAACAATTCTGTGAAAAAAAATTGGAAAATATTAAATAGTGTAGTCACAAAATTGGAACATAAAAAAGGCCTGTTCTTTTATATATATAAGGATTAGATTAGCTTTGTTTTTTATTTTTTCAAGAAATTTATACTTATTTTTTACTAACAAAAGTGTTACTAAAACCTTCAGCAGACTGTCAGGTATAACCGTAAAAAAATTCAGTCAAATCGATTCAGTAGTTTTCTTGATTAGCGCGGTCGTAGAAAACCCCTTACAATTTTATATAGTAGTATAGATAAGGATTAGTATCTATCTAGCTGACGTAATTAGTTGACCTAACATTTTTATGTCGAAGTTTCAAACAAGTTTTTATACCAAAAGCATTTTCAGATCGTAAATCACATTATAGAATTCCCTATACCCACTGTTGGTATAGTATCTCTTCTCAGATGATATTATATTATAACTGTGTTGATATATTTTACTCGCGTTTGTAATAAATAATAATATATTAAATATTTATGGTACCTATACCTAACTACTAACTACCTACATGAAAGAATAAATAAGTTTTGACTTTTTGAGTGTAAGTCGACGTAAAATATTAAAATAAATGGAACGACTAGACGACCATTCCCATACAGTTATATTGTTATATAATTAATAACTGTCATTCCTCGTTAAACCTCTGCAATCGCTAGGCCACACAAGATGATTTTTTCATCATGCTCAGTATTGCTCACCATATTTTATGCTTAAATTAAGCATAATATGTTCAAATTCTGATAGGAAGACTTTGATTGAAAAAATAGAAATTTTTATTTCCACAGTACACTCCTTGTGTGTACAACAAATATCAGGATTTTGAAAATATAGTCTTTAGGTATACGATTATAAGTTATAATTCTATAAATCAGAATTTGAATACATTTATTATAAAAATAAAAAAAAGGTGGGTAAGGGGATGTCGCTCTGCTGTACAGTAGATTACAATTGGGTCACTGTACTGGATGGTGTTAAATTTGAATTCAATGATATAATATCATTGTAGAAGGAAAACGATTCTGAGCGAAAACGGTCAGTCAGACTATGATGTTACTAAGTATATTTGATGATATTATTGTGCATAAAGTAATTTATATATAACCTATTTACGTGTAGCCTTGTTTTCAATTTTGAATCCTTAGCTATAAAAGTTGAACGTTTTATAAATTTTGAACTACAAAATAATTATTAAATTATAAATTTGATAAATTTTAACTTTAAATGTTTATAAAAAAAAATTGTGCCTATGTATTTTTAATATTTTTCAAATGCTATTGTAACAATATATAAGGAGTCTTGCATTAAATTTTCACGCTTTTCTACCCAACAAATACAATTTTATTGATATTTATAGAAAAAAAACTAAAAAAATCGAAAACTTACAATGTCCGTAAACAGCTCAAAAAAAGTCAAATTATTTTCAAAATGTTATCTTGTATAGTAAAATGGTAATATAAACATTCAGTGAAATTGTCAAGTATCTACAGTCATTCGTTTTTTAATAACAACAAAATAAAAAATCGTTACGCGAGAAATCGAGTGAATATCAAATGTTGTAAAAATATGAATATCAAACGCTAATAAAAATTGAATTTGACTTTCTTGTAGACATTTTATTTTTGATTAAGGTAGACAAATTTATGGATAATCTTGTATTACATTTTCAAATCTTAGATTGAAAAAGAAAAATTTTTATGAATTCTTAACTCAAAATAATTTGCTAATTTTTCTGATTTTTTCGCATTTTGTCAAGATTTGAACTTTAAATGTTTATAAATAAATCTGTGACTAAGAATTTTTAATATTTTTCAACTGCTATTGTAACAATACATCAGGAGCCTCGTATTAAATTGTTACGCTTTTCTACCCAACAAATAAAATTTTGTTGATATTTATAGAAAAAAAAAACTAAAAAAAATAGAAACTGAAAATGTCCCTAAACAGCTCAAAATAATTCAAAATATTTGGAAAATGTTATGGTGTATAGAAGATGTTAATATAAACATTCAGTCAACATTTCATGTACCTACGGTCATTTGTTTTAGAGTTACACCAAAAACCAAAATCGTTTTTCTCGAAAACAGATTTTGCGTAAAAATTCCCGTTTTTCCTTAATTTTTCTTTTGTTTTTTACGGCGCTTTTGAAAACTACTGTGAAATTTTTACTTTTGACCCCCCAAAGTACTAACTAGATTCACTTTCCTATCAGAAAAGTTACTGTTGAAGAAAATCCAAGCATTTTTACTGTCCTAAAAGGTGATGACAGACACAAAAATAAAAAAAAAACACACATCATTATAAAATCAATACATTCATCGCTTCGCTCAGGATCTAAAAGGTGGGCAATTGTGTGTAGCTCTGATGTACAGTAGGTTACAAGTGGGTCACTGTAATGGATGATGTTAAAATTGAATTCAATAATATAATATCATTGTAAAGAGAAAAACGATTCCTGAGCGAAGGCAGTCAGTCAGCCTATGATGTAAGTATATATTTGATGATATTATTGTTAATAAAGTAATTTATATTTAACCTATTTACGCGAACTTTGTATAACATTTTTAATCCTTAAGTATAAAAGTTGAACATTTTATAAATTTTTACCTACTAAATAATTTGTAAATTTTCAATTTGATATATTTCGTCAAAATTTGAACTTTAAATGATTATAAAAGAACTAGTGCCTACATATTTTTAATATTTTTCAAGTACTAAAGTAAAAATATATCAGGAACCTTGCATTACATTTTTAAGCTTTTTGAATAAAACGAATAAAATTTTAATGGCAATCATAGGCAAAAAAACTAAAAAAATTGGAAACTAAAAATTTCCATTAACAGTACAAAACGAATCAAAATATTTTCATAAAATTATTATTATATTTTGATAAAGTAAAAATATGATATGAATTTCAAGTGTCTATAGTTTTCCATTTTTGAATTACAACAAAATAAGAAAATCACTACATGAGAAATCGAGTGAATATCCAATGACGTAAAAATTTGAACATCAAACGCTCATAAAAATTTAATTTGAATTTCCGGATGAAGTTTTTTTTTATAAAATTAGACAAACTTATGAGGAATCTTGTATTAAATTTTCAAATCTTAGAAAATGAAAAATTTTTATGAATTTCTAATACAAAATAAAGTATTTTTTAAATATTGACCAAAAATGACTCGGCTTTAAATCTAAAAAAATATTAATAAAGAATGTAGATCGTATTTTGTATAAAAAATTTAAAAAAAAAGAACTAACCTAACTAATTATTGTGGACAATGATTTTTTTAATACGAATTATAAAATAACTAATAATTACGATTGGCAGTAAAAAAAAATTTTTCGACCGTGACAGGACTCGAACCTGCAATCTTCGGATTCGAAGTCCGACGCCTTATCCATTAGGCCACACGGTCTATGGAAAATCATGTGGAAACTGGTATATTTAACACAAGCTAGGGTGTCATGTGGGCAACTTATGGACTAACCTCTGAATAATACTGATATATTATATATATCACACATTTTTAATATTTTATCAATATTTGTTATATTACATTATTTACTTAAAGTATAAAGTATATCTAAACTAAATGTTAAAACTGATTTTAATTTGTATTATTTTGTATATATTATATATTGTATTGTTTAAAATGATTTGTACTGAAAATAAATTCCTACCAACATAATTTATACGAATACCAAACCATTTTAAATTAATTACGATATTTAAAACTTGTTAGGATTTTATTTGATCAACCAATCAGGAGTCAAACTGTTAAAGTGTCACAGAATTGCAACTTGCAAGGGTACATTACTACATACTAAAACTATCCATATTATACCAAATCATGCCTACATATAATATATATATTACATTTACTTAAATAAGTATAAATATAGGTAGGCACATATATTATTGTTTATATTTCTAAGGACTTAATTTCACAGTTTTTTAACAATAAAAGTTATACACATATATTATAAATCAACAAAATTAAATATAACTAAACAATATCATAAGGAATATACAATACATATTATATTTCTCTTAGGAATTAGTGCTCCATTGGCAATCATTGCAGAAAAATAGTTTTTTTTTTAATGCTAACATGTAAAATATAATAAAAAAATTATCAATAGGATTATAGGAACATAAATTATACTTCCCTTATGGCGTATGACTTTAGCTTACACTGCACAAAACGTGAAATATTATGTAATAATTAATAAGTTGTGAGGCTTATCAGGCCAATCATTTTTATAAATATTTTTTTATTTAACTAAAATATATGTATAGGTACTTATAATTTATAAATACTTAAAAATATAAAATCATACATTTTCGAAAAATTTTACTTTATCAGATACAACTGCATTGCCAGGAAAATAATTGCAATTGTTCAACTCTTTTTAGGTGTAACATTCAGAAGCAATGTCTTTTTAAGTGTAAATTATATTATATTTGAATTATATGGGAAGACAGATTAACACTGGGAGCGCTGTCGACGCCTACCGTACTGATGGTTAGGCGGGTTCCCCCTACGTGGAGACGGGACTCGAGTCGGGAGATAGTATGTATTTTCCCGACATTTCGCATATCTTTTGCTTTAAGTTAAGTGTACTTGATAATATTAGTAGAAATTGTACTTACCAACGTATACAGTTAACTATAAAAGCGTATAAAGTTTCGATACCAGAATTAATTTATTATAAAAAGTAAAATAACCAATATAAAACTATATCTCTATACATCCCGAATTGGAAGGTACAAATTGTTTCCACCAGAGCGCGTTTTGTTAATCTGTTTCCCCAGTCATCCCGACAAAATGTAGCCTATCTACTTCTCTAAGGTCTTATCTATATCTGTACCAAATTTCATTTCAATCGGATGAATGATTTAGGAATGCATAGTGGACAGACAGACAAAGATTTATTTTTATATTATAACAGTGGCGGCTCGTGAGGTTCACGTAAAGTGGTGCACAAAAAATGTGTGAGATATCTATGTTAGATGGTAAAAAAATTTATTTTGGTATAGGTACATACCACGAATAATACCAAAATAACGTACCTACTTATCTTATCTAAATTAATTTTTTTAAGCATTTTACCTCATTAAAATATAAATAAATATAAAAATTACCAACTACTTATTATTAACTTATTATGTATGAATATAAACACAAATACACAATATCGTTGTAATTATAATTTATTATATATAATAAAAATAATAATAATAAGTCTATGGATATTATAGTAGTTATTAGTTGATTTGACAGCTGCACACTGGCGGCAGTTGATGGATACTGTACAATGATGCGTTATCGTTTCGACGAATGACACAATATAGCGATAGCGCGACAATAAAATAGGATCGGTGCACACATTAAATGTGCTCCAAATTGCCATGTATTACTAACGGCGTGTCGAGGCATGTAGCTAATTTTTATACGGCCGTCCGGAGCACAAACAACTTGTGCTCCGCGATATTATTTAATCGTTTCTAAATATATTTCTAACATAAAAGCTGCAAAAACTTGTTTATTATATAAATATTAATATTTTTTTTAATACAGACCATTTGTATAATCATCAATTATATTATGTTTATTATGCATATAATAATTGTTTATGTAATTTTTTTGGGTGGTTCACGTGCTCCTGTGCACCATACCACGAGCCGCCACTGTATTATAATATTGAATAGATAGGCCAAATTGATCATAATAATATTATAATTTTATTATAAATGTTTAGGTCTAATTTGATTCGTCTTTGAGATCAATGTTTTTACACCTCTGAAAAAAAAATCCATATTAATTAAAACAATGCTTAATAGTTAATACTAAGTAGTAAATAGTATTTAAATTTTAAACGCCTTTGAAATTAAATACAAATTGCTGTGAAAAAATTGCAAAAAACACTCTCGACCGTGACAGGACTCGAACCTGCAATCTTCGGATCCGAAGTCCGACGCCTTATCCATTAGGCCACACGGTCTACATGACGTAATTTAGGAAACTACTTCATTTAAGTGCATTCGGTTTATAAAATATAAAACAATACATTTTTATTATTCTACAAATTCAATACGACAAAATTATAGTACAAGTACACAGGATCTAACAGTCTATTCATAAATAGCTATTATAGTTTGCCAGTTAGATAACTAAATTATAATCTGTTCTAACTTAAAACGGTTATAAAGTGTACCATTATATAAATCCTATAAATTTCAGTTTGTGGACCGCGCTACCGTGGTAGTGACAGCGTGATAGGAAATTGTAATACGGTGCCACAGTGGTGTTTTATATATATATTATTTATTTAATAATATCTATCGACTAATATTCAATACCATGTTACCATTGTGATACCATATTATTATACAGTCTGATGCAAGACCGTGGTATCCTATTGTTCTATGGTGGTATGGTCACAGAAGAGGTGAAATGATAAGAGATAATACATAGAGATAACTGATGAGTGATAACGTTTAATCATTTTTATTTTTAAAATATAATAATTAAGAAAATGTGAGATTTAAATTAATTTAAATCAACCCACTATAAAAAGGAACATCTTTGTTTTCCACATTATTATTTTTTTTATAGTTAATTATTTTATATTTTGTTAAGAATGGCTGCACATGAAGGGCTAGATTATGATCCTGCAGATGGACATTATTCTGATGTTGTGTTAACCATTAGAATACTAATGGGAAAGGTACAAATATATTAATTTATATTAACATTAATTATGGCTATATAATTATTAATTTTTGTGGAATATTTCCAAAGACTAATGACAGGTTGCATAAACAACCACTAAACATTAAATAAATCAATAGTGAGGTAATGGTCCCTTAAATATGATTTAATGGCATGATTGGTTCATTCAATTTAAGTAAACCATTAAATAAAACAATTTTATGTGACACCCTATACTATATATAATATTATATAGTACTACTTATACCTAAGTCTAATACTAAATTGTATAAAAAAAATGATGAATTAAATGGTTTACTAAAATTTAGTGGACCAATCATTTTTAAGTGGCCAACATTGATTCATTAGATGTTTATTTGTTGTGTATGCAATCCAGAATATAAATATTTAATTTGTAATGTAACTTATAACATCTTTAAATCATTAATTGTATTTTTATCAATTGTTTAAGGAAATCCTTCCACTTATTGGAGAATATGGAGAAGTTGTTAGAGATCTTAGAAACCAAGTAATTATACATAAGTGTTTATGCAGTACACCAGTATACCATAGGTGGAAAATGCAAATAGGCCAACTTTTTGGTAGAACTGACTCAAGTCCTTCTTAATATTGGCTTAAAAAAATATGAAGTGTAGCTCATCATTCCCCTCTCCCCTTCAACTATAGTTATTGAGATACAAATACAAATTATTACTTAAATAATTTACATTCAATATCTATACTATATTGAGCAAACTTAGTAAAATATACAGGTGAAAAACATATAATTCTCTCAAAACATTTTCTATGGAAAACACAACACTTCCTATTGTGTATTTTCAAAATTAAATTTTTTTTCAATTACATTTATTGGGTTAATTTTTTAATTGTGAAAAAAAATTTATATTTATTCATTTATGTTAATATAAAATACTAGCACATATTATCTGTATGATAATTTTGAGTAGATAATTTATTTATTTGAGTTTCCAAATGAAATTAGTTCAAAAGTACATAATTAAAAATATATTAGACAATATACAAATTGTTCATACTTTCAATATTTTACAAAAAAATAGCATAACTTTAAGTTGTGATGAATTGATTTAAAATATCAAAAGTTGTTAGTGGTTAAATTGAATTTATTTAGTACTTACTTGATAAGGACTTGATGTGGGGATCCCCTATCAATACCAATGCGATTAGGCATTTTATAATATACCTACATTAACAGTATAATATAGCAAATCAGCAAATACTATTTTAGTATTATATTATTATTACTTACTAATACATGACAAAAATATATTTAATTAATTACTTATATAATTCTTCTCTTTTCTTTCATTAATAGTCTGAAGCAACAATTACTATCACTGATAGCTCAACCCCAGAGCGTATAGTGACTGTCACTGGGAACATCAATGTAATACAAAAAGCATTTGCATTAATTACAAAAATTTTAGAGCAGGTAAACCAATTCAATAGATTTATTAAGTAATGGATAAAATATATTTTACTTGTTAACATAAAAATTAACTAGACGGTTGACTTATACCATATTATTATAAGTGTTGAGTTTACCCATATGTATAAAGAGAACTCTTACCATTCATTTATTGTAGGTATACATTTTAAATTTTAATTTTAACACTTAATACATTTTACAACAATAGCAATACTATTATTACTTATTTACTGTATATGAAAACTGTAAATTGTATACAAATTTAATGAGTTATTTTTCTTTATAAATTCATGTATACAGTTCAGTAGGGTTATATATTTTTGTAATTTGAAAGTGAATAAATACCCTATACAATTTTCATAATTTACTTAACTTATATCTTTTGAAAAATTTTCAATTTATAGAAGTTTTGAATATAACAAAAATGTTGGAAGTATTGTAGCTATGAACCTTATATTTTCGTCCATTTTATTATTATGTTTGTTTTTTGACTTAAAGCTATCTAATAGAAATTAATTTTCTGTATGTAGGTATGTCAAAGTCTGCAAAGTCTGCAATATACAAGTCATCTCAAAAATAGTTTTTAGAATTATTGTTCATTTGATTTATTGAAATAATATCATATTCTGTGTTACTTTTATAATTTCATTACATAGCATATTAACATATTATTTGTTATTATTAAAATTATAATCAATGTGGTCAGATAATGCAAATATAAAACTTCTTTAATTAAATGATTTTATTTTTTACAATATTTACAGAATTCCCCTACACACCTTCAAAATAGTCGAAAACCATCGAGTAATAATTCTACGACAATAAAACTTATTGTACCTGCCTCTCAATGTGGATCATTAATTGGAAAAGGAGGTGTAAAAATTAGAGAAATACGAGAAGCTAGTGGAGCTATGGTAAATGTAGCATCAGACCTATTACAAAATTCTACAGAAAGAACAGTTAGTATTAGTGGTACTGCAGAAGCCATCACCGAGGCAATTCATCAAATATGTATTGTAATGTTAGAAGTATGTATAAAAGTAGTGATAATTATTACTGTTTTTATATTAATTGATAATCTAAATGTCTGTTATTATGTTAGACACCAGGAAGAGGGCCTACAGTTGCTTACAGACCTTTTGTGTCACAACCAGGGCCTGTAGTACTTTGTGGAGGTCAAGCATATACTCTTCAAGGATCATTAGCAATTCCAGCAGTTGGTGATGTAAATATATAGTTTATGAATTAAGGGGATTGCAAACGGACAATTATTTCAACCAAAATGTACCATCTTTTGTCAATCATACCGATGGACCAGATAGCGCGACAAGACTTCTGAAATCTGATTTGAATTCGTTAATATGTCTACTTGAGATCGAACAGGCCACTTTTTTTAAAATTGTCTTCCTAAATTCCTGTAAATTTTTTTGAATATTTAAAATTTACAAATGTTATCGATCTCAAGTAGAGACATATTAACGAATTAACATCAGTTTTCAGAAGTCTTATTGCGTTATCAGGTCCATTGGTAAGATTGACAAAAAGTACATACAAATGAACATAAATTGTTTACAGCTCATATGTGCAACGCCATGGCAATGACTTGTACGTGCAAGTCCGAGTGTGCTGCATACACATTAACAAGACACGTGCACATACAATTTAAAATTGCCTATTTTGAATTTTTAATAACTGTCGGTTTGCAATCTCTTTAATATTATGTTATATACATTTATTTCACAGCAAACAGCTTCAAATGCAGCATTAAATACTATTGCAAGTATCGCCCCAAATTTAATTGCAGGTTCTGGATTAGATCCATCAGGTATTTTAAATTTGTTTTTATATTCCAACCTTGGTAATTATTATATAATGTTTAAATTAAATATTATTTTAGTGCTTGCTGCATTAGCGGGTAGTCAGTTGCGAGGTGGTGGTGTCAGTTCAAAAACTTCACAACAGCATATTACACATGAGATGGCTATTCCCAATGACATAATTGGGTGTATTATAGGTAAAGGAGGAACAAAAATTGCTGAAATTAGGTAATTTATTTAAGTACACTACCGTTATTTATGTTCTATTCTATAAAAATATGATTAAACAATTGTTTGGGTTACAATTCACTTATTATTTTTTAATAATCGCATAGAGAAATTTACTGTTTTCTTGCCACTAAAAATTCCTACAACCATACTGTTTTTGCTTGCATCTATACTCTATTCCAAATAAGTTTGGAAAAAACTTCATTGGCTGCCATCAGTGTGCCAACTACTGGCCAATTACAGTGGTCCTACTGTTCCAAGGCCCCGCAGTGTTTCTAAACTTGTTTTAGAATGGAGTATAGGCCTCTATGAGGCCATAGCCTCCCCTGGTATTTTTTGATTACATGTACTAGATATATATATATACATAAATATCACTATAACTAATATTAGATACTAAGTAATTTTTATCTTGCATCGGGTGGGATTTTTTCCTGTGGGCGCACTTGGATACATACATGATTCATCATATTATATCTGATACATGTTTAACTGTTTATCCTGACAACTGCTGACCGAAATGCTAACACCACAACACATAGTACACACGCAAGTTTTAGGTGACCGGGCATGCATCTTATTATTATATACTTCCAAATTTTATGTTTTCAAATACAAAATTAAAAATTATGTATTCTTAGGTACAGTCCGAATTAAAAATAAAATAAATATAACTATTATATATTATGTATATACAGAAGAATAAGTGGGGCCATGATAAGAATTTCAAATACTGAAGAGCATGAGGCTTCTGGAAAAATGGAAAGAGCTATAACAATTAGCGGACAAGCTGATGCTGTTAATGTGGCTAAAACATTGATTAACTTAAGGTTGGTAATAATTTAATATTTGATAAGATTCAATAATGTATTTATTGTTTTGTTGACAGTGTTGATCAGTACAATAAATCATCTGGAGAATCAGTGGATTATGATGAAGAATTTTCATCTAATTTTACAGCAGATGCAAAAACAACGACTGAAACTTTGGCAACATTATTGTCAAATCCAAATGGTTTAGGGGCTTTAGGAGCATTGACTGGACTCAAAGAACTATTAGGAAGTATTAACAATAAAAAACAAATAAATAAGAAAAGAGATAAAAATGATAAATTTTCACCTTATTGAACATTGAAGTACATAAAATATCATTATATAATTTAAGCACATTTTTAACTACTTGTATTGATTCCACATGTATTTTATTTTTTAATATTACTGTAAAACTAATTGAAGATAATGATTGAATATATAGTTCCAAAATAAGTCTATTAGGTAACTAATAATGATTGTATTATAAATATTTCCTTTGAAATTTTGAATTTGTACAATACTAATAATATTTAATAAGGTAACAAGTGTTTTATGTATAAACATTATATTTTGTGTTATATCATAACTAAAATTGTTGATGGAGATTATAATTGATTAATAATACGTACTTATGTACTATATTATATATTAACCAGTCGTTGGTATTGCTATGCAAAGTCCCGCCATAATATTGAGTGAGCGCTGCGCTGCGCTCTCGTTGTTTTTCATCACTATTATACAATCAATATAAAATATTGAAACCAACAACAAATTATTTATATTTTAATCTTTTACGAAAAATGTTTTACAATTTTTCTTAATTATAATTTTTTTTTTTTATTAAAAATTAAAGTGTATTTACAATCTATACATAATAGTGTATAAGTGTAGTGACTTAAGGAACATAAAATAACATTAATTAAAGAGAAGGAAGGTTCCTAGCAGTGCCACCTGACAATAAATTAGGGTTTGAATTTTATTTATTTTATTTTTGTTTTATTTTTTTTTGTGTATTGAGCAGATCTCTTAGCTATTGTCTTTTTAACCTTCTAGGGATGGTAGAGGTAGAGGATAAACTTTTAATTATGGGGTTTGAATGAGCGCGGAGCGTTGAGTGGAATTTTGAGAATAGGATTTGGCTAAGTCGTTGAGGGTTGGCATGTTCAGATCTTTGTGGAGGTTTTTATTGGTAACATACCAAGGGGCAGAGATTATTAGGCATAGGCATATGGATTGGAATGCTTGGAGGGTTTTAGTGTTTGAAGGTTTTGCTGGCCCCCATAGTTGGATGCCGTAGAGCCAAGCCGGACGGATTATCGATTTGTATATCGTAAGTTTGTTGGTTTAAGAAGTTTTGATTTTAATAGGGGTCTCAAAAGATGTAGTCTGGAGTTCACTGATTTACGTTTTTGTAAATTAATTATAAATTGTTAACTACTAAAAATTAATTTATAATTTTTTATACATAATATAATCATTATCATTCAACTTGGCCCTAGTGGTCTAGAATATTTTGCTGATTATTATACAAGTACACATATGAATATTGTGTGCTCCTTAAAAATAGGTCTGAGTTTACGAAAAAGTGTAAGGTCGATCTATTGAGTGAGTGCAACACTGCATTACTGCAACACTCAATTTGTGGATATTAACAACATTGCATGTCAATATCTAATCAAGAATTATTTATAAAATTAAAATATTCACAAAAGTATATTGAAACATGTGTCGATTGAGAGGTATAAAGAGTATCAGATAAATCAAGTAATAAATAAATAAGCGACTCTCAAAATACCAACGAGGTGAACGATCACTGACGGGTTAAATAAGCGAAGAAAATTTATAACCCTTCTGAATTATGATCCAAAAGTAAAATTCCTGTTTGGCTAAGAAGTAGTATCAGAAATGTGATTATTATCTGATAAATATATTCAGGGCGTATTTTCAATTTTTTTCTGGGGGGGGAGGTCTAATAATTCTAACATAATCTGACATGATCTAATTTTTAATAGATTATAAGAATAGAAAATATTATATCTATAGTCTGTCTCACGAGAGAACGGGACCGGCGGCCGACCAAAACTCGTTCGCTGCCGCGCATCCCCCACCATTATCCGTTGTAAGCGTGATCACGTGGTTGTCCACTCACCAATCGAATCAGTCTACATGCGCGAAACGGTCCCGTTCTTTCGTGAGACAGACTATAGTTGTTTTATTAAATTTTAATAGGTATTTTAAACTTTATAGGCTAATTTTAACACAAGTATATTTTATAATTTTTAAGTACAAAATCTAATAGTCTTTTTTTTACAAAGTTCATCCGAAATTCCTTGTGGTAAGAGAGAATCTTTTAAATTGTAGAAATTTGACATGACAACAATCATCCATATCACTAGCTAATCTCTGGAAGTCTGGACAGAAAATAAATAGTACTATAGATAGTATCTAGTAAATACGTTGGTAAACATAGTCCTAAATGAACACTAATATTGTCGGCCAGTTAACGCCACGCAAATTACATTGATGTTTTATGTTATTATTAAAAATAATATATTCCTTACGAGTTACGGCTCACATCAGAGCTATTATTATTATTCACTAAATTATTATATATTTATTTGGTACTTACATACGTAATAGATACCTATTATTTATTTTATTGAAGAGAATATATGAACTGTACTTGAAGCGGCCGCCGTCGTTCGGGAACGAAATACAAACATGAAGTAAATGATCCTATGACAATAATTGCCTTGTTTACAAAGGTAAAAATTAAAATAGATTAATAATAGCTACCTATAGAAATAGTTTATTGGAGAATGGTGAGCGTCGTCCATTTCTTGCAATGTCTTGACTATTTCGAGAATTATTGCGATGTTTATCTAATATGGGTATTTTACAAAGTAATACATACAAATATACAATACAAGGAAAAGTTTAGTTACGTGCGTCGGCGGGTTTTTGAGCGTTCGACCGCGTCCGTTACCTAATTATATATTTCATTTAAATATTTTGTTCATGAGATAAATTTTGTCCGCGCGTGCTTACATAAATCAGGGTCTGCAAGTATGTAAAAATGTTTAGTATTTTAGTTAATTTTTTTGGAAAGGTTCTGGGGGGAGGGGGGTGTCCCCTCAATTCTAGATTGGTGGTGAGGTTTCTAAATAACCGAATCCTATTCTAAAATAGAACTGGAGAAAAATATAAACATTTTAAGCAATTTATATTTTTAAACTCAGTAATCAGCATTCAACAATTACGACGTAGATATGAAACCTCAAACCAATACATCTAGATTTATTAGTTTATTATTATTACTCATCGCAGAATATTGTACTATAATATATTGTATTTTTCGATTTATGTTAATAACATTTTTTGTTTCTACATCAAAAATCTTGGAAATTCAATACAAGGTTCCTCTTGAGATTTTTGGACTTATCATATTTTGGCTTTTTGGGGTAGGTACTACATAATGATATTTTTACCTGGGAATTGGGTTCAAAACAAACGGTATAGGGTATAATGGTATACAATTTTTTCTGACACCATAAATGAATTATAAAGCGGGTAAGCTGGTAACGCTCTGGTGTAAATTATAGGTATCACTGTAATTGAATAATATATGTGTTACATTTGAATTCAATAATTATAAAATCATTGTATTTTCTATACGAAACTTAAAAATGATTCTGAGCGAAGACGGTCTGTCAGCCTATAATATTGGTTATTACTTATTACTGAGTATAAGTATATTTTATGATATATTATAAAAAATAACCATGCCCGTATTACTTTATCAAAAAATATTTATCAAGTTTCAACTGTCAACTATAGTCTATAGTAAGCAAGACGTAAATTTCATATAAGTCTTACCAGAATAAATTCATTTTTGAAAATACATTGTATTTGCATACCAATTTTCTTAAAATTATCTGTTATTTTTCAATAAAAGTATGAACTACTATTGTATGAAAGACCTTGTATTAAATTGTCTAGCCTTAGCTATACACTTTTAATATTTTATAAGTTTTGAACTATAAATTAATTAACTGTGGTTTTGACGAAATTTGAACTATAAATTCTTTTAAAAAATAACCATGATGCATTGATGCCTACACGTATCGTTAATATTTTAGCTATAAAAAAACATAGTATTACATTTTTAAGCTTTTTTTCTGGATAAATAATTTTTTATTGATATTTAATATTTATACAAAAAACAATTTTTTTTCGGTGATTTTTTTTCCTAGATTCCTATTTGTTTAGTTTTATTATTTATATTATCACGTCAATTGCGTATTTAGGGGGGGGCGATAGGGGGCAATTTTCCCGGGGTGCCAAAATTTTAGTCCTCAAAGGGGCGTCGTCACTTATAATAAAAAAAAATTATTTATTTTTTTATTTTATTGGACTTGTTGAGAAATTATATTAGTGATAACCTCTATCCTTCTTATAATATCTTTTACATTTCTATACATATTTCTTTTTTATACATAATGTATTTTATTATATTTTCATAAAAAAAGGCAAAAATCTATAATAATAATTTATTTATTTGATTATAAAAGTTGACTCTTTTATTAGAAATAAATAGAGTGGTAATGATAAAATAAAAGCATTCTCTAAATTAGTCGAAACATAAATGCAATAATATACATTTTGGGTTATCACTTTTACAGGCTTGAAACGGATCGAAAAAATTTCTGTTTCGGTTAACACAGGTTTTATTTTTTTCGATTTTGGTTTTTCAATACCAGTATAAGGAAATTTCGGTTTTGGTTTCGATTTTACATACTGGTTTCCAATTTTTTTTCCGTTTCGGTTTTTGGATTTAATATTGGTTTCAAGGCCTGGACTAATTACGTTCATTCTTAGTTTATTAATTTTTTTGAATCACCGGATCAAGTGTTCGAATCGCCGTTGTGTAAAGTTAACTTTTCAAAATGTCAAGATACAAAGATTTTCAAAAAAAAATACCGTTTTAAATAATATTTTCAGTTTTGGTTTTTAATTATAATACCGGTATCCAATTTTTTTTCGGTTTCGGTGTTGATATTGTTTTCGATTTCGGTTTTTTAACGGTTTATATCTACCGGTTTCAAGCCCTGCACTTTTAACGGAGATAAATAGTAAGTTGTAAATTGGAGGGGGCTTAAAAGTTTTTTGTGACAATGAGTAAAAAGAAACAGAAAAAAGGGCGCCAAAATGTGTACCTAGGGCGCCAAAATAGTAAATACGCCTCTGTATTTAATAAGTAGTTTAATAGTATTATATTATTATTTCTTCACAGGAAAATTGTGTTTTTCTCCGCTATAAAATTTAGAATATTGTTATAACTATTATGACTATAACGATCCTATATGTCTATTGTAATATTGTACCTATATTAGTATAATAATAAATAATAATTATTAATATTTATTGGTATACCGTTTACGTATTAACCTTTACGGCTTTAACTCTATGTTGTTTGAATAATCGGCAATCGTGTCATCACTTATCCGGCATTCAGTTAGCCTTATCATCAGCCAACCAAATTCGATTACATGTAAGCAGGTAATCACGTTGAGGTTAGGACGTATCACGTATGTAGTATGTTATTGTTATCTTTTACTTTTTAATGTTTACATGTTTATGTCGGGCGCATTAGACAGTAAATATTAAATTCAGTAATTTATTGTGAAGTACCTATCTATGTAATATTATATTCAAAATTGTATATGTGTAATCTGATAATATGTTTATAATAGAAAATATTAATTTTTGTTTAATGTTTAAATGTTTATAACCCTTTTTTACGCATTAAATGTTACAGCGTTATGAATTATTTTCATTAAACTTGTTTTATTTGGGATACTTGTATTTCTCCTAAGAAACTTATAATTAAAAATGGCGAACATTGAATACGATAGATATACTTCATTGGAATATAACCATAGTAAGATTTCTTTTTTTTTTCTTTTACTACTAAATATTTTTGTTACAAACACAATATACAAATATACAAAATCTATATAAATACCTGTATGTACCTATTAAATATAATATTTTTTTACAGGAAGAAAGAATCCATCTGTTAAACAGAACAGAAAAAAAAATAAACGGAGCTATAAAAATAATGGTAAATACCCCTAGGTAGTATATATAACGTAACCTAATAAATACCTAAGTTTTTTTTAAAAATATAGGTAAACATTATAGTTTATCTCCTCAGTGGCAAAGCAAGTTTATGGACAAAATTAAATTTCCAATAAGAATTGTTCTGTATACTTAGTTAAATTCCAAAGAAAAAGCTAAAAATAACCATAAATATTCCTACTTCAGTATCCCTACTAAATTAATTAGACATTAAAATATTTCCAATTAATAAATTAATTTTTTCATTATATCTAATTAATTCACTTAGTTATTCATTTTTTTCAGAAAATTATCATCAAGCGAGTACATAATACTAAATATTAACAAAAAAATAAATATAAAGTAAATAATTTTAAAATGGTATTAATTCTGATTAATTTTTAATCTAAAATTAAACTTCATTTGAAATAATAAATGTTATATTGAAGTTATTTTCTTTATTGAATAGTTAACAGGTGTTATTAAAGCTACAAATTATTTGATTTATTGAAAACTAGGTATGGTGCATTAACAATATACCTAATTCTACCCTTTTTAAATATTTAGTATATTATTTATTAATATACCTTATAATAATGTAAAATGGCATATGTTTTTAATTAAATAATTATTTATTATATGAATTATTATATTTATTATTTCAATTTAAATTGTAATTAATAATTAATGTTATGTTTCAGATTCATCAAACTTTTATTTTATAGTTGGTTTGATTTGTGTTATTTTTTTATTCACACGTGAATCAGAAAATAAAAATTCTAAAAAAGGGAAATATGTTACGACTATGATTGATACAAAATGGAGTATGGTACCACTTGTTTTAGAAATGGCAGAATATATGGCTGAAGAAAATCCACATTCTTTATGGTTGTTTGTGGATAGTATATCACAGCTTAATCCAGCTTTAAGTGAACTTGGTATAAAATAAGAATATAGTATTAATATAATTTGTATTATAATTATAAAATCTTTAATCTTTAATTCAATTTTTGTAGATAATGATCAAATCAAATACCAGATTGCATTATCTAAGGCTGGATTATTATTATCCAATTCTAAATTGAGACTATTAAAATTTTCTCTATCCATGCATATATATTCACCACGTATTGAAATGTATGCACAAATGGCAGCTGATAGAGGAGTGCATTGTTCTACTTCTGTAGAAATTGATGGTGAACTTGTGTGTTCAGTTGAAGATTTAAAAAAAGTTTTACAACGAATAAGTGTTAGTTTTTGTTCGGTCTTATGTAAACATCATCCATTTAAAAAAAAATTAACAATCTTTTTTATAGGCTGAAGGTTCAAAACATTTGTGTGAAACATATCATATAGATCATCATCACCCTTCTTCTAAAAATAGAAGTAACATAGCGATATTGTATGGTGAATTAGGAACAGCAGAATTTGCATCTTATCATACAGTATTAAAACAATATGCTCAAGAAGGATCTATAGACTATGTTTTACGTCATTTTGTAAAAGTAATTTGTTTACTATATGTTGAAATTACAATTGCATGTTAGATTGTAAGATGTAGTCATGTTAACCAATTATTTCTGTATAGGAAAAGAGTGAACAGAAGGTTCGCCTATCTGGTTATGGTGTTGAACTTCATATGAAGTCAACTGAATATAAAGCAGAAGACGATAGTGTAGTTAAAGATAAAAATGATATGAATAGAAATGAAGATGAGGAAGATATTTCAGAAATTGAAGGATTTGATTTTAAACGCCTTGTGTAATTTTAATTTATTTTATTAGTATTTACTGTTTATTATTGATACTGATAAACTTTTAATTATTTAATTTAGTGAGTTATACCCTGATAGAAAGCTGGAATTATTAAAATTCAGAACTCATTTATCCGAGGTTAGTGGTGAACTAGCCCCTCTTAAGGCTTGGCAATTTCAAGAATTGAGCCTACAAGCAGCACAGAGAATTATGAGTGGCCCACCTCAAGATGCCATTCAAACTTTTATTCACATTGCTCAGAATTTTCCAACTCAAGTAATGTTGAACAAAAATGTATTCCATTGTTTAAAGTATAATTTTGATGTTAATTTATTTTAGGCTAGATCATTGGCTAATGTTAAAGTTAGCAAAGAACTAAGAGATGAAGTATCAAAAAATCAAGATAGTTTTTCAATGGGATTGAATTTACAACCTACTGATACTGTTTTATTATTAAATGGAATGTATTTTGATATAGACATCACAGATATGTCAACTATATTAGATTCAGCTACTCAAGAATTGAGTATAATGGAAGGGTTATATTCTATAGGTAAATTATATTTTTTTTACTCAAGAATAAGTATTAAAATTGTTTTTTTGGTTATAGGCATTACAGACAAAAAAGCTATTTCTTCTATGTTGGCGTTGGATTTTGGAAGTGTTAAAGGAAAGTCATATGCTGTAGATATTAGGGATTCTGCTATTCAATGGATAAATGACTTAGAAACTGATGCTACATATAAGAGGTGGCCTTCATCAGTTGATGATTTGCTTCGACCAACATTTCCTGGCATGTTACGAAGTATTCGCCGTAACCTGTATAATCTAGTAATTGTTTGTAATCCAGCTTCTAAAAGTTCATGGCCTTTATTAAAACTAACTGATTCATTCTTAAACCATCAAAGTCCTTTACGAGTTGGGATTGTATTTAATGTTTCGCCAAAGCCAGCTATAGGACTAAACGATGCCAGTGTAGCCATATTGAATGCTTACAATTATATTGTTGAGCAAACATCTAAACCATTGTCTGCATTTAATTTCATAACCAATATGTATACATCTATTAGTGAAGACAGAGATGTTATTGTTGATGATGTCTTAAATGAATTTAAGAAGCAGTACCCCAAAGCAATTATTGATGAAATATTTGGAGAAGACAGTGATTACGATACTGCCCAAATACTGGCAAAAGAGTATGTCGCTAAGACAGGGTTTAGAAAATTACCCCAAGTATTACTTAATGGGGTTCCATTACAAGAAAAATCTTTGGTGGAAGAAGACTTTGAAGAAGCTGTTTTAGTAGAATTAGTAACTCAAACGCAGACTTTACAAAAGGCTGTATACAAAAGAGAATTGACTGATACAGACAATGTTGTAGATTGGTTAATGACACAACCGAATGTAATGCCTAGGTAGTTAACCAAAAAAAATTATTATTATTTACAATTAATCATGAGAAATTAAGTATATTTATCCACACAATAATTGTTATAGACTGAATTCACGTATACTCAATACAGACTCAAGTAAAAATTTGCAATTATCAGATAAACATGAATTTGTTTTGAAGTCAATGAATTATATTACTTTTGCTAAAAAATCTAGTATTAATCCAATTACACACTGGATTGTTGGAGATTTTTCTAAACTGTCTACTTTCAAATTAATCAAAAACACATTTGAACATTTGGTAAGCAAATAATTTACAATATTAAATCTTCAAATCAAAATATAGTATTTATTAATTTATAAAATATTAAGTAATAAGTTTTTTGTAACATAATAATGTATAACGTAACTTATAATATTTAAACATATTCTACTAATAATGACCTCTGAAGCTAAAAGTAAAAAAAAAAAACATCATCTTAATGTGATATTTATTTTTCTATCAATATCTATTCTCAATAAGATGTTATCTCTGTAGTCCGACTCGTATGCGGCGGTGTTGGGTTATTGGAAAATCTGGCCTGGGTACTGGAAAATACATATATAATAAATTCAAATTGTATGTCCATTCATATATTAGTCAGAATTAAATATTTTCATTTTATAGATTATTATTATTAAGTATTAACATTACATACTACAATTTACATAATTAAATAACTACTTTAATTTATATGTATTAGCTTTCTATCATCTAATTAATAAATGTAGGCTATTTTTTATCCTGGATGTGACTTTTCGGTACCATGAACAAGTGTATTGTATAGTATTTTGAATTTTCCAAATATAACACTTTTATCAGTGCAAACCAGTTTTTAATGTTTTTCTAGAATCTAAACTGTCAGCAGTTTTTATAAGCTCTTCAAATTTATCTCAATTAGCTTGTATATGATATATTGGTAGTACAACCAACGCCATAAAATGTAGCATAATTATTTCATTTTTCACCATTGTCAATTTTTTTATAATTTTGTATTTAGTTTATAAAGTGAATATGTTTATGTTTTATTCCTGAAATCTCAATAATCTACAAACACTACAAATCATTTGACACATACAGTGTCTAAAACTACACTAATGTCTAGTACAGATTCTTTTATGTACTAGAGGTTTAGATTAGGCATTATCAAGAATTTTATTAGCCTATTTATTTTATTGTCGATTTTATAACATAATCGTGTTCGGTGCAACAATATAAAAGTTATGCTCCAACAATCACGTGTTTTAGGTTTCCTAAACTAGAAAATTGGACATGCGGAATATTGTACAACCCGATTACAGATTTTACTATTAACTATTATTTATTTAAAACATAATTTAAATTATATAGCATATTAACATGTTTTTGTGTTATATGTTATAAACTAAGATATCATATATATAAAAAAAAAAACTATAATATAAATAGAAAACAATTATATTTATATTTTTTTTTAATAATTTTAAAGAATTGTGATTTTAAAAATATTACTATTTTTATGGTACAATGATTTAGTAGTTTTAAAAGGTTATGTTATAGCATAAATATGAAAGTTATTCCGTTATTCATTACTATTCTACAATAGCGATAACAACTATAAGTAATTTTAAATTAAATGTTAGTCTTTTGTTCCATATTTTCTCTGTTTCTTGTAGTCTACTCTATAATCCATATACATTTTGTGAACTTAGGATATACCATAATTACATTTGTTTTAACTTTTACTTATTCTTATATAAAATTTGTTTACAGAAATCTGATTCTGAATCACGTATTGGTGTAATTCCAAATCCACTAGTAACGATGAACATATAATCAAAATAAATAAAATAGTTTTTGAAGCTTTTAAACAGGAAGATAAATTAAATATATTAGTTAAGCATTTATCACAAGCAATTAATGTTGATAAAAATCATATTGAAGTCATAAATTCACTACCAGTAAGATTTATATTCTTTGATTATAGTATTCTAAAGTATTAATTTTATATTTAATTTTGGGTAGGAAGAGATACATTTTGATGTGTCAAAAATAGATATACAATTGTATAGAAACTTTGCTTTTGAAGCATTAAATTTTGAAAGTGGACAATGCGGCGTAATCACAAATGGACGTATTTTGGGTCCATTTGATGAAGATGAAGATTTTTTAACTGATGATTTTGCTTTATTAGAACAACATACATTAAAGGGCAGTGTAAACAAAATTCTTAATATACTTAAAGAATCAGGTACGTTAAAACTTAAAAATATATATCAATTACTTGAAATATAACTTTTTAACTGTTCTAGGCATTAATAAATTTAAAAGTAATATAGTTAATTTTTGTATTAAAACTTAAAATTGACATAATAAATTAAACATAATTTAAATTAGTTATATTATTTATAGATGTAATGGATATTACAAGTGATATGATAATGAAAGCGAGTGCCTTAATTAGTAGCCGTTCTCAAACTAAAAATCGACATTCTATTCCTGATGTTTCTACTAAACACAGGTAAAATATAATATTTATGGCATTTTATAGCCTTATTGCTATACAGTTCAACTCATACTTAGTAAAACTTTGTTGTGTACTTAGTAACTTTCATAAAAAATGTCAATTGTTTCATACTTTTTTTTTTTTGAAGTGTTATTAAATTAACTGCCGGCAATGAAGATGAACCAGTTTTTGAAATCAATGTTATTGTTGATCCTGTGTCTAGAGGTGCTCAGAAGGTTGGATCTATCATTTCTGTATTATCCCGAGTACTCAATGCTAACATAAATATATATTTTAATTGTGTTGATAAGAACAGTGATATGCCTGTTAAAAGGTAAGAATTAATATAATTATTATTTAATGTACATGTTTTTATGTATTTTATATTTCAGTTTTTATCGTTTTGTGCTTGAACCAGAAGTCATTTTTGATAAATCTGGCCATTTGTCCCCTGATCCAATAGCAAAGTTTTCTAATATGCCCACTAGTCCATTATTAACACAAATACTTCATGTACCTGATAATTGGTTGGTTGAATCTATTGAATCTCCATATGATCTGGACAACATTCGACTCGAAGATGTTGAAATGGGTGTTTATAGGTTTGTAAGACTAATCATAGCCGCTTAAGAGGACGCTAAACAGACATTTGTCTTCATCTTAAAAGTGCGTAACATACCAAATCTATGCTCAGGAGAACGCGTTTAGCTCCGTTAGTTTAAACATTTGAGTAAATCGACCTATTATGAAACTTGATAGTAAGTAAATTATCTGTGTTAGCATGTGGTTTTTCTACGATAGTTCAATTTTTTAGTAAGTTATGCGCATATAATATAGCGTAAAATACAAATGCTCATAACTCACTTAAAAACTGAAATATCTTAAAAAAAAGCCTCATACAAACACAGATAATGTTCTTACCATCAAGTTTCATAATAGGTCGATTCACCTTAATTTTTAAACTAACTGAAATGTGATCTGCTGCAGTCCCTAAAATTGAGTACGAAATTTAAAAGTGTGTTATTCTAACTAAACCTTTATAAGAATATTATGTATAATTTTATATTTTAATGTATTTTTGCCAAACCACGTTTTAATTATTATCTACTACACAGACACACAGTAAACAATATTTTGTATTGTTACGTCTTATACTCTTATTATAGTTATTATTCATTGTTATTGAGAGTAGCTATTTTTATTATTATCAGCTTAGAAGTGATCGCTGGTATATAGTATACTAGTGTTTATCTAGAAATAATTTAGATTTGACCAATTTAGAACTATGTGTGTAGTACGAAAATTTGGATATTTTAGGGACTGATCTGCTGAGCCTAAATTTTTCATGTTATGCACTTGTAAGATAAACAAATATCTGTGTAGAGTCCTCTTAATGGTAAACTAACATTTCATTATTTTCATTATTTTAATTAATTTAGTCGGTATGAATTGGAATATCTGCTGCTTGAGGGTCATTGTTATGATTCAGTCAACATGAATCCACCTCGTGGTCTTCAAATGACACTAGGAACAAAGTCAAACCCAGTAGTGGTAGATACAATTGTTATGGCTAACTTGGGTTATTTTCAAATGAAAGCTAACCCAGGGGCTTGGATGTTAAGACTTCGACAAGGCCCTTCAGCTGATATTTATGACATTATTTCTCATGAAGGATCAGACCGTTCTCCAAACAGTATGGATATCAAAGTATTGATCAGTTCATTTCGTTCTCACATAATTAAAGTCAAAGTTGCCAAAAAACCCGGCAAACAGAGTTTAAATGTCTTGGGTGATGATGATGCTGAAAATAAAGGTTTATGGAATTCAATTACCAGGTGAATAAAAGTGAACATTAAACTTGTTTACACATTTTATTATTGATGTGGTGGTCAGTAAATGTATTATATTCTGTTTCTTTTTATATGATGCCACCATATCAAGAACTCCAGGTCTTTATAGTTTATATAATCTTCTTATGAGTTAGCTACTCATTTGTTGCAAATTACATTGAACAATTTTTTTTTTGAGCTTTTATAATTTGAATACATTATTATTTTTTATGAAGTCAATTTAATCCTATATCTTATATTAAATATTATAAATAGGGCCTTTGAAACTTGAAGTATTTACCTAGTCTTTTGAAAAACCTTAACATAATCTAAGTAAGATTCAAATTTATTTTATACTTATATATAATGTTAAATTTTCCTAAAAATTTTAACTAAATCATTTACAAACCAAAAAAAAAGTATTTTTCCATTTAAACTATAAAACTAATTTTTGCTGAAATGCTAATTTTTTTAGCTAAATTTCTGTTGGTATTTATGATTTCTATTAGTTCTAAAATATTATCTGTTCTTAAATAGTTATTATGTTATATTATTATATTATCTATTATACATTCTTTCATAGTTCTTTCGGCTCGGGTTCACCTGATAAATCAACTGACGAAACTATCAACATATTTTCTGTCGCTTCAGGCCACTTATATGAAAGATTTTTAAGAATTATGATGTTGAGTGTGTTAAAAAATACTAAATCTCCAGTAAAATTCTGGTTTCTTAAAAACTATCTCTCTCCAACTGTTAAGGTATTTATATTTTATGTAATGAGTTTATAATTCTTGTTTTAATAATTATTGTGTTTAATGACTATTATTGATGTATTAATTTTTATTTTAGAACTTTCTTCCTATTATGGCCCAAGAGTATAAATTTCAATATGAACTAGTTGAATATAAATGGCCTCGTTGGCTCCATCAACAAACAGAAAAACAGAGAACTATATGGGGTTATAAAATATTGTTTTTGGATGTCCTTTTTCCATTAGATGTTAAAAAAATTATATTTGTTGATGCTGATCAAGTAGTCCGAGCTGATATGAAAGAATTAGTTGACTTAGATTTAGGTGGTGCACCATATGCGTATACTCCATTTTGTGAAAGCCGTAAAGAAATGGATGGCTTCAGGTTAGTTTTGTCTAAAAATAATATTTAACTTTATTTTATAATGCACTTGTTTAAAGATTTTGGAAACAAGGCTACTGGAAAACTCATCTACAGGGTCGTCGTTATCATATCAGTGCATTGTATGTAGTAGATTTGAAACGCTTTAGAAAAGTAGCAGCTGGTGATAGATTACGAGGTCAATACCAAGCTCTTAGTCAAGATCCAAATAGTTTATCAAATTTAGATCAGGTTAGCTAAATAATAATAATAAAATAAAATATGACACATTAATTGTTATATTTTTAAAGGATTTGCCAAATAACATGATTCACCAAGTTTCTATTAAAAGTTTGCCACAAGAATGGCTTTGGTGTGAAACATGGTGTGATGATGCATCCAAAAAATCAGCCAAAACTATTGATCTTGTAAGTATTAATATTTTAGTAAATCTTACTTTTATAAATGTAAAAATTATTTTTAACACATTGTTTTTTTATTAAAATGATAGTGTAATAATCCATTAACTAAAGAAGCCAAGTTAACAGCAGCAATGAGAATTGTTAGTGAATGGAAAGATTATGATAACGAAATTAAAAGATTACAAATTAAGCAAAGTGAACATGAAGATGAAGTTTTCAATGTTGAAACTCAATCAAAAGGTAACTGACCCTTGAAATTGTATGAGGATAAAACAAAAATGCATAGTACTATCTGTCTAATATAAGAGTAATCTCTGGTGGCGACTGATATTCGTCTAGTTTGGTCAGACCACTTTCCTTATTAAATTGTTAAATCAGTTTTCGTTATCTGCTTCTGTTTCCGACAATTGGTCGCAGCTGAAAAGTTTCTTTACCATGTATGTGGACGCCATATCCATATGTTATGCGTTTGTTAGACGGATACAACGAATGAAGGTATTAATGTGTGCAAAATGTTGTAACTTGTAACAATAAAGTAATACCCTTGAGAGCGTCGTACTTGGCGCACATTAGCTGTAACCGTGTACAAGTTACTTTTATATCGGACAGGGATGAACATTTTGTAAATTTTAATCATTATATTTATTCAATCGGTTTTTAAAATATATTATTTTTTTCGTATTTCAGGACCAGAAGTACACACAGAATTATAATGGATTTATATTTGAAAACTGTTACATAGAATTCAAATGATCTCCAGTTTTATTATGATAATATGTCTATTTATTTTATATCTATTGAAACCAACTATTCATTGTTCCATAATTTTTACAACATTGGTTGATAACATTTTTGATTATATTATAATTTGTTTAGGAATAATAAATTAAAAAATAAAGATATTAAATTTATTTTAATTGTGAAAAACTTTTTTCCATTTTAATTTTTTATGTTTATTTACCATGTGGTTATAAAAAAAAAAATATTCCTTCACAAAATTAAATCTCAAATATATATTTGAGTCATTACAATTAATTACAGATTTGCCTTTTTACTAGGCTAGTACAGTTTTGACAATTTACATAACAGCACCAATGGTATTTGCATTGACAGCGCTCCGTCTGTTCAATAGTTTGTGTAGTGTAGCCTCGGCCACAGCACATGGCTTGACAATTTTCAGTACCAATTGTTGTGGAGTTACATTTTCTAAGGGTGAAAAAACACATTAATAACATATTAGATATGAGTAAATGCTTACAAATCTATGACATTTCACACCTGCCAACTGTTCCATAACTGCCTACTCTCTGGTCATAATTACAATAATCTGAAGATTCGGTAATGTATACTAATGAACTGTCTGTGTGTTTTGGAAGTCCAAATCGAATGACTTGAACCATTTCCACTTTCAACGGTGTTTTATTGTACAGTTTCAACAACTTGATGCCCACCCCAATGAATTTGTTCGGCAGACCCCTCCAACACGTTTTCACGTTACACGATCCCGACATGCCGTGACACTTGCAATGGGTTTTCACACTTGACATGACTACCTGAAAAAAAAAAAATTAAATAAGAAAAGTTGTAGCAACATGATCCCCTTGCGGAACGAACCGCCGCTCCTGCATTCTTCTGCAGGTTCTTGTCCGCTGTGAACGTATGCGTATTGACGCACGGTACATTATGCATAATTAATATTTATTGATTTATCTATAGGATACGATACAGTTGGTCATTTTTTTTATTCAATCTTATTTTACCAACATTGTTAGTTCACAAAAATGGTTGGTCCGTGCCACTCCGCGCGTGGACACAAATCAAAATGGTATGCCATTATTTCGCTCAAAACAGTGTATTGACAATATCGACGTCCAAAGAAACATACACATCATAGGTAGGTACACGAAAAGTCGATACACCAATTACCTAAATAGGTAAGCGTACGCGTACTGTTAATGTTTTCATCACTATTCACATGTAGTATTCAAATACCTGTAACTATACCTACTTATATTTTGAAATTTTATTTTTATTTTTTGAACCAATTTTCATCCGATAGAAAATATACAATAAGACAAATAAACTATAGAATGATGAAGGTCAAAATCGTATAGATACATTTTGTATACCATACCTATTTTAAAATAAATTGAGATACCTATCGAACATTTAATCTTCTAACCTTTAGGTAGGCACTTAGATTCAAGACTCAACCTACTCAACTATAAATTTGCCTAACGTATTACGTATGGAATAAGAATTAGATCTGTAATTCTATCTGTTACAGGCTGCAGCAGATCTCTTGTCAGTCCAAAAACTTGGGGAGTTGTGTGCATACTATAAATAAGTGGTGGTTGAATGGTAGACACCGTCACGATCGATAGGTAAGAAATATAGTCAGTCCCGTAAAAACAGACTTTTCAGGGTTTTCTTTTAGCAGAAAATAAAAATAAACTGAATAAGATTAATAATAATATAATATGTAACCAATTGCAACAATTTAGATCACTGATCGTCGCCGGCAAACACGCGCAGGTAACTTTTTTCTGTGGCCCCCCCAATTATATATCTTGGTGTTTAAAATTTTATTTTTATATATTAAATTGAATCATGACTATTATATTTACAACGATGTTCTTAAAACTGCTTTTAAAGAAGGAAATGGACTAAAAATATTTTTATTCAAGTCTTTCAGAAATAGATAAGTATTAAAAGTTTTGTTAAAAGAATGATTACTGCTTTCAAGTTTCGGTAACACTTATCTTTATGAGCAGAAATTTTCAATAGTTAAATATCAAAAAAATAAATATTATTCACGATGAAGCGACGAACACTTGAATGCAGTTTTGAAAATATCAACATCCGCAATATGAAAGCGGATATAAGCAAATGAGCGGAAAAATTCAATCTCAAAAATCACACTATAGAAACTAAATAATTATATCCTTTTGCACTCAAAAATGAATTATTAATTTTTTTAAATTTCAAAATTTTCTCTTCTAATGTATTTTATTCAAATCTATAGTATAATTAAGACAACCTCGCGATGTGAAATTCATAATAATATTATGATTGTTGCTATCCATAAATGTATTAGATTGTATTATATGTTAAAACCGTATTTTTATAATAACGTTTATTTTAATTTTGAAGCGGCTCTCAACGAAAAGCTGATAAAAAATATGGCCCACGTAAGTAAAAAGGTTTACAAACCATGATTTAGATAAACAAAAAAAAAATGTTCTTTTTTCGTTATCTGAAAATAATGCATGTGTGAGGTCCCCTTTAGCTATAGGTACATATAGGAGTTGACAAAATAAGGTATAAACACCCTCCAAGTTTCAAGTAACCCAGTGACGTATTTAGGATTTTACATATTTTTATTAATGCTCTCCCCCCCCCCCGGTTTTCTTTTTAGTGGCAATTTTTCTCCCCCATAAAAAATGTACAACACATGTTCTATGGTAATAGTATCATGCTGTATAAAAATCTATTTAGTGCCCCAGAATGTTGAATATCGTAGGTACTCTCAGTAGCAACGAATAACGAAATAATCAAAGCAAATTGTAAAATGTATTAATTTTTTATCTATTTATAAAATTGTTAACTTATTGAAAATTAATATTTCTTGAAAAAGACATTGATAATGGTCGCATAATGAAATATGACGTTATGGCTTATTGCATTAAAATCATACCTAGTTAAAATTAATATAAATTTATAGAAAACAACCAAATCGTCCAATGATAATAATTTATTATAATTTGTAATTTAAAAAAACATCATGTATTTGTATTTACAGTTATTTTTTGGAGTTACACCAAACAATCAAAATCAATTTTGTCAAAACCTTGTGTCTTGCTTAAAAATTACCGTTTTTCCTTAATTTGTTTTTGTTTTACTCATCGCTTTTGAAAAATACTGGGATATTCTTTAAATTACCAACTAGATTCACTTTCCCACTAGAAAAGAAAGATACTGAAGTAGAAAATCGAAGCATTATTTCAACTATTTATTGTGTATATAGACACACACACAAAAAAAAATCATCACACATTATTGTAAAATCATTGTCTTCATCGCCCAGAATCAAGTAATATTATGTATGAAATACAATAGTAATATTATTGTCATCAGTACCAAAATTATTTATAATTAGAAAAGTATGTTATTATAAAATAGTTAGGTGGTTAATAAAATTATCAATGCAATAAATAAGTCCATATCTTAAAATATCTATCTATTATTTTTATACAAAAATGCTATTTCTGGTAAGTTTAAGTTTTTAAAAAGTACATAATCAAACTTACAATAAAGTTTCGAATACAATTTGTCATATTTATATGTGTACCTCAGTTTACAGTCAAATTTGCGTCAGTGTCAATCACTTTGTGGTGGATTGGATATAGCACTTGGTATAAATCGAACGTGATAAAAACTACTCTGTAAACTTTCCTGATATATTTAAGAACAATTTGAAATGTTCAGAAAATCGGTTAAATATTTTTTGTGTACCTATATAAGCTAAAAATATACATTCAACTTTCATACATTTTGTTTTAAGATATATCTTTATGACTTTATTCCGTTATTCGAAACCAATCGTGACGACCTGATGGATGTTTTTACCTAATGAGTGACAACATAAGACGGTATTTGCCCGACATATTATTATCTGTATGGTCGCAATATGGAATATAGGTAGTGTGGTTAAATACTCCGATACCACTGCGGGGCATAAGTAGTAACATAACATACTTAGGTCCAGTGGCGCCGATTCGACTACCAAGTGGGGTAAATGTCCCAGAGCATTTTTATTGAGTGGATGTCCCGTACTTCCGTGGAGCCGTGTAGGTGAGACATCGGGATTTTAATTTTCTATAATATCAGTAGAAAAATATGTTTCCAATGCAATATGTACCCATATATAATATTAGTATATTACGCATGTATTATGTATAATATAATTATCATATACCATATTATATATGGTGTCATGGTGACATAGATACCTACTTTTGAGGTGGGTTGGGTAAGACTAGATATTTTTTTTTACCCCAACGGTTTACAAACAAATTGACGTTATTCAGGCATGGATTCAAGGGAGGGGACTATTGGGCCTGCTTTAACCTAACCTTTGGCATCTCCTATCGTCCAAGCCACCAATAATTTGTATTATAAATTACGTAATCTAAAATAGAAAGGTACAGCCTTTTTGAGCACCTCTTGTTAACATTGTCTGGGCGCCACTACCTAGGTATTTAGGTACCTAGTCACCTATTATAAGTATAAGGTTTCGTGTACAATGTACCGAAGTATTTGGTGTCTTACTTTTCGGCCTATTTTGTAATTGTGTTCGTCGACTATAGACATAGCTCTTTGTTCACGCCGTACCGCATCTTCGTTGGCGTTAGCCGACAAGTCTTCGTCGCCGTCACCATTGTATTCGCCCGACGCCAAAGGGTTCTCGTTCTTCACGAACTGTCTGGCGAACTTGGCGCCCCATCGGACGTTGTCGTCGCACCCGCTCCACTTAAACGTGCCGTCCGTGTCTTCCGGGTGGGTGCCGCACCCGCAGCTCGGCAACATTCCGGACGCGCAGTCCCTGGTCATGGTGTACGTCAGCGCGGCCGAGCTGAGCGCGTACGCGAACGACTGTTCTTTCGTGCCTGCAGCAGTGTATTAGATTATAATTTATTATGTGCCAATACCGGGTGTATATTATGTTTTCGTCCGAATTCGACCTTTTGGTTTTCGCCCAAAATTATTATAATATAATATAATATTATAATTGTTATCGTAAACAAAAAAAAACATTTTGGTTACCACTGTTTTTTTATTGAAAATGTTATTTAAGCTTTTAATTGATAAAAGTTAATGTCAACATATATCTACTTATATGTAAGAAATTTTTAAAAGAATAGGATAATATAGTAAAAATCAAATTATTTCTCATAGTTATGGCACATGGATTTGATAAACTCGTATCGTATGAGCCAAACTGATTTATATCGTGTAATTTTAAATTTTTTAAAAAATGTTTTACACTTAGGTATATTGTCATAAACGTTTATCAACTAAAAGCTTAAATAACATTTTCAATAAAAAAAGTACAGTGGTAACTAAAATGTTTTTTTCGCTTACGATGAAAAATATTACTTTTTTTTGTTGAGTTTAGGTAAAAGAGGCCATTTGGGTGAAAATCAAAAGGTCGATTTTGGGAGAAAACAGATCAGACCATAGGCATGTAATATTACATTGTTGTCTCGTGTTATAAAAAAAATAATCATTTGCGAGACGTTTGCCGTAACTCGTATACTTAAGTATATATTATGGTGCAGGGCATAACTACTAAGGTACCTACTAACTACCTACCTTTTTACGGGCTGAAAGAGTTTACCCCAAAATTATAGGGGCTTAATCGTTTCCTCGATTAGAATCAATAAGAACTGTACCCCTCCGACCGTCCCACAGATCTGGCACTGATTCTTATTACGATAAGGAATCAAATAAAATAATATTATTTTAACTCATAATTTTTCGCTGCTACAAGATTTGTTATATTATAATAATATAATAATGATGGCTCATTTTATAACACTAATATAGTATTTTATTATTTTCAAAAATACTTTGGAATATTAAGCAATTTTGTATAGGAATCTTTTAATTACAATCATAATATACCTACCTAAATGTTAATATTGTCTTCTGTGAGTTAGGGTAGGTATGCATACAATTCTGATTATTATAACGATTTTCATGTGCAGACTGCAGGGGTGAATTTAGGAATATCTAATGGAGGAGGGGTGATGGATAATCTTCTAATATAGTAAAGCCGAGCAAGCATACAACATCCCTTGTTTTGTTCCATGTCGTCTATTGTTGAATTATATAATGATTATATATATATAATACACAAATATACAATAGGTATTTCAAATTCTGTTGGGGAAGTTGTAAATAAGGGAGGGGGTTAAAGTCCCTTTCATCGTCCACCATATTATAATATAATTACGCCTCCACTAGTGTGCCGTTTGTAATAAATACACTGCAGATAATATCTATATTATAGACATTAGTATTATAACATGTATATTATATAATATATATATATATATATACATATACAGAGATAGAAAGAGAGTTCATACATCAAACGAGTATATAATATATATAACATATTAATCCCGCGCGGTATGCACCTTTAGGATATGACGACTGTCGTCGACTTGTATACAACTTGTCACGTTTGTCCGTGAAAAAGATGTATGCGTTTGAATCAGAAATAAAATGTGATATTAAAACGCGCCTATATACATATGCCCCACGCATATAATTAAAATATTTATATATATATATATTATGTATTATATTCGGACACGGAGTGAATGCCTATATAATATACAGGATGTAAAAAAAATTTCAAATGTAATAATTATTTAATAAGCGTGTACAGTGTTACGGTGTATATTATAGGTAATAACTATTGAGTCTAATAATTATTTGTTAAATATATTTTTTACTAGGTATGTACACAATAATTCAACTGAAATAAAATGTGTTTTAGATAATGATTAGAACAAAAGTTATCACACAATAATAATATAGTTATAGTTATAATTACATTTGCAAGTTGTTTCTGACTTCTGTTACACCCTGTACACGTTGTATGGTGTTTCAAGCTATTATGATAATAATGTGTCGGGGAATACGTCGGGAACGTTTAAAATAAAAAGAGAAAAAAAACTGTTGAAAAAAATAACAAATAAACTAGTTTGTCAACCTTTGACCAGCTCCGGCGTGAGTCCCGGCGCGGACCGCACCGACGAACAGTTCCACCGTCTGTTTTGCAAGACCGACTGGCAAGCGACCACGGCCAACGCTGCGGCCCGGGAAACGTGCTGCATGACTGGACGCCAAGTCTTGCAAATGCGCGCTTGACGCGAGTCCAGTCCGTAGGTTTTGCGCAACGTCCGGCAGACGCCCACGTCGTTCCAGTCCACTTTGCCGGCCGCTTTCTGCATGCCCCTGTAGCGAGCGCACGTTATAATAATAATAGTAATAATAATAATAATAATAATAATAATATAATAATAATAATAATAATAATGATAATAGTCATACGAAACACAATTTATGTTACCGTTTAGTCTAATCCATACCGTGGTACTGTAGTAGTAATTACCGTAAAACGATGGGAATAATATAGAGATTCGAGGTATATAATGAATAGGCAATTGCTTAAAATTAATGATTAATCTAAATGTTTTGAAAATATCATTGTGTATATTAAGTATAAAATGTAAGTAAAAGATAAGTCCCCACGAATAAAGTTTTAGAATCTCAACCAATTAATTGAAATCGTTATTCATAATAATTTCGTATAAATTATTTAACTTGCGTTAAAATGTGTCCATAAAAAAAATTTTACTTATACATTTTTTAGATTTTTTAGTTACAGTATTAAATATTTTCTAGAAACTTTGTATTCATTTGTCAAGCCTTACCTATAAAATTTGAACTTTTTAATAAATTTCTAGCTACAAAATAATTTGCAAATTTTCGTGATTTTAATGAATTTTGTCAGCATTTTATCATCAAATTTTTAGAAAAAAAACTGGGCCTAAATATCTTTAATATTTTTAAATGGCTATAATAAAAACTTATGATGAATCTTCTATTATATTTGCAAGCTTTTTGGCCAGAGTGAAATTTAACTTATCGATATTTATTGAAAAAATGTACCTATATTAATATTTTAGAATCAAAATATTTTGAAAATTATACCATGTAAGTATAAAAAATTCTAATTTAAAAATTATGTGGAAATTAAAAGTGTCTGTGGTTATTCGCTTTTGAATTACCTACCACAAAAATACAAAATATGAAAATAGATTTTGTCAAAACTAGTTATGCGTAGAAATGTAAAATTGTAAAAATTCCAGTTTTGGTCTTGCTATCAATAGTTCTGGACATTTCTGATTTTTACCTCCCGAAAGTACCAACTAGATTCACTTTCCCATCAAAAGAAATATTGATGCGTTGAAAATCATAGCATTTTTCTTCTACACATATTATAATACAATAATGTATACACACACAATAAAATATAAATCATTTTAAAATAAATACATTCATCGCTGGAAACCTAAAATATTCAGTATTTTATTTATTATTTTCGTTCTCTTATACTTGTATAAAATGTAAAGGAAGTATTATGTAAGCGTATATATAATACCACAGCAGTTCACGAGGTTTGTGCGGGTTTGGTTATAAGTATATATTTTTGCTCAGTGTTTGTGATTTTGGGAGAAAAAAATTATTTCCTTAAAAATTTACCGAACATAACAGATTAGAGTAGCTAGTCGGTTGTAAGGATTTTCCTGTATATTTGTATCATTGGCTTTTTTTCATTTACAAAATTTGCTTATCGAATACATTTATGCGGAAAGGGAAGGAGTGATGTAGGTAATCTAATCAAAAATATATCAACAATTTTATCTAGGTGTTACCTAAGTTTTATAGGAGAGGTAGTTTTACATTTGCTCAGTAGCTTTTCCGTCAACGAGCGTAAAAACTAAAAATAAAACTAATAAGCTGTCAAACAAGTGTCGAGGCTTAATTAAAAATTACCTATTTTTAATATTATTAAATATTATTGCTTTTAAATTTAATATAAAAATATCACAACATATACAACTAACCTGTGACGATATGATCAAAACAAGATGGTAACACCTGTGACTTTTTAAATTTTATGTACGATTAATATAATAACTATCTGCCTTTTTCTCTCGTGTTATTAGATTTGCCGCGCCACCGAGTTTGAAACGAGTTAATTCCGTGCCACGTGCCACGGCGCGAACTACCTATAGCCTATAGGTACTTATCTTCAGATATATTATACCATATGTAGTAAGTACATTATACGTAATAATATATGTTTATTTGTATACCTATAATATATTAATCAATGTATACATAAATTGATAAATACGCATAATATAGGTAATATACATTATACATATTAGTATATTAAGCATAGCGAGTGTACACTGTACAAGACGTGTCCCACCTCGTTGCAATATAATATATAGGTTGCCCGTCGATAATTTTTTGATACAATATTTTTTAAAACTATTATTGTTACTTTTATTAGCATTTATAATAGATGGCCACATTAACAATTATTTATATTAAACTAAAACCCAAGCCGCGTAATAGTAGTAGAACATAACCTATGTGGCTATGTATAATATAATATCTTGCCTGCAGTATAATCCATAATTAATTAAATATGAACTTACACTGCAAGGTCTGCATATTGGGACCTATTGAAACTAGATTAAACCATAAAATTGACACAAAATGATTAATAAAAAAAACTATATTTATAATACATTTATAATTGTAATTGTAATTTCTATCTAAAATATTTAACTATCCTATTTTAACTTAAATGATGGATTAACTGTTTGTCTATTCACTCATTCTCATATATAATAATATAGTCTCAAATCAGATGCAGGGAGGTATAATTGGTATAGATGGTGACTGGTGAATGAGGTTCACGTCTGACTGTCTGAGAAGTGTCTTTAATAATTAAAACTTTCAAAAAAATTATAGGTTATACTATTTTTTATCATGATAATTTTTTTTTTTTTTGAATAACAATATTACACATTTTCAATTTAATTTTATATATTTGGAAGCTAAATATTTTTGATTACAGTTTTTCGATGCATACAAATCAAATTCTTGAAGAAGTAGGTATAGTTAAGACATAGTGGACAAACATTTTGCGTGAGTGACTTATGATGGTGCATAATAATGAAATTTCAACTAACGATAAACCATTACCACATTTATTAGTAATATGATAATGATATTATGTTTCTAATCTTGATTAAAACCATAGGCGTTAATCCATTACAATTTCAGGGGGGGGACTAACATTTTTAACATAAATATGAGCGGAGAACTTCGATCCTACACAGCTAAAACTGTATATTTTTGGGAGGCTAATAGGATATTTGGGGGGGGGGCTAAGCCTCTTTAGCATCCCTGCGATTTGCGCCTATGGTTAAAACTACGGACTGAGATATAACTTAGTCCTTGGTTAAAACACGTGATTTTGTGGCCAATTGAGTAAATAGTATGCTCAATATTGTATAATATTATGTTTTTTAAGTTTCAAGTTTACTGCAGTGCTGTATAGTTTAATACAATTTTATATTTTTTAATGGTCAAAGTAGGGGGGGCTGAAGTCCCTTAGCCACCCCATGAGTATGCCACTACTATAATATGTATAGGTATTCTAAGTTATTCTAGTTAAGGTATTCTAAATTATTTGGGCAGCTGCGAATAAATATATATATAGGTATAAGTAGAAACGGTCGAAACGGATTAAAATTACAAACAAAACCTGTCAAATCGTTAAAATTTCACGATCGAAATCAGTTTATCGTCTTATTTTCTCGTTCGGTTTATACGATTTAAAAGAGTTAAATGTTTTAAACTATATACATGTTTATTTTATATTATGTAATAATATGTATATTTATTTTATTGTTGAATATTAACATTTCGTTCGCGTGTCTTGATGATTATCTTTTTAAAAAATCGTAGGTATGTACCAACTATAATACCAATGTCCAATACATAAACCGAGTATGTCGATCGATTTTAAATATCTATACAAAATATAAATTATAATAATGTAATATGTATGGTCAAATTTCCTACAGTTTGGTTTAAAACAATTTCGAAATTTATAATAGTTTTCCTTGAATCATATATCGTGCCAACGGCGGTTATATTATAGCTAAACTTGTATAATAATATATAATATCGTCACTGTTATATGCACTTTCGTAACCATTAATCATATGTAATGGTAGTTAGGTATAGGCACAAATCAGACATCTCCAGTATATCACACTAGAGTACTATAATACCGATACGATCTCGTGCCTGTACCCGTGTGGCTTGTATGTAGGTAGTAGGTACCTACCTACTAGACATATTTTTTCTGTACGATTTGTAAACAAACTTCATTTGTTCAGCCTTTAACTATACATAACACGTACCTATAATATCAGGACAAATATTGGTCGGAATTTCACGTACCAAACGCGTGTTATTCTAAAATGAAAACGAAATATTAAATTACATAGCAATGACTGCATGGTTAGGAATAATGGACTGTAATCAGAGTAAGACGCACGCTGTGGGGTTCAATTCAATATATTTATTTCTACCGAGAGTGACGTAGCGCGGGAAGTAGGTAGGTAGACACTAACCATAGGTACCTGCTATATATATATTCTATTTAGGTAGGTAGGTACTAACCATAGGCTAAAGGTATTTATCGGAGCTACAATCAAACATGAATAGAAGTTTGAACTAAACCTACCTATAATCTATATAGGCTAAGTATATATAATATACTAAACCGTATACATGTCATGCGTATCAATATGTGTTAGATCTGTAATAATATGTCTATATAACTAAATCCTGTATATTATATGTAAAATATGAGTGACTCGAGATCTACTTAACGAACGCCTAACCGGTCCAAGTACACAGGACGATTGAATACAATACATATATTAGGACGTATATGTAATAACCTATATCTGTATATCTGTATATACTGTTGTACGTGAATGAAAGGTACATACTACCTACCACCATGCACAATATAAAACCCCGAAAACCGGCATACGCATATTTATTAGCCATCAATGTATATTTTCACCCCGAGTGTCCAATTAGGTAATTTATGTTTAGGTGGTAAACCATATATTATAAACATTATTGTACGGGGTAAACTCTACGATGCCAAAAAAACAACAAAAAAAAACCTTTTTCTAATTACTTCCCCAATTAAATTTTATTTGTTAGGTATTTTGTAAGACCACCGCCGCCGTTCTGTTGCATTAGATATAATATGTATGCAATATATTATACATAGGTATCTTATTAGCCATCTTATTATAGTACTTATCTTATATCTTTTGTCATCGATCTCTCCGAACGATTTCCAGTGAACAATTATCTCTATGTGAGTACATTGGGCTTAATATGTATTCTATAATAATATATATTATATTATATTATTATACGATAATCCAGTCATGCGATGAAAAAAAAATATCATAACATTTAAATTTTACCATTTTTACCTCCCGCGGTGTTTAAAATAATATATAACATAGGTATATATTATTTAAGTTATGCTATTGCAGATCACTGATAAATTAAGTAGGTACATAATATTATGTCTTGGGGCAAATAAACACGTATCTGTACAGAATGATTATTTTGACAGTAAGCACTCGTCTTTTTGAAAGTATTAATGTTTATGAAAATATTATTTTATATAATTTGGAGTCATTGCAAAAAAACATTAAAAAAAATATATTATAGTTTTTAATATTTAATATTGCTCATTACGACATTACCTCAAATTTTACTTTTTAGGATGACAACATACATTTTATAACTTGTGTTCCAAAGCGGAATATTTTTCTGAAAATGTGTATGCATAAAAATCGTATTTTGAACTAGTGAGCAGTGTCCAGTATAGGAATAGTAGGATGGTTAATTATAAAATGTTTGTATGAAGTTAAAATAATCACTTCTTTTATTTTTAAAATGTAGGTACAAATGTATAATATAGGTACATTAGTATTTACTATTTAGTATGAACTTATTATCCTAACTTGTTCGAGCAATTATGCAGCCATGCCAGTTGTAGATATAATTAAGAACTAAGAAAGTAAGAAGTCCTTATTAAGTATTAACTATAATGTTGGTATAGGTACAATATTCATCTAATATCTATACCTAAATAATTATTATAAAAAATAAAGTATTAAACATTACTATAATTAATTTTTTTATAGTTTCTACTTAGTACTTAAGTGCCATTATAATTTATATGTGTAATGATATTTTGTCTTTCAATAGTCATTGAAAAGTGTATTTACAAATGGAGCTGTCGGAGCTGATGTGTTGAGATTACAGTTTTTTTTTTAAGTTCTCATTGGGTTAGGTCGTATAATACCTATAGCGCATAATATGTTGTTATTTATTCATGTTTGGAATTAATTTCAATTGATAAACTATATTAGGTACATAAAAATATATGTGACCGTGAGCGCGCGATTAAAATATATCTAAAAGCTATACACTGAAAGAAACAGACAGCAGAACATATCGAAACAGTAAGTACGCGTAAACGCACCGACCTACCTTTAAATCATGTGTACAAAATAAGACACATACAGTAGTAATGTATTACTATTAACTATTGAGTATATTAACTAAATTGATTCGGGTGCGTAGTACTGTAGTGGAATAAATAATGATGATATATTATACTTGATGGAAATATGATACATTGATACAGTACCTAAATAATCCCTTGTATTATGAAATGTATAATAATATGGTTAAGTTGACGAGTTATTGGAACACTCAACTGTTAACACGGCGTACTAAACAGAGTATGGAAAATAATCTCGAGTGAGTTTTTTTGTCGCGTAAGAAACATGTACTTGTATAATAACCACTAATACATAATTTTATAATATTATATGTCGGTAAAAAAATATAATTTTTGTTCAAGACGTATGTAGGTACAGTAATTCTTAACGATTTTTATCGTAAATGTATTGCTTGTATTAATATTTTGCAATTATATTGCATGTCGTCATCTTTGTCTTGTATCGTTTTAAATGTAGGTACCTATTTATTTTATTCAGAATAAGCCTCGACAGTTGGTGCTAAATTTAAAAAAAAATTCTGGCAGAAAGTGAGTATAGCTATATAATTTAATCGTGTCTCATTGTCAGGTCACAGCGAATCATGTTAAATGTTTGTCTTGCATTTTGAGTAGCTCGGCATCCATGATTAGTGAATATATATGTTTAATTATCTCTAGAACATTACGATTTATACTTATTGTTTCATCTTCTTTATTACTATATATAGTACCTAGGTACCCGTGGGTGTAATGTGTGTGCCCTTTTATCCACCGATGTAAGTATTAAGCGAATTTGTTATAATATATCAGTCATGACTTATGAGTTTATGTCTTTAATTTATCTTATATCACAACTACATAAATACATAATACATCAACATTCTTTGACTTATCTTTTACAGATCCACTCTTTCATTTCCTGTAACGTCATAATGCCCTGTTATCCATACTAATATTATATCACTGGAAAAATATATTTTAAATCAGCAAAGTTATCAAAATTGTTGGAAACTATAACGATTTAAATTTTTAGGCAATGCATTATGTGCCAAATAATATGTACTACCTATATATGTAATAATGCATTGGAATTTGTAGAAATATTATATTGTTGCATTTTTGTGGTATTGAGTACATAGTTTCCGAGCAATATTTTCAAATCAAATACATTTTGGCGGGAACGGAATGCAGTATTTAAGGATAAATTGCTAGAGTAAATGCTTGGTAAATTATTCTGAATATTTCAGTATCTACCAGTAAATCACATTGTTTTGTATACATAATTCAAACATGTGTTATCCACTAAAACGTCGATACAATTTTAAAATCTACTACAAGTATTCAAAATATAAACGTAAGTATACTAAAGTACTACACTACTATACTTATAGTTTTCTACTGAACTGTGCATATTATAGAATTTAAAACGGCATATAGATACAAACAATATTACTATTGTTAGATAATGTAAGTATATTCATTTGTATCAAGCTGTAAACAAAATATTTCATTATTTTTTATTTTAGTAACAAGTAAAATAATAAAAACCACTGAATTGAGTATTATAAATTATAATGTATTCAATTTTATATTTTAATATATATTTATCGATGAAGGATTTAAAAACCGGTCAGAACTATGGCAATATAAAAGGGTAAAATAAGATATATATTGCTATATATTGTTATACATTTTATTTTATTCATCCAAATATTTCGATCCGATAAAAACGTCAATTACACTCATATGCATACAAATGGTACTGATCTAAAATCAATAAAGGTTTAAATATACTAAGGGTTCATAAAAACTGATTATTGGGTGAAAACGATCTAAATAATTGTCTTTAAATTTATACAATCTAGGTACTATAGCTCCTTAAATGAAGAGAAAGGACATTGAGTCATTGTCAATAAACCTTGGAGTAAAACTAAAATCAGAATTTTAACAGGACCTATATTATATGCGTAAGTACGTAACAAACTTTTTACGATCTTCCGAAAATTAAATAGGAAATTTATAGTCAGTTTCCTGTATGACTCTCTTTCCTAATTATTTAAAATACATTCAACGCCCTTTGACGCACACGCAGGGGAATTTAACAAAAAATAACATTTATTCATTAAGATCATTGATTATATTGTTAATCTTAAGGTAGTAAAAAGGAATTTATGCCACCCTTGTTATAAATATAATTTAAAGGATTGCACTAGCATTATAATAGATTAATATAAACGATCTTAACAACTTAATAACAACATAATATAGCAGTTATAAAAATTGTCTGTTTTTGATGTTATAGATTTATAAACTATATATCTAACGCATCTACTTCAAACATAATAATAGGTCCATACTGGTTTGCATATAACAGCAAATAAATGATTTTTTTAGAAGAACTGAATGCCCCACAAGCTATTATCAAAAAAAAGACGTGATGATACCCATTTGACCCCCACATCCCCATATACACATCGAAATCTAACTAAAAATAAACTAATTTTAGTATATTATATATTTTTATACAATATCACATTGCATATGGAAAAGACAAGAACACCATTCACAACAAACTATTATATATTAATTATTATTAATTAAATCGTATTTTTATTTGTATAAATATATTACTACAAAACGAATTGTAATATCTATCAATGAACTCCGGTAACCAGATACGAGATTATAGCTCAGTTGGTATTCGAATATAAAATTTACTATAGCTTGTATTACGGTATTAGGTTTATTGCAACAATTTATCATTTAACAGATCAATTTTGCTAACAAAACCACTCCGATTTTTTCAGAGTCGTATCAGCTATTATTAATATAATTTATTGTAATTGATTTTGCTGAATAAATAAATAAATATATAATTTATAAGTATGCTTAAAATAACTATTTATATCATTTGGCACTTATCAAAAATACAGTGACACGAAAATTACATTTTAAAGATGTTTTTAATATTTAAAAAATGTATTATCGGATTAATTTTCTAAATTTCATGCAAAAATTAAAAATAAAGTACCTACTTAATGAGGACTAGATTTAAGGGCCTTACCCCTCCCCCACCCATTACCAAGCCAACTTCCCTATTTGCGATATGGTCAGTGAAGCTTTTAATAAAATTATGAATATACTCAAATGCCGATATTTATTTTTTAAATTTATAGGTGTGGTTGAAAATGTTTTCTTAAGGACTATAGTAAATCTATATACCATAAACACAAAATTGAAGATACCTTGGATTTGAGAGCCAACAGAATCTTACAAACCACATTGTTGAGTGGTTTTGTAGAGTAAACGTGTAATTTAACAGTGCTGGAATTGTGTACACATTCCAACGATTTATTCAAGAAAATATATGTAAAAAGTAACACTTATATTACCAGTGCGTGATTAATCGTCTAGATACGCACGCTATAGGTGTACAGTAATTTACATTCACGTTTTCGCTTGTTGCAAAAACATTATTATTTTCAAACATTCAAACACTTGAAAAATTATGATTTTCTTATAACACCGAAGCCTATTTTCAAAACCAAATTACTAAATCGTTGTAAACATCAAGTCAATAAGCTGACTTTCTAACATTTTTGATTTAACTTAAAGGTAGGGATGCAGCGGTTTGTCACTTAAATAGTACTATAGGTTAAATTAACTTATACAAATCAAATCAAACCTAAAAAATAAAAATCATTATTATCTATATTTAAAAATATCAGAGCGTGAATATTTAAAAATTATCGAATTGAAATATATTATTAATAATATTTCTCTAAAAAATATGTTTAAATCTGGATGTATTAATATTTTAAGAACATCCTAGTCATTCAATGTATAAAGAAGGTACCGATACATAAGATATGACTGTTAGTTGAAAAGTTATATAATATAATTCAAATCAAAATGGTATAGTTATTGCGTTTTCATAAAATAATATGGTATGTATATATTATAATTAAAATAGTAATAAAAATTATATGTGCGCATACTATAAAAATTCGAACTATAATATATGGAAAAAAACAAATTATTATAATTTAAACTGTGGATGTTTTGTTTAAAATAACTATAAGATTATATCATTTAATATTTTAAGTGTTTATTCCACCTTGATTGGATTTTTATTTTAGTTAATGTATTTAAACAAGGAAAAAAGTGTTGTATATAAACGAATATTGCATTAGAAGGTATATAATATAGTAAATAGATATACCATATATCATATTACATATCATTACATACATTATTATCTATAATCCATAAAGTGGCATTTTAGTAATTTAGTATTCCATACCTACTAGCCATCGAGTCATATAATGTTTAAACTCATTCCGTCATTATTTATTAATCATTGAACACAGAATTAAGATGTCTAAAATAAAACCAACACTATAAACGCACAACCTATATTGTTATTCTGGTTGTAGGTAAATAATATGAAATCAACTAGACGCAATGATTGTGTTGAATATTTATTTAGCGTTTCAATGCTGTTACCTATGTATTTATAAACTAGTAGGTATTGGTTTTAGTTATGAACAAAAACTAAGTTATGAAACTTAGGTATATGAAAAATATGAAAATTAACTCTAAATATGGTTATTGAAAAAAAAAATTATAAAAATTAACTAACTTTGTAGGTGGAACAGATATCTGAGAATAGATATAGCTATAATATGATATTATATTATTAGTAAAAGAGTAAATAGTTATTGATATTATGTGGTAATCTAGGCAGTTATGTATATAATAATTCAGATTTAAATCTGATTGATATATTTAACTATAAGTAATAAAGTCTGGTTTTCATGGTTAGGTAAATGTATAACGCGTATATAGGTACCTATTGCAAATAATAATAAGGTGGGAATGAAATAGTGTAAATAATCATAAAAGTAAAAAAAAAAGAATAGTAAGCCATCACATTTAAGTCATATCTGATAAAGAAATTGTCTTCTTACAAATTAAAAAAATGGCTAGGCTTTATTTCAAACTTAGGAGACGAATGGCTTTTAACGCTAATCGTTAGGTATACTTATTGTAGTTTTATAATTTTTACGTCGAAAATTGTATAATAAACTATAGGTACTAAGGTACCTATTGGTATAATCATACCATACAATACCATTATACCTGTCTTGACGTTTATGTAAATTCAAACTTTATAATAAATAATGTAATATATAATTTATAAGCCATAAACGCATTTTTTCAAAATGATTTATTACCTGAAAAAATCATAAATATAGGCTTTAATTTCAAAGTAGGTAAATTAAAATATAGTTCCCTAATAACTAATAATCAATAATTACAGTATAAATATTATTTTGCATTTTGTTTCAGATATAAGTTTGAAAAAACCTATGCGACATTTATTAAGTTATTATCTGCAATTATCTATAACATCAACTGTTTACATAATATAGTTCTCCGCAGATTTACAATGAAGTTCACGTGTATAATATTACAGCACAAAACAGAATAAAACTTTGTATTTGAGTAATTAGATTAGTAAGTCCATTAATTGTTGTGGAATATGATTCGTATTTTAATGTCTATATTAAGAGTGTTTTATTATACGTTTAAATCTGGCATGTAGGTATACAGAAAAAAGACAGGGGGGGGGGTCATAAATAAAAACTCAAATATTTTTATTGTTAATCTAAAATGCATATTGTAAAAAAAAATTTTATATACCTACACTTATGTAATAAATTATAAATATAGCCATAGTAAAAATATATAATTAAAATTCATCTTTCATGACTATGTTAAAACATTTTTTTTGGGGGGGGGGGGGATTTAACCCTCAACCATCTCCTGTATAAATGCCTGGTTCAAATATGTGTGTACATTTGATTTATTAGTAAGAATTTCGCATTCATTGTATTCGGCAGCGTATCACATATGATGATCTATGAATTTGTTAACCGAACAATTGACTAGAGATGACAGGAAGATATAATGGTATCGTTATTCGTTATATATATCATATACCTATATCATTATTTATTTCATTGTTCTCATTTCACTTATTCGACTAACATAATGTTATTATCAAATCAACATTATACATCCTTTTGAATTCACTTTTTATTTATAAAACGAAAGTGTCTACTCATGTTTCGGAGTTTCGGACAATAATAATTCAAATCTCACAAATAATAGGTTAGGTAGGTGGTTATTGTTTTAAACCATTTGAACACTTATATTTGGGTAGGTACCTAAAAATAGATTATTTGGGTATTAAAATTCATCCACCGTCCCTCCAATTCTCTTAACATTTTTCTCCTTCGTAGTATTATTGAAAGCAATAAATTATTATAGCTACCTATTTATAATAATTATTACATATTAGGTATATAAGTATATAGGTATATAGTTTTATATAAATGTTTTTATTTACATCAATTAATACTACCAAAAAATTAACTACCTAAGTAATAACAACCTATTTTATTTTCTACAGGTATAGATTAAATATATCTAAGTTTAATATATTATATATTTACTGTTTCTGTATTGCAGTGGCGGAGAATTTAGCATCAATTAAACTTTTAATTTCCTCCCCCGCGGAATCAAAATAATACAACCAGCGTTAGGTAGTTTATTGGTGCTATTTTTACTAATCAGTAGGTACTTAATTACAATATACGTGTGTGAGCGTGCGTCATTTTTTGTTTATTTTTCAGCGTTTAGGGTGTGCCCAGGCGCATACTTGACACACCCGTGGCTCCGCCTATGAATTTGTATCGACAAATATTAAATTTTTATTAATAATTTCTTTTATTGGACTTAACAGTTGTCAACATATTTGAAAATAAATTAACATTTAAATATTGTATTGAAACAAATGTATAAATAATGACATAAATAATTGAGTGAATACAATTATAATTAAAATTTGAATAATAAAAATAAAAATAATAGTTCAAAATTACAAAAAGTGGGATATAAAAAAAGATTATAAAATTCGTGTTAGCTATTCAGATTTCTGATGTAGAAAGTTGCTAATAAATTAGATCAACTTTTATTACTCGTTAAAGGCATATGATCGCACTTTTTAAGAATATAAGTTGGGATGTTGTGTCCGCTGGTATTGTCTTCCTCTTTCTAACGCACATAGCAAGTTTTACGTTCAACAGAATCCATTTAACTCCATTATTTTAATACATAGGTACAATTTTAAAATGAACATAATTCAAAGCTTCAAAATATCAAAAAAGCCTAAGTACAAGCCTGAATAATGATCATACTTTCAAATTTGATAATTAATCAGTTCACTCTAATATTAAAATACCATAATAGAATGAATTCTTCTGTCTGTGCTCTGTGTTATGAGTTAGTAAGACGGAGATAACATAAGCATGCGGGTACGACGTCTTCTCAAATAGATAGGTTATTATTATTAGTATAATTTATTAATTTATGTATTTGAATGCTTAACATATTGAACCAAGATGATTATCCCACGTGCCTATAAATGAAAAATCGTGGGTGAAATTGATAAAGTTGTTTTTGATAATTTATTTTTGTAATCATTGTATTAAAAATATCATACTAGATCATAAGTAGATTTATTGATATCAAAACTCTTTGAACATAACATAGCAATATTAGGTATACATTTATTGACATTTTAATTAAATACCTAGCAATTATATTGTCTCATTTTTTCTTACACAGCTATAGTTTATAGATACTCGGGTAAACACGCTGGCCCTGTTTATTTTGCACAATTATATTAAACAATAGTAATACAGTAGGTAACGGTCCTTTTTAATATATCTAATATTTTAAAGCAAAAGTATTGATATCAATATAGCTGCTAAATAAAAGAATGCCTACATCGAATGCCCATTAAATTGTGTTGCATTGTTTGTACCTGTTATAGGTTATAGGTACCTACATCGTACATCATAAGAAAATCAAATTTTCCCGGTTATTAAATATCAAAAGCTTAAAGTAATTAAATCATGCCAAATCAATTATTTGTATACATATAAACTTTAATGAATAATAAGTAGGTAAGTACCTACACGCCCTTAGCCGTAATACCTAAACAAAAAATTAGTACAGCCATTCTCTGCTGACTGCAATGTAATTATAATACATTCTAATATACACTCTAGCTTGAAAATCAATTTTTAAAAAAAAATGCATATTAGTATTTGACATGTAAATAAATTTAAATTAATAATGCCATTGCGTTGCACCTATTGAAACAAAAAGTGAATATAATATTATAACAAAATATAACTTTTAACGATGACAAATATTAATAGCAGTAGGTTATTTAATACCTACGCATGGGCTGTTAACAGAAAAATAATCTAATCGTAGTTCATCCATTAAAAATGTGATTTTGAGAAAAATATATTTTTTCCTTTTTAAAGTATACGTAGGCCGATGGTTCCGTTTAAATTTTATTCTAATATACGTCTAGTAGGTATTGTTTATTATTTTTGGTGGCGCATTATTACTCCTCCTTAATAAGCTTTCATTGTTTTGATCCCAAATAAAGGTTTGTCAATTATTTTTAAATATAAATGTATACCTATGCATATAATGGATATTTAAAACCATATAAATAATTAAAAACTAGAAAACAATTAAAAAATAATATTATTAATTTTTTAAGTTAATTCTATATTTAACTTTGTTTCATTGACAAAAATCATAAATTAATTTATTCACGCCCATTTAATAAGGCCAATCCAATCGCAACCGTCTTTCATTATAATATTACGTTTGTTTATTTGACGAGGTTAAATATGTATTTCAGATGTTCAGATTAAGCTATATATTGAATAGATATTTAATACTTATGATTAATTCTTTTTTTAATGCAGACAGGTGTAAACTACGTAGTTTTAAAATGTAGTTACGCAGTTGAACAGTTCTCATATTAATGAGATCATAGAGAGATTGACATAAGTAGGAATATTTAAAAAAAAATACAATCGGGATAAATGGAAATGTTGATTTGAATATACGTTAATTGTAATTGGTATATACTACTATTGCAGAATATATATTATAATCCACATAGTATATGAATATCAAACATTCGTGAAAAATTAAAATTTCCTTTACGTTATATTTTATATGTATTATTAAGGTGTTTTTTAAAAAATTATAATAATATGCATGTATAGAATATACAATTTTATTAAAATCATATAGGTTCCTGCAAAATACAAAAAATACCAAATATTCAAGTCTTAATTAAAAATTTTAATTTATCCAAGACACTTTAGACCTACGCGTATTTAATAATTCTCTTAAATATATAATTAAATCATATATTTGTGGACAGAAGATTTTTAAGTTTAAGTAAAGGCATGATTTTAATTAAAATTTTAGACATGTATTGTTTACAAATATTTATAATTAAATTTATTTTTCTTATTGGTTATTAAATATCTACTATAACTACCTTCTAATTAACTATATATAATTAACGTTATAAAAATAATAATTTTATATAAATTTTCGCATTTTATAGTAAATATACGTACCCTAGATGAATGATTTCATAAAATAAATTAGTTTAATACCTATTTCTCAGAAATTCAGAACCTACTACAGTACATTATACCAAATATATTCGAATAAATAATTTATTTATATTCAAATTTGTATAATTTAAATATAATATATACCTAAAATAGACTTTATAAAATAGGTAATTTGTTATTAATATATAAATTATTTATAACTTAATACAAATTAAATAATTAGAAAATAAAATTGTTAATGATTTAAAAAATATTATTGATACTTAGTAGGTACTTACAACCATTGAATACTGTTTATCTGCATGATTAACATTGGCAGCACGATGAATATGGATACACGTTTCCACATTACGAGTTCAGTTAGTTTTTTTCAAGCACAGTCTTTTTAAGAATAAAATAATTTTTTGACGCATAAACCAGAATTCTGAAAATCATATCTCTTCAAACACCTCAGAACTTAACACTTTTTTCTATTAAAAATAGTTTAGTTGATTCATCCTTATAAGGTATAATTGTTCATAGTTAGTCACAATCTTTCAGGACGAATTCAAAATTTAATTAAAGCAATGTTAAAAATATAACAATAACGAACATAGGTATTAAAAAAACATTAATTTGTTTATTATTAAAAATAATTTATTGAAAAAAAAACAATTTAACACTTATGCTATTTAAAATTGCATTCTATAATAAATTATGACAAATATATTATTATATACTTATTACTTGGTGAATATAAAATGTAATTTCTTAAATTGCAAACTATGTGTAATAAAATAATTATTCTTTTACGAAATAAAGAATTAACGATACTCGGAAGACCTTCCACAAGGATACAGACTAACAGGTATCTTGTTACACGCACAACTGACTTGACACTAGATGGTAAATTACTCTCTTATAGACTAGTTTTTCTTACTTTTGTTTAACGGCCCAAATTATTTCATTTGGGGGTAATGTGTGTTTGTGAGTGCGTGTGTGTGCGCGTGTTTGTGTGTGTGCGTTTGTGTGTGCGCATTTGTGTGTGTGCGTTTGTGTGTGTGCGTTCTTATGCATAAAGTGTATTTGTAAATTTAATAAAGATTTATGCAAAATAAAATAAAATCACAGGTAGCGATAAAGAAAAGAATCCGTGGATCATTAAGTATAAATAATAACATGCCAACACCAGAAAAAGAAAATACACGTAATCAGAATAGTGATGTGGGCTTCAAAGTAAAATTTAAAGACAACGATTAATCAAGGAACTTTTAAAATGTTAATGATTAACACGATTAAATACTAAATTACACACAATAAATAAAAAAATAAATAAATACAATAATACAACTTATTATGTACATTCCTGCAGTGGAAATAATGATACGGCTACAATATAATATTATTAAAAAAAATGTTTGTAATATATATTAGGTAGGTACTAAATACATTATAATACCTGCTAACTATGAATTTTATAATTTCTACAGTTTCAGAATATTAATTTAATTTAGTTCTTTTTCGAAATTAAATTAATACATAGCGAAAAATTGTTGTGATTAGTTTTGCATTTAAATACTAATTCAAAACAAATTAACTTAATATAAAAGACTTCTAATCTTATTTTGGGATGTAAAAATTACTAATTAGGTTAATACGTACTTACAGTAATAAATGTATAATAATTGTATACATTTATATATATATACATTATAATATATATATAAAGTGATTTTTTTAAACATAAACTATAATATGATACAGATATCAATAAATATATTACATAAATTCGGTTTACTTATTTATTTAAGGGAGACTTAAACTATGTGCAGTACAAGCGTAAACACACGTAAAATACGAAATGTTGGATGTGCAGTGGCATGCAGATTGTATTAAAAAATTCGATATTATTTTTTAATTTAGTATTTTTAATTCATACATTTTGATTTAATTGTAAAAAATGATTTCGAATGGACCGCGAATTCAACTAGGTATGTAAAAAGATATTAATTCATTAGCTTAATTATTAATTTCTAGATTTTATGCACAAAACAAATGTTGTGCGGGGATTGCTTTTTCGTATTTTAATAATTTTAATGATCATAAAATACTCAGTTAATTTATAAAATGCTTAATATTTATTTAATTAAATTAAAAATCTACTCTTATAATAAGCTAGAAAAAAGGTTGATGAATTCAGTTGTTTTCAAAATTAAAATTAGTTTACTTTTAACTGTTAATTTTTTCCGGAACAATTGAACAATAATTTAAATTCTACATAATCATACATTATCGCCACAAACTGTCACACTGATATTTGGTTGATACATATTATTTATTAAAAACTTGGGGATGTCGTATAGACGTAATGTAGGATGATTAGATATGTCAGGTGGAAGAAGCTAAGGCTTCATACCTTGTGGCTTGTATATTTGTAGAGGTTTTATGGGAGCTAGCTCCACGGTTTTTTTATTTTATGCCGGGTTCATAATAATATCCAAAAACAAAATTTTTCCATCATAGATAAAACTATTGAAACTATATGAAACTATCTAAATTGTTTTTCAAAATATGAACACTATTTTATTTTTATTTTGTTATTTCTATGTAATATATCTTCATGCAGATATCTTAAATATTCATAATGTGTAGAAGGCAGAACTATGAAGAAATATGAAAGATAACGTTCACATGTGTATTTTAATCTGCTGCACAAACTGCATATTTTACAGAACTCCGTAAATGAGGTATTTTTATGATATTTATTTATTTTTTATTTAATTTAATTTCATATATATATGAATACTGGGCCCTACTGAGATGACTCGTGTGTGTGTGTGTGTGTGTGTGTGGGGGGGGGGGGGGCAGGAAAATATTACTAATATATAAGGCTGGGATTTCAATGCACTTTGCATTGTTTTCCAAAGCTTACTGTGCGATGCTCATCTTGTCACAAATTTGTTTTATGTACTTTTAAATGAGAATAAGAAAGTTTATTTTGAATTTTTTAGTTTTTAGGTCATTCTTGACATTTTATAGGGCATTTTAGAGGTTTTTAAGTCATTTTGGCTGTTATTGAATTTAAAATTAAAGATTATAGATTATAGATTTATATTATTTAATATATATTAAGGCAAATTTTAGTACTTTGGCAACATCTATTATTCAATTAGAAACTTCTGGATTATCTTTGATTGAATCCATTAACATTGTTAATAAAATAAAAGATGATATTCAAAAAGCGCCAAATGAAATTGGAAAAATTGTTTATCAAAAGCTAACTACAGTTTTAAATAAAATGAAGGATTCAAAATTATTTCCAATATATCTGATATTTTAAACGAACAAGAAGGTACACAAAATGAATTTCCGGGTGATCTTAAAGCGAGTGATCTGACATACTTTAAATACTCACCTATAACTTCAGTAGATGTAGAAAGGAGCTTTTCTATCTACAAAAACTTATTAGCGAACAACAGGAGGGCATTTCTATTTGAAAACCTGAAGCACGCTCTCGTGATTCAGTGTAACAATAAAGAATAATTTTTTATTTATTAATATATGAAGACACAAAGTAAAATAAAACATTTATATACATGTAATATAATTTTTTTAAATTTTAAGCTATTTTAAATAAATTTTAAAGACATTTTTTGAGTTTTTTAAGTCAGTTTTGAATTTTTTTAAGATCATTTTTTGCGATTTTTAAGGACATTAAAATCCTAGCTCTACTGATAAATAATAATAAATATTATTAAACAGCTGTCCGGATTAATGAGGTTTTACTATAATTTCTATTTTTTACGATTTAAATATATCCTGAAATAAAGGGTCTTGTCAAATTAATCAGTTTGAATTTAAAGGGAAATTCAGCATTTTTATCAATTTGCTCTTAAAAAACATTTTTTTAGTTTTAGTTGGTTTATGCTATTTACATTACTATTATTAATTTTATAAACAATTATTGTTCATTTTAATTTACTATTGATTTAAACATATTTATATTAACAAGCATTTATTTGAGTGCATATATAAGACAGTAGAATAATGCAAAGCAAAGTAGATAAAGTAACTGTACAGTTCCTTGTTCTTTCTTCCAATACTACAAGTTAAAATTATTTCAAGAAGTGCAACTATTACAATACATATTATATTTTATAAACATAAATATAAATGCATAATATATTAATACTATTCTAAATTAATATAAAAATAAAATAAGAGGTAATAACCAATAAATAATTATAATTTAATAAAGTGGTTATTTATATTCAATTTGATGGTCACTATTTTAGAAGGGTTATGTAATAAAGGCAGGCAAGACATTATATTGATTACCTATCACTGATAGCAATTATTATAGCATTTATAAAACAGTTCTGAGAAGAGATCTTTTAAATCGTTTAAATAGATTTTGTACAATTTAAGTACTTATGTTGTTTTAAATTATATAATTTAGGCAAAGTATTACATTTAAACTGAAGTTTCATATTTTTTATATTTTTCATATTTTTTAATTTATTTTAATTAGAATAATATGGTTGGATTAATACTGTAAATAAATAATAATATATTTTTATTTAATTGTTGGTTATCTATTGAAAATTTTACAACTTTGTAATTAGAAATAAATGTACAAACAATACTTTACAGTTTAAATAAATGTTTTGGAGCATTCATAAAGTTTTAAAATCATTTAAAATCAACTTATGACAAATTTAATGAAAGGAAATTTTTTTTCAAATTCCTCCAAAATTAGCAGCTATTAATAATTAAAATTTTTTAATTGATAAAGATTTGAATAAACCTATATTATTGTCCTAAAATGAAACATTTTCCAAAATAAAACCATTTTATTCATTCCTACTCAGAATTTAAAATGTAAAGAATTAGCTATTAATTGCAAATAAAATAAAATAAATATAATTTTATATTGATACAAACTTTCTAAATAAGAATAAATGTTTTTAATAATTTATAATAATATTTGGGATACTTTTGTAAATGAAACATTTTATTATAACTAAAACAATTTATTAAAATCCTAGTGTTTCTGTTAGTATACGAAGAAAGAATTTAAAAAACCATAAGTACTATATGAAATTTTAATATCACATCTTCAAACAGCAACAATAAAATATTCATATTATTTGATATTTGAGATCTTTATAACTGTTTGAATTATACTGAATCTGTTAATTAATTGTAATTGCATCACTATTCCTATAGAAATTTAGCAAAAGGAACAGTAAATATTAGTTTTAAGTAAGCTTCTCATTTCAAATTCTTTCAAGTAAAGTATACATTACTTATGACTAATGTAAAATAAGTTAGTACGATTTAGTTTAGTGACAAAGCCATTAAACATTTTGTAAATTGCTTATTATATTTAAAAACTATAGATTGATAACAATGTTAATAGCAGTGATGTATTATAACAATTATAAATGGCGAAAGACCTACAATAGGCATAAAGATTTACTTCCACCAACAATACATGAAACACTCAAGTGAAATATTCTCGAGTAATAATAATGACCTGTCATGATTTACGTCCTTTTTTAGTAGTTGTCTTGCGTTTTGTCCTGAGCCTTGTTGTTGTTGATGCTGTATTACTTTTTGAATTTGGTTTATTGGATTTTGATTTCACCTGCGTTTGATTTGTAGATTGAGATTGTACAGAAAGTGAAAGCTGTGCACTTGTATTTTTTTTTTGTGCGCCCAAATGTTGTTGAACTAAATCAGGTAATATACCTTTTTGGGCTAACATAGTTAAAAACGTGCATATAAACTGATCATAATTGTGTGTACGTCGACAATCATCAATTTTATATTTATTACGTTTTTCATTCTCCTCTCGTAAGATACCTAAAATATTAAATAAATATATAACTTGGTGAATATTTTATTATTTTAAATTAAATTACCTTCACTCATGTTTATTTCAAGTTCTAAATTTTTTACTAGAGCCAATAAATCTTTAGGAGAAAATGTATGATTGGATTTTATATTATTTTCCAATTTTTGATCATTATTATCTTCTTTATCTGAAGAATGACTTGAAGGTGTTTCCCATCCTTTAGGCATAGCTCCTGCTTCTAGACATACACTTTTTATGTCTTTTGGATTTCCGTCACCTTCTGACCCACTACTTGATGATTGTACACGGATTACTACAATATTATCTGATTCTGGACACGTCTGAAAAATGATAAAAATCTAATATTAGATGAAGAAACAAAAATATTTATATAAATTAACTTTAAATATAATTTTAATATTATTATAGATTTTATATGAAAATAAAGCTGACTTGGCAACATATTGAACAATTAATTTTGAAGGCAACTAATATTTCAGTAGCGTTAGATATCTTTAGAAAATGTAGCGTTTGAGGAAAAATTTGATTGAGATACTGAATTAAGATTTTTTTAATGGTTTTAACTTACCGCATAATTACTTTTATGTTTATAAATGTTTGGTAGGTATTGAGTTTCTTTGTTTTACTTCTGTTATATAGTTATATCATATGAATATATTATTATGCAAATTATAGTGATACAAAAATATACAATACGTTATACTGGCTTTAAACTATAAATTTTACAGTTTGATTTAATATGACTATTAGATCTTTGCAAAGGTGGGCAAGTTAATGAAAATAATTAACTGCGGAAAGTTAAATTAATTCGATTAAATTGCCTTCATTTAAGTTAAAAGTTAACATAAAATAAAATTTCACTAGATAAGTTTAAAGTTAAGATAGAAAATAAATTTAACTTATCTCAGTTAAAAAAAATTTAATTTTTTTTCAAGGTACAATATTTTTAAATCATAATAAATTGCCTTAGTATTTGGTGTACACAAACATTTACCAAGACGCTATGTAAAAAATTAGATTATTATAAAATATAATTCGAAAATAAATGACCAAAATCAAAAAGAGTCGACGAATCAGTATTGTGTAGTTGATTACGCATGAATCGAAAGGAAAATTAACTTAACTGTTCAAAAATGATAATCAACTATAAAAAGTTAAGTTACAACAATAAACATTTAAACTGAATAAGTTAATAAGTTAAAAACAAAAATAATTAACTAGTTAAGTTAAAAAGTTAAAAAAAAATTAACTTACTAACTTAACTTTGACTTTTTAACAAGTTAATGCCTACCTTTGGATCTTTAAATAAAATTAAGTCACCCTGGAGGCTGAATTTAAGATAATAATATTATAATGTATTAAATATTTTTATGAAAATTTAATTGACACCAACCATCAACAAATAGATTATTCTGTATGTGTAAATTAAATTATGCATACTAAAAGGGTTAAGTTTTTTTTTGAAGATTGAAACAAATCATATCACCTTTTCTTCATTATAGTCTTTTGATGTGCCAGGAATGGGTGAAATGTCTTTTTTTACACATTTTGGTGATTGATCATTATCATTGATTTTTCTTTTTTTTTCAAAATCATCTACTAGTACAAGTTGTTGTAAAGCTTCTAATACAATTCGTCTATTTGTTTTGAGCATATTTAATTTGTGGGTAATAGCTAATCGTTTGTCTGGAACAACAGCCATCAAATTGAACCGTATATCACTATACTCAGCTGCTGCTCCGAGTCGATCACTTATCACTCTTCTAAACTTTTCAGTCCAATCTTCATCTTCAGCCCAAGGCCCATGGTCCATGGGATATGGTTTCAATCCATCCAATTCATATAAATGACCATTTATGGGTACATAGCTGACAAAATGATATGCCTCACCGGTAAATCGCCCAGTTGTTAATCCCGGTGTTTTATCCATACGTGGTCTACTTTTTGGCATAGCATGGGAATTGTGTGCTCGTGCTAATTCAGGAGTGTTTCCAATGGCCCATCCTTTATTTTCTGGATTCATACCTCGAGTATGTTCCTTAAGATGTCCCAATGTCTCACCTAGATGTATATCTGAGCAGTTTAGCAAAACTGACAGCAGGGCATGAGTAGCACAACTATTAGGTATCATTTGCTGTGCAAAAAATATACTGTTAATAGCGTCGTCATCTTTGACAAATATGTCTGTTTGGTCTACAATTTTTCTGCGGCTACGACGCTCCTCAATCCATCGGAACAAAAATATAAAACCATAAACTGGACCGTCCAATGGTTTCTGAAGGTCATAAATCTCTTCTAACTGAACTCCTTTCACTCCAAAATCTTCTAAAAGCAAAGTAAACAAACCAGGATCGCTTTCTAATTCCAACCATCCTTGGATGAGCCTATGTAAATCCACTGGCATTTTAACAAAGTTAACATAACAAATTATTAAGAATTTGAAATTTGAATTTTACAGAATATTATTATTATCATACATCATCATCATCTATCATATATCAAGTACACAAATCTTGATAAGGCATTATTTATGCCATGAAAATTGTAATATTATAGGTTATGGGTTTAAATATTAAAGTTCGTTATTTAATAAGTAAAAAGTAATATAATACGATACTCCATAACATTTGTCATTTTGTCATGATAAAAATATAGGTAAATTCACCAAATAGTAAATTGTTGTTAACTTGTATCTTGTAACAATGTTACTATTTTTATTGGGCTATTTATACTTTGTGACGACTTTCGATTCTTTTTTATCTGACAATTTACAAGAATATTATTGATATTATTAAGTTTTTACCGTCTGTGACTACCTACAGCATATTTTAAAATGATGACATTTAAGACTGGCTTTGTATTTCTCACATTTGTGTCTGTTATTCACTCACAACCGAACAGTAAGTATATTGATTTATAATTAAATATTTTAGGTACTTATAACTTCAGCAGAGTATTATATAATAATCTTTGCATATATTTGCATTGCAAATATTTTCATTTTATTTTATCTATATTTTATACTATCACTAGATAACGGCTGTAGCCTATCTACATGCAGATCCAAGGTTAATACTTGAAATAAAACGTTTTTTAGTGATTTTTAAATTGTGTTTTCGTTTTTAATAAAATGTAATCAAATACAATACGTACTTAGAAATAATCAATACTAAACGTTTATGAATGGTTTAAGAAAATAATTAAGAATATGCCTAAAAAGTTTCGTCTTTATAAATCAAATTATTCATGTATTCTACCCCCTTAATTTTTTCAAGCGATTAAGTGTTATTTTAGTATTGACCGTATTATAATACTATATTACTATGTCTTAATCTAAATCTTGACACAGACCAGAAGTACAATTAAAATTCTTTTTACCAAAGTTCTTTGATAATCATATCCTGAAATCTTGTAAAATATTTGGGAAGCTTAAGTATTTGGTTTGGTAGCAAACAAATCCCTTGTCCCTAATTTGTTTTATCGTTACATTTTTTACTTTTTATTATGTTAACAAAATCGACCAAACTGAACTCAATAAAATATAAAATATTTTACGCAACTAAAATATGACATTTTTTAACTACCGTCTACCTTAAATTATGATGTAGTTCAAATTGTTATTTTGAACTGTGTTTGTACTTGAAACTCAAAAGTTCGATTAGCAATTTTTCCATACTAAAATTTTAGAACCATACTATAGGTACTTCTAAAGTCCAGATCAAATGAAAATTTTAACCATCCATTTAAAATTCAATGGAATCTAAAAGAAATTTCCTTTCACCATAATATAGTTCTCTATCTATGTTTTATGTTTCATAAATAATTGCTCGAACAATTATTTTTTACACACCTTTAATGTTTGTATTTTCGTTACTTTCAAAGATATAAGTTGACAAATGTTAAAATTTCGAGTTATACCTTTAGTTATAGAGTTACGACAAAATAATTAAAATTAATTTCATGATTTGAAAATTTACGGTTTTTAGTCATATTTTAAGCGGATTCGATACTGTGATTTTCTGTTTTTGTCTAACACACGCGCGACATAATATTTAAGACGTGTTATTTGCTAAACATTCCTATTGATCTATTGAAGCGATAAGCATTCTGAAAACAGATTTGAATTTGTCATCAGTCTACTTGAAATCAACTTTCCCAAATTTTTGATGTTTTTCCCCAAATAACAGAAAACGTCATATTAAAAAAGAGTATTTAAACATTTTTGTATTTCAATTTTTGGAATAGCTAAAATAAAAAAAAACAAAAATTGTGAAAAAGTCAATTTCAAGTAGGTTTGGCAAAGAATCCGTCTAAAATCCTATGTCACGTGTGTGTTAGACAAAAACAGAAAATCACGGTATGGAATCCCCTTAATGCAGTAGTTTTAATTAAATTATTTGATGGGGTCTAAGCCTCAGTCTAGTAAGCTTCCAATCTCCACTTATCCCATTCATAGACTTTTAACTGAAGAATCGGTAAATTTATCGATATATTTAGATATTCAATTATGTGGGTAACATGCTTTTTATGTAGATGATTATATATTTTTTTTATTAGAAAAAATTATCATAAAAACAATACTATTAATACTAAATTTTTAAAAGTTGTTTTTCATATTGTACACTTTATTTACCACAAATATTACTGAAAAAAAAACAAACTTTAATTTACACATTTAGAAATGTATAACTTAACTCAATTGATGATTATAAATATTAAATATAAGTCTATACTAATTTGTTACATCTGAACCAATTATTTAAACAATATTTTGCAGGTTTAGTATATCCAGTCAATGCAGAAGATACAAAAAATTGTTGTTCTTCGTTTGAAAGAAAATACTCATTACCTCCAATTTATTGCTATGCAGGGAATGATAAAAGTGTACTTAATGTTTTTCAAACAATTACGGTAAGCCCAATATAATAAATTATTTATTGAAAAATTATGAAAGGATATTAATTATATTATTTATTGTATAGGTGGATTTAATAATTGAAAAAACAGATGACTTCATTGTTTATCAAGCAGCAGATCAGTATTTAGTCGAAGAACAAATGCTGTCTGATGAGGCTATATTATCTTTTAACAAAATAATATCCTATGTCTGGAAACGGAAAGATTTCAAATTGGATCCATTTCAACCATCTTGTTTTAGTATCAAAACAAATGCAAACTTTAAAATAATAATTCACTCTATTGGTATAAAGCATTATATTTATATGTAATAATTAACTATTAGTAGTATAATATGTTTGTAAACATTAACCATAAATATTCATTTATATTTTTACAGCTCTAGATATTAAGAGACTAGCAATGTTTATAGTAGGTATTTGTCTATTTGGGTATTCAGCTCGATTAAGCCATAATTCATTGTTTTACTACTTATGTGGAATTACAGTTGGCGTAACTGCATCATTTGTGATTATAATATTACTCATCGGTCGTTTAATTCCTAAGGTATGTATATTTTATAATTTCTTTAATATTTATCATATACATATAACACAGTGTTAATACTATATTTTTAGAAAAAAATGATGGTTGGATATTTAGGAGCAAGTTGTATGTTAAGTCTCTATGCTATTCAGATGTTGATGGAGAATCTCAATATGATATTGCTGTTATATTATAAGTATATAATGGGGTATATTGTTTTCTCTATGTTTGCCAGTTTTGTGGTTTGCTATAGATATGGACCAGTAACAAATCCAAGATCCATTGACCTCATAAGATGGACATTACAGGTAATTATTATATGTATTATTAATATTATAAATTTAAATAAAGTATTTGTTATTAAACAATTAAAAAAAACATACAACTTACTATACAAATATTCATATTTAATATTCTGAATAGAGCAACTAATGCATTTAATTTTACAATGATATGTTTTTTTAAATATTATTTTTGAAGGACACTTAATATTAAAAAAGTGCTTCAATCATGATATTTCAAAGTAGGTTCTGGTAGCAAATCAAATTGATGCTTAAATCTCCTGTATTTTTCTTAATAGGCACAAATAAAAAATAAAAAAAATAGTGATATTTATGCACCACTTATTTTTTTTTTTTATCATCCTGTTATAATATTTTATAAAAATTGAAAATCATCAACATTCATTTATATTATTATGATTATTTATTTATTTCAGTTAATTGGTTTGGCTTTGGTTATATCATGTAGTTTTCATTTAGAAGCTATGGTTTTAGTAGATATTTTATGTATTATACTCTACTACACAAAGTTTTCACTGCCTTTTAGGTAAGTTAACAATAATTATTGCTGTTAATATCAAAAATTTGTTAACGAAATACCACTTATTTTATAGATTATTACCTAAAAGTAAACCAAAACCACGGTTGTTATCTGAAGATGAGTATATACAACAATCTTTGATTGAAACACCAAAAGCCCTCGAAGAACTGCGAAAATACTGTAAAAGTCCAAATTGCGATACATGGAAAGTTGTGAGCAAATTACACGATCCTAAAAAGTAATTACAACTCTATAAATCAATTAATATAAGAATAAAATATTTTCAACAATATTCTAGATTTGCTGAGTTCATGGAAACATCTGCTCATATTAGTACAGAATCAGTCAACGAACATGAAAAAGAATTAGAAGATTATGATACAGAATACAACGAAGAATCAGAAGATAGTTTTTCTGACGATGTACAAAAGATAGACTACACGAGTGACAGCGAATAAAATTTGATAACTTACCTAATGTCTTTAATTATAAAACTTTAACTTTAATACTTATGTTTTTTTTTATATATAAAAATGTAAATAATCTGTGTTGTTATTATTATTATTATTATTAATTTTTTTTTTATTGGCCTTAGTAAATTAAAATAGTAAGCAACTGAATAGTATATAATATTTATTTTTAAGCTACATGTTGTTATGCACATAATAAACTAAATAAAATATTAAACTTTAAATATTAATATTTTTTGCTTAACAATGGATGGTTCTAAAAAACTTTCTTCAGAGACTATGTTGTTAAATCCAATTAGTGCTGATGCATTCAATGATATAATTTATGAATCAGAAGAACAGCAAAAAAGTGTTTATGATAGTGATCTCATAATTGTAGACAACTATGGATGCATAAAAGTAACTGTTTATTTTAAATACCTAGTTCAGTATTAAACTTTGTTCTATAAAGGATGATAATGGAAAAAATGTCAGAGTAACAAAATATACTTTAAAGAATGAACAAAAAGTTGTTATTGAAATCATTAATTATGGTGCTACCGTTATTTCCTGCTGGGTACCAAATGCACTGGGCGAACTAGAAGATGTTTTACTTGGTTTTGACTCAATTGAAGGTCAGTAGCATTATAATATATGAAACTTGGTCATCATTATGTCAATGTGTTTATCAGACTATAGGTTACAGAAAACACACTCCATTGGTGGTACATTAGGCAGAGTAACAGATTATATTAGTAATGGTCATCTCGAAAACGACAATGGTGAAATATATGAACTCAACAAAAATCGTGATGGTCATCACTTCAATGGTGGTGAAAAAGGATTTGATAAGGTCATGTGGGATGGGTATGTGGCGGATGATGAACTGGTATTAACTTATTCAAGTAAAGATGGTGAAGAAGGCTATCCAGGAACATTTCAAGCTCGGACAACATTTCGTTTGACGTGCAAAAATGAATTAGTTGTAAACTATGTTGGTATGACATCAAAATCAACTCCAGTAAATATGGCCTCAAATATGTTCTTCAATTTAGCTGGACAAGTAAGAACAATTAAGAATTAAACATCTAAACATTATTCCTGGTTTAATATTATTTTATGCCTGGAACTAACATATTATAGAACACCGGAGAGCCTGAACTCATGAATCATTTAATAATGGTCAATGCAGAAGAATACGTGGCAATAAAAGAACCAGAGCGAAGACCTGTTGGTTTGATTAAAAATGTACATCACACATGTCTTGACTTGCGTGTTCCAAGATTATTAAAAAAAGCCTTTCCTCTTGTTCCTGGTTTTGGATACAATCATACATTCAAACTGTTCAAAGGAAAAGACCGAAAAGCATTTAATTTAGCAGCCAGGTAAAAATAAATTATAATAGTATCGCTAAAAATACTTGTTTGCAATGTAAAACATTATTTTATTCAGCTTAGTGCATAAACAAAGTGGTCGTATGTTGGATATTTACACGGATATGCCTTGTATCTATGTAAATACTGCTCAAGATTTTCCAAATTATGGTAAATCGTTATTCAAAGAAGAGATTTTGAAAGTAACTAATATAGAAGCACCGTTAGCAAAATTTGATAAATATGAATATGAACAAGAAAGCTTTATCTCTGAAGAATATAAATTTACGAGTGATGCAGAACTAGTAGAAGAAGAACACAATTTAGATTATGAAATCAAACAGTCTTCAACCCTGGTTAACCATGTCCAGGAAATCAAGCCCATCAAAGGCAAATCAAATACTATATACAACAAGCATTCTGGAATTTGCATACGTCCACAACTATTTCCAGATGCTGTTACACATGTAATTTTTTTTGATTATTGTTAATTTGTACATAAACAAAATTAATTTTAATATTTGGAAATGTTCTAGAAAAACTTCAACAGTATTATTCTTAAACCATCAAATATGTATAGCCAACAAGTCATTTATAAATTTGGAGTTATTGCTTCAACTGATTAAGATGTTTGTCAAAAAAATAATATAGTTTACCAGATTGAAAATAACTCGTAATTTATAATAACTTCAGAAAATTAACAAATTGACAATGACTATAGGAAGTAACCAAGAGTTTATAAATAATAAAAACGAATGTATGTTTATATGTGGCTTTGAACTTGGAAACTACTGAATCAATTGGCTCATTTTACACACATATCCCTAGAGACTATGGGAGTGTTCATAGCATCGTTTTTCAACTCCTATAGGTTTCCATAGGGTGGGTATGTTTTGCACATGAATTTTGTTTTGGCTCATGAAAATCGATTTTTTTAAATTTATATACCTATAGGGTTACCATTGATAACAGAAATAAGAAACTTTTATATGTATACGTTAATTAATGACCTGTATAGACTCAAAAACATTGATTATCAGTTAACTGAAATTAACATCTAAGAATTAAACATCATATAGCTGAATTTTATTTTTTTATAAATATAAATTATAAAATAGTATTTAAAAACAATGTGAAAGTATTCTCTACTTTATTATAAATAATTTGATTAGAAATGTGTACAAACTTTAAAATTGATACAAGCATACTTTTAGGTTTAATTGATCATTAAATATCAGTTTAACAAATTTAAATTACAATTTTAATAAGGTTTTAAAAATTTGTAAAAACTATTTGGAAAGTAGTTTAATTGTGCTTTGAGCAATAAACTTTAATTAAAAACCTAAATGTGGCCATTTCTTCATACAACCAAACTAATGTTGTTAGTAGAAACAATGTACCTCCTATTATAACATGTGTGAGTTTTTTTTCTTCATAATATTTTGCCTGAAAAAAAGTAATAACAAAATATAATCTTATTAGTATATACAATATTAAAAAAAAGTTCAATTCAGTATTATTTATTTAAGTACACTAAAATCTTCACACAACAAGTTTTTACTTAAGATAATATTAGAGATAATTCTTTCCTTTCATAAGTAAGAAAAATATATACCTGTATAAAACTATACTCACCTCAGAATACATTGTAATAACAGTTGACAGCATTAAACAACAAATGAATGATTTTTTTGGCTTTAATCCATTAAGTGGATTGTAATTTGTACCTTTATATTGAGATAGAATGTAACGACCGCTAGAAAAGTTATACATGATTAATACTAAACAGTTTTTGTGTAACCATAAAATATGTTTTTACCATTGAATGATTCTAAAAGTGAAATTACAACAATTTGCAAAAATAAAACCAATTCCGCCAAAAAGTGTAGAAAATAACAGAGAAATAAATAAAAATATCACAGATAATATAACCATTTCCACATTGTATCTAAAATTAAAAATATTATACAAATTATGTATGTTTTAGACTAATAAAACAAATTGCAAACAAACTTGTTTAATTCAGAAACATTCATGGTAGCTGACGCATAACATTCAGTGATACCATTAACGGCTAAAAATAGAATGGCCAAACAATGCATTTGTAACAGCACTGGTCCAATTCCAGTAGCCAATGTTGTTCCTCCATAGAGAAATAATGCTAGTTTAGCATATGCTTGTCCAAAAGATAGTGCAATCAAACCAATAGAGCTATTAACACGTAACAGGCATTCCAGAACGCTAGTTGCTTCTTTTATGCGATTAGGATCCTAAGACATTGTGATTATGACGTTTGCATATCATAAATCATTCATCATATTGTGTACCTGTTTAATTTGTGTTTGGATTGGCACTTCTCTTTGAACGAGTTGACTAAAATAGAAGTATGCAGCGGTTTCTACAGGTTTGAACAAAAACCTAGCAGCTAATGATCCCAAATTGTTGACAACATCGTATACACCTTGTTGATCAAATCTTAGTGTATTAAAAAATGTCATTACATAACGTTCACCATCAGTCAATAGTTGTTTCATAAATCCTTGTTTCAAGAAACTCCACAACAACTTAAGTAGAGAAAAATCCATACTTTCCGACAATTTCTAAAATCAATTTTAAATTTACTATCAAATGTTGATTTAGGCATTTAGTTGAATGTATACAAACTTACTTTTCCAGTAAAATTTGGAAAAAATTCCCACATGGTTTTGAATGGAAAATCTTTTTTATCTTTTTTTGTATAATACCAAAAGTATATGTAAAATGACATTGTATATGCTATGACTGATGCAAGTTGTGCAAATGAAAACGCTAGTACAGCATTCTGACCATTCCAATACAACACCATTGTAGTGTAAACAATTGTGCGAACAGCAATGTTTATTATTTCTAATACAACCTAAAATCTATTCAGTATTATTTACAAAAAAAAAAGAAAAAAAGAATCCATTGTTTGCAGTATAGCTCAAAAGGATCTTTTTTAATATTCTGTATAATATGTAATATACCTATTAGATACCCACATAATATACACAAAAAATATTTTTTAATTACCTGTAACTTGACAAATAAGAATGCTTGCGCTACAATATATAACTGTTCGCAGCATAGTTCGATGATACAACTTATAAGAATTGACCATACACCAAATTCATAGTATGTAGTAACAGTAATATCAGGTTGGCTTAGCAAGTGAAGCCAAATATAACCGCATATTCCACAAATAACGGCACATAATGGTACACTAAAAAGAAAAAATATATATATATATTATTCAAATTTTTAAATCCAGATAACGCCATACGAGAACCAAATGAGATTGATGACCTTGAGCCAATTGTGATGCAAGGTATCCGTTAAACAAGCACGACGAAATGCTTCTCTGCTCAAAAACAAAATTGTTGATTCGAGTAATAATAAACGGACATTTGTAACTCCCAATTCATTTTGAGAAACATGTCGCAAAACAAAAGCGTTTATAACAAATGTCAAGCATCGAAATGCAACCTTAAATTATTAAAAATAACCAATATAACAGTGAATAGTATTTTGAGTATAAAAATAATGGACATAACATGTAAACTAACTTGCAAGAGTATGTTGAGCGATGCGTTTTCAACGCTACTTTTCAAGAAATTTTTCTTCATTATTGTTTATTAGTCACCAAAATGTTGCATATTCACATAATTTATCTTTCGTAAATAGGTACCTAAATGAATCCCATGAAAATATTTTTTTTAATTTTTAGTGTGACTACTAACTATATAACACCATCATAATTATTTATTATTTACACAATGAATACCGCCAACTGAACAATGGTATTTTAAATAGAACATCTTAACAATTCACACCACTCGACAAAATTTTGCATTATGTAGGTAAATTATTTGGAATTAATTTATCAGTTATTCAATTTAAAATTGAATAGGTTTTTATTTTTTACTACGTTATTACGTTGTATTTTATTAGATAATCGACATCACTTTTTAAACTTTGTCTGTGAAGAATTTGAGGTATAGTTTGTCCGAGGTGTGAACTTTGAAATATTTTATCTATGCTCACTGCATGCTGTGAAAGTGTGATATGTGAAGAATCCAGAATACAAATTGAAGATACTTCTGACGTAGAAATACAGAATAACTGTCGTGGTTCCGATTCCAAAATTCCGAATTCGTACTCCAGTAGATTTGACACTTATCAGTTATCGGCTTAAAGTGATAAGTGATAACTTACTGATAAGGTGGTAACTAGTAAACGCAATGCTACATATTTAGTTGCCTATGTATTTCTTAAAAGGAGTTAAAGAAGGGTTCTAATTATCATATTTTTTCATAATTTAAAATTTTAAGTGAATAAATAATTATGAATTTGTCTATTACACTTGGTAAAAATATGTGTGATTAATATAAGTATTCTGCTCCCCAATAGGCAATATGCTTCTAAAAGTTATTATTTTTTTTAATAATTTTAATTACAATTTTTATTAAATCTGAATGTTTTAATATATTGGGGAACACGGGGTAAAACCGATACCGGGGCAAACCCGATATTGCTTATTTCTCATTATTCTATGAATGGAAATGATCAGTTTTAGATTTATTTCATTCCTTATCATGAAACATGTTGTTATCACTGTTAACATCAACTGTACCGTTATGGTTTGAATTGTTATTCGCCGACAAAAATTTTGAAGGTAATTATTATTATATTTACATATTTTGAATTTCAGATTTAACTATGATAAAACTATACTACAATTATCGTACATGCCTATAATGAGTCAACAATTTTGTAAATAATACGCTTTGGGGCAATACCGATTGTTTATTAGTTTATTCTTAGTTACTCATTGATATCTATTGATTTTAGATTTTAGGTTAGACTATAATATAATAGTATAATAGTAACATCTATTTTATAACTAATAATTCAATTTTATTAAGTACAACTTAAATATTACGTATATATTATTTTAATACCTACTCTATTAGTAAAGATGGTTCGAAATTATATCAGAAAATCTAGTCGGCAAAATTGGTGTGTGGATAACTTAAGGCGTGCAATTGAAGATGTAATCCACAATAATTTAAGCTATACAAGAGCCGCTGACGAGTATAATGTTCCGTACACTACATTGTATGACTATGTCAGGAGAGTGAAGAAAGAAGAAATTAATTTATGTCATCTCACCTCTAAAAAAAGTATGTATTAAATAAAAACAATTTTCAATGAAAATTAATTTACACAATAACTTTAAAAACCATAATATTTTCCTGTTAAAATATTTATTATAATTATTTATTTATTAGTTATATTTATACCTATTTTATCATATAATAATGCAATTAGGAAGGTACTTTACTATTAAATTCTACCTTATAAGTTATAATGGATTTTAAATCATTACTTTGAATAAAATAATGTTGCTTATTAAAAAATAGTTTAAGTAGCTTAGCTTATTTGAAGTTATTACCTTTTAAGAAAGTATCTTATTATTATTATTTTTGTTATAATGACATTAAATTATATGTTTTACCTATAAATATGTTGTTTAAAAATATTTTAAGACTAAAAAATATTTGTTCAAATTATCAAGACTGATAGAAAATTGCATATTGTTATTACCTATTTTGATTGCTATAAGATTTAATTAAAACTGTTAGAATTATAAAGACTGGGGAAGGTCATTATTACTTAAAAATTAAAGTGATTTGTGAATGTGAATATTTATTGAGTTAAAAACAATTTATGAACTTGTATAACTTTTTATTTTATTACTTCATTGCAATATTTAATTACAATGGTTATTTGTTCTTGTTTTTTATTTTTGTTTGATTGCATTTTAATAATTTATTAATGTCTTAAATTATATAAGCAATTTATGAACTTGTATTACTTTGCCATGCGTCCATGCATGCCTAACCATGCATCGGTATTGCCCCATTACAAATCGATATTGCCCCGGCATCGGGGCAATACCAATAAAATGTTAAAAAAAGTTAATGGCTTGTTAAAAAGTAAATATGAATGATATTCACTGTATTGTAATTCAATATTGTAAACAAGAAGTTACTTAATACAACTGTGCAAATAGATCAAGTTTATTTTAAGATCCTGAATTATTATGAAAATATTCATTTTTTCAGTCGGTTTTGCCCCGTGTTCCCTTATTGTGTTCACCATGATTGATAAAGTGTGCGGATTCCTTCATCAGACACTCGTAGGTCGATGGATGGGTCAGCCCAGTGCTTTTACAGGTTTACGTAAAATATACAATGTGGTGTTCATTGTTTCATACAACAACAAATATAATTAATAATTATTATACATATTATAATTATTTTAGATTCTGAACGGATCGATGAATGTATTATTGATTGTACAATGAATAGCGTGTGTGTGTGTGTTTTAAGTTCTTTTTTCTGACTGTCATCGCAGTTAATTTTTACTTTAACGTAGCCAAAAACCTCAACATACATTATACATATTATTTTTTTTATTGATATTTGGTAGGTAACAAATAAATTGTTGGTTAATTCTTCATACCAAGTTCATTTGAACACGAGCATGTTCAGTGGGGCCCAGTGACGTAGCGCCTCCATTGACCGTGTTAATCTTACAATTTTATCAAGATTCATAAAAAAATAAAAACTATAGATAAAAGACGTATTGTATTTATCTATATAGCCCCCCTCCTAAATACGAAATTCCTGGCTACGCCACTGGTGGGGCCCATTATTCTGTTGAAATAAATGTAAATCTTCTCTTTAATGCGAAGTATAAGAAAATCAAAAAACAAAATTTTACTGTGTAAATGAAATATTGTATTACTGGAAAAATATAAGAATATTTTATAATTATTGTTGACTATAAAATCCAGGCTTTTGAACGCGGTGGAGACAATTATTCTCGTCGTCTGTCTGAGTGGATCTGTGCACGTATTGCTGAATATGTTTTCCCCGGATCAAACAAGTAACTCCATTTTACTTTCTTGATTTTTTTTATCAAGTTAGTATGGTAATTGAAATGAAAAAATTCTGAATTTTGAAAACTTCAAGAATTTCTGCTAAATAGGAAAGTTATAAAAATGTTACTCAGTAATGATGAATAGGAGATAGAGATTTGATATCACACCCAAGCGGTATAACCACTTGAATTCATAAAAACGTCAGCGTGAACGGTCCCAAATTTTCTATTTTTGAAACTTTTTTCCTAAACTATGATAGCTAGAAAGTTGGTTGATAACTCATGAAAAATGGATTATCAAGTAGATACAAAATGTGAAACTAAAATTTTTTTGAAAAAATTATTTAATTTTTTACATATAAAAAAAGTTTTTTGCTAGATTTACATTTAGTGAGGTAGATTTCCGAAACTGGGAAATGAATTTTGTTGTTGGGGTCTTGTTAGATTCATATTGACTAGTGGAAGTGCAGTGAAGATTTTCCTTAATCCAAATGATAAATACGTTTATACTTAAATATATTTATCTTAAATAAGTTTTCAGTGTGCTTATGACGCATATGTAGGATATTTTACTATAACTTGAAAATTAAATATTTAAACGAAGTAAATAACGATGTTAGTTACTCCGCGGTAGTCCAGAGCTCCATTCCCTTATTCTTTTTAAAACAAACATCCAATTGGCAATTTCCATGGACCGCATAACACTATTCAAATAGGAATAGAGATTTATTCTATCCCATATTCCCATATCCCTTATAAAACAAACTATATGATAAACAATTTAAATATGTATTTAACTGCCAAACCATAGTTAGGCACTTAGGTATAAGTAATGTTTTGATAAGTACTAAAGTACCTATAAAATAAATTAAGAATAAAAAGTAAATATTCTATAAATTTAAATTATAATAAATAGAATCACGGTTATCTATAGTCCAGTGGTTCCCAAAATGTTACGACCACGGTACCCTTAGGAAAAAGTTTCGTGTTTCGTGGAACCCCAATGTCTGCAAAACGAATATTTTATAGCAATTACTATTATTTATAGGTGAACTTTTTTCTCTAAGTTTATTATAAAATAATTTTCCCGATATTCACATAGGTACATTTGGCGGAACCCTAAGATTGTCCCACCTGCAATATCTCGCGAGTCTTGTAGGATAAAAATATATATTCATACCTCATATATTGATAATTTTATTATGTTTATAGAATCTGCTGAATAAACATGATATATTATATATACCTATATGGTTATATTTAAAATCATGCCGTTTCCAGTTTAAAATATTTAAGTATAATATACATAGGAATTTTGTTTAGCCCCCCCCCCCCCCCCATTTCGTAATTTTTTTAGTTAGATTTTTAGAATATATTATGTTGTGTACCAGAAATATAATAGGTTATAGCCCCTCTAAATAAATTCATCACGCTACGCCTATGATAATATATAAATGCATAATAATGTATCGATTTACTTAACTATTCTGCTATTATATTATTGTAATATATGTGTATGCTACCTATATATTTTACATTCTTATGAACGTATATCTGTTTTGTGTTTAGTGCTGATCATTATCATTAACTTAAGACAATATAATTGAATGTTGTAGCATAATATTATTATATTCGATATTGTATTATATGTTTATTTGTTTATATATACATATGTATAAAGAAATAAGTATATTATATATGATTTTATTTTAAACATTTAAAAACATTTAAATAGGTACATTATAATTAAATAAAATATTTGATATAAATATGTATAATAATTTTAATTGGATAATAGTATAATACAATAATATATATCTTATACATATTGTATTTTACTTCTATATAATTAACATACAATATCGATTAGCAGATTAAATCTGATTAAACCAAATTTTGATAATCAGCAGAAAAACATTTCGTTGTATTGATTTTCCGTTGGATATTTGCAACCTAGCTGGTTAATAAACTTCAATGTGTGAATATCTAATTGAAGAAATTTAAAGTGCTCTACTATACGCCTCCAGATAGTATCTCTGCCAGGTGTTTTATTATGGCACCAAATAACTGTTAGCGGACTGCCCTTGTCAGTATTACTTTCATCAACTAAAATTTAAAAAAAAAACAATTTAGTTATGTGACATATAATTACATTATATTAAATGGAATTATTAATGACCTCTTATACAACGAAATAATGTATTATTTAAATATCGTAATAACGTAGGTACCTAATGTATACAACTCATAGTCTCACAAAGAATCGCGAAAATGTATATGTTAGGGTCTAACAGTTAGACTTAGACAATACCTAGGTACTAAAAATACTTAAAAGTTAAAAGTAATTTATAAAACTAGAAGACATAGAAGAAAATATGCTACGTTATATCATATATGCCCTAATGACGAATATTAGTTCTACAAAACTTTTATCTAATATAATAGGCTCTTATAATTATTTAAATATAAATTCTTACTTTCAGCCATTGTGGTGATCATATACCCATCCTTGACACTAGAGCCGATAATGGTAATTCTATACCTTAAATAAACTAAAAACAGGCATATATTATCAATTATTATTTTATTATTTTTATTGAACGATTAGGTATGTTTGACGTTAAACCCCGATTATCTTATACATGCTTACATTTTTGTCCAATAACATTTTCAGTAATTCCGCATTCCGATGCTATTACGCTCAATGGCATTGTAGCTCCTAAAAAATAAAATATTATCTGTTATTAGTTGTACTTTTCACATAAAAATTGATTTTTGATACCTAATAAACGAAAATGAAATTAGATTCTATAAGTTGTATAGTGAAATAATCGTGCTTGAAACTTGAAAGTCAAATAAATTAGGAAAATTATAGAAAAAGACAGCGGATGGCCGTCACGGCGTATAGACCATAGACAATAAGCTGCACGTTGCAGGTATAATTATAGTAGTGACCGACCAGAGTCCGAGTGGGTCTTGGATGGAAATACAAGAGTCGACAATTTGCAGATTTGACTTTAGTTGGACACTATTATTAATTGAATATTGCTATAATATAGATACGATTATAAGATTTTTTTACAAAATCTCAATATAAAGTTTATGTTAATTGGTAAAACCCCCATGTAGGTACATAAAAAATAAAGACGCGATACGCAAAAAAAGTTGGAAACTAATAGTGGTGCTTCGTCTCTTGCAGCACCACCATTTTTATCCAAGCACTTATAGACGTAACGTATTACATAGGCAGTGCCGCATTTAGACATTTTGCGCACCGGTGCAAAAAAAAATTGGCGCCTCCTAAGCCCCGGTGAAAAAAAATTGCTTCCCCCTAAGGGGCCTACCCACGGAAAATATGGGAGATAGATCCTCATTAACCCTTTAGATTTTGAGCAAAGAATATTTGTTTTGCAATGTGTGCTTTTTTTAAAAAAATATTGTTTAGTAATTGCTTGATCCTCTCTTTGCAAAGATAGATTTGAATTTATGTCACTTAAACCTTGCTTATGATTCATCATCTAAGTTGTTTTTTTAACATATTTAAGTAGATACTTCATGAATAAATAAAATAAAATTATATAAAACTATGTAAATTTATATTTTATATTTTTTTGTATATAGTATTTTATAAAAATAATGTAACTATATAATATAATATTTAAATTTTTCTTCTACTTTGTTGTGTTGCAAATTCTTAAATTACTTGGTTTAAGGTTTTACATATTTTAAACTATTTATTTTTGCACATTTTGATTAGGTTAGGTTAACTTTGATTAATACAGAGAGTTATAACTTATATTGTAACTTGTAAGTATAATTTATGTTGCATAGACATAAGACATATAGTGTACTTATATTTACTTTCAACTGTTGAGGTTTTTTCACCAAACAAGTCTTGAATTTTTTTACATTTGTTAACAACAATTAGTTGTTTTATGTGTTTTAACAAAGTTTTTTTACAATTTTGATTACCACTTAGCTTTTTTTATCGGCCTATTAAGTATTATAGGTACCTAATAAGTAATAACTAATAAATAATAATTGTGTTGTAAAATAACAGGCCGCGCACGATAACAAAATATGACATAGGTATTATTGTAAATAACTGATGTCTATTGACATAATCACAACAAATTTGAGAACCGTTAGGTATTAAATACATTAATAATTATCGATCGCTGATGGCTATATTGCTATAAATACATTGGTTGTTTGAATAATAAATTTCAAACAGCATAATACTATTTATTTATATAATACTATTATAATAAATTATATTATATTATAATAAACTGTTATTAAAATAATTAAAATTACAAAATTTTAATAATTTACAAGTAGACAAATTTTTGACCTCAACATTTTGGCACCCCTAAAATACTGGCGCCCGGGGCAGTTGTACCCACCTCCCACCCACCCCCTCCCATAAATGCGGCCCTGTACATAGGTTCAATGTATAATTATTATAATATAATATGCTTATTGCTTACGGCTGTAAATAAAACCTTGTATGATTTTATCGTCACTCGTTGGCGATGCACCTCCCATATCGATTGTTATTGTAGAGGCCCTGAAGATAATAATAGAATGCGAAGCGTATGAAAAATAGTTTCCATTATTATAATAATACAAATTAGGTACAATTTATGGGAAGTCCAGTTGTTGTCCGGTCATATTTTAACTTTTGGGCTAATGAAAAACTACTTACTGGTTGTTGACCGAATTCATGTACACTTGCCAGCCATTCTCCTGGAGAGGAATAAAGTTTGCTGATGTACATTCGCACGGTTTTTCGTTATCTATTTATGAAACAAAATTATATCTACATTTTACAGTTTGAACACACTGATTATTAACTGATTATTAATGTATTAATATTGTATATAAATCATTGACATTATAATATGTTAAGCTACATATTGGCGCAAAAAAATATCTTCTGCGTTATAGGTACATGTTGGTCAAGTGTTCTACACACGATTACAAGATACCTAGTACTATCTTAAATCGTGGTTCTACATTTCTGTGTATTATAGGTAGGTACTTATAAATTGTATGATGTATTTATTCTAGGTTTTTGGCCAACTATTTTGATTTTTGAGCTGCTGTTCGATGGGTAGATTTATCCCTTTGAATTTTTTTCAGTGGTAGTGTTTTTATAAATATTTTATTATCTTTGAGAATATTGATAATCTATGTTCCAAAAGTAATGATAAAAATATAAGGCCATTTTTGGGAAGCCACCTGTTTTTGCTCTATACTATATATCTATATATTCATAGGGATATTCAGTGGTGTAGGAGAAAGCGGCGATTAGCCCCTCAATTATTATCCTGAATAGGCTTAAGTATAATTTTAACCCATCCCTCAGTATATTAAAACGTTTACACTTTTAATTCAGATGGATTTCGGACGTATTTGACATTTGACCCATTGTAGGAGTTTCTTGCTTATTATTATTAAATTATTTAGTTATTTTAAAATCATTCAGAAATTCCACTTGACCTTTGTGCTATTATATTTCAACGCCACAAAGGTACAAAGAACAGTATTAATATTAAAATATAACATACTACTATATTGCAGTTGTATTAAGAGGATGTCAGCGCACTATTTGTTTTCTCTCTGTGGTCCACACGCAATATAGACAAAACGCAATTACACAGAATCATTTTTTATATGTTTTTAAGTAATCTTAAAGTAAAATCACCCATTACAAAAAGATAGAAAATGATATTTTTGAGGGAATAACATATCGATTTGTCTAAATATTGTCTCAAAACAATTTAAACATAATTTAAATTTACAAGATTTTTTTGTTTATTAAAAAAGTCGAATACAAAGTCAAATAACAATAAAATATAAAATCGATATGTCATTCCCTCAAAAATATTATTATCTATCTTTTTTGAATCTAGGACAAATTATCTAAGAACAAAATATCTAAACCAAAATATCCAAGCACAAAATATCCAACGGTCAAAATATCCAAATTTATCCGTTTTTACGTAAATTAGTAGATTACACTTTACTTTGTAATAAAATTAGCTCAAATATCAAATTATTTAATTATAAAAATATACCTAATATATAATAATAATATAAATATAAATATATGATATAATATATTCCATATAATATTACACTATTTACCAAAAATTTAAAAAATCGTTTTAAAAAATTTAGGTACTAATTAGTAATTACTAATTACTAATAGTAAAATAAATTACATTAATAGTAATAATATCACAAATTATACTGCACACACATTAGTCAAACCCCTGCGTTGAGTTTTTAATTATTGTTAATATATTTATATATATATATATATTAATTACATTATATATAATATTAATAAAGCTCGCCAAGCTAACCTAACCTACGTCCTACGATAAAGGTAAAATGTAATAATATAGTATTTCAACCTGGAAATTATTTTGTGATATATTAAATAATATATTTATACTTATATTATTATTATATATTAGGTATATTTTTATAATTAAATAATTTGATATTTGAGCTAATTTTATTACAAAGTAAAGTGTAATCTACTAATTTACGTAAAAACGAATAAATTTGGGTATTTTGACCGTTGGATATTTTGACCGATTACCATCTTTTTTGTAATGGATGACTTTACTCTAAGATTTCATAAAAACATAGAAAAAATGATTCTGCGTTAATGCATTTCGTCTATGTTGCGCGTACGCCAGAGAGAGAAAACAAATAGTGCGCATGACATCTTTTTAATATAATATTACTTGTTGAATATTTTTGTGAATGCCTCCTGCGGGGTCTCCACATTGTAATATTTTAGGTGAATTACAATTATTTTATCACCCATTCACCCTGATCTCAAGTATTAAGTTATGCATAAAATATAAAATTAACAAATTTAAATGTACAATACGATTATTTTAAATGTGTTTAAACAAAACCGTACTTGTGAAAATATTACAGTCTTTGCCGTCATTGCATCCAGTCGCCATAACTGCATACCACTTGCCAGTGAACTAAAACAGTAATACAAATGCCAAGATTATTTTAAATTCTTGAATTATTTTTTAAAATTATTAAGTATTTATTGATAAACCATTTTTTAATAAATAACTTAGAATGGAGCTCCAAAAAAGTTAAATTATTGATTGAAATATAAATATGAATGATACTTGTTATGTACACAACTAGGTAGTTTTTATTAAAAATGATTTGGAGATAAGGTTATACTGCAAATTTACAACCATTAAAAATATATTTGAATTGTCAACAAAATAAAATAATTATATTTATATGCATAGTTATTTTTTTAAAACAGAGAAATAATTATTTGAAAGTATTTTTTTTACAAATTTAAGTATTTACATATTTATTATCTTTCGAATAAGCACAATCACACGCTTTATTTTAGAAGAATTGATAAGTACTTGGCGTACATACACTTCGAAATAAGTAATAATGTCATTAAATGAATTGAATAATACATTACATTTGTAGTTTCAATAGAATACTCTGCATTTATGCCATGGAAACATTCTCCTCCCAAGATAATTACAATTGCCGAAAACACCGAAAGCTTATTCATTGTATTTGATTTTTTTTTACGACGCTGATCTGATAATTTTCGTTATTCAAAATAAAAATGTATCCATGTCATAATATGTTATACAATCATGATATCGAAGTTCGAATGACTAAACTGTGTGATTTGAACAGTTGCGTGGTATTGTGTATTTAGATAATTAAAAAATTAAATCATATAATATTTTGTTGTTTAAACAGATGCGTGATTTTGAATTTATTGTATTCCATTTTATATATTAAAAATTAAAATGCAGGAAAAAGTAAATATTTACTTCACAATTATTCAAAATTGATTAGTGCTCTAATTGTTTTTAATTTTAATTAATTATTTCAGCAAAAAATTATTTAACACATTAACACGTTATAGGTTACTTTATTTTCTACTTATTTACCGATACATAAATACTATTAATTGCAATTAATTTTAGAAATGCAGAAAATAAATTATAAACAAAAATTTGATGGAGGTAATTTTTTTTATTAATTATGTTTTAATAACTGTTGAAGAGTTGGAAAAATTATAATTTACAATTTATAGTGTGTACCGTAAAATTGTATACCTACGAGTCTACGACTTGCATTTATAATTATTATTCATATCAAATAAACTGTACCCTTCGGGACATAGAATTCACGAGGAATCTATTATATTCAATTTTCCAACCTTATCCTAGGTATTAAAATTATAAAGTTTTAGGAATTTTTATCTAGAAAATTATTTGCAAATGTTCGTGATTTTGACGAATTTCCGTAAATATTTCAACTTCATTTTAACTGTGGTATGGACAATTAATTAGGTAGGTTAGGTTTAATCAAGTAAGTATGGTAATTGAAATGAAAAAAGTCTGAATTTTGAAAACTTCAAAAATGTGTGCTAAATAGGAAAATAATAAAAATGTTACTCATAATGATGAATAGGAGAGTAATTTAGCTAGCTTTAATATAAAATATTAATCAGAGAGATTTGATATCACACCCAAGCGGTATAACCACTTGAATTCATAAAAACGTTGGTGTGAACAGTCCCAAATTTTCTATTTTTGAAACTTTTTTCCTAAACTATGATAGCTAGAAAATTGGTAGATAACTCATTAAAAATGGATTATCAAATAGATACTAAATGTGGAACTAAAATTTTTTGAAAAAAATTATTTAATTTTTTACATATAAAAAAAGTTATTTTTTGCTAGATTTACATTTAGTGAGGTAGATTTCCGAAACTGGAGAATGGATTTTGTTGTTTGGGGTCTTGCTAGATTCGTATTGACAGTGAAGATTTTTAGAACTTTATCTCCAATTGTTAGTTCACTACAAAGCTGTAAAGCTGAATAACATCAAAAAACGCCAAATAAAATTTGTTTTAATTTTTTTTGAATGTTCTGTAGTGAATTAACTATTAAAGATAAAGTTCTGAAAATCTTCACTGCACTTTCCTAACCAATGTGAATCTAACAAGGCCCCAAAAAACGAAATCCACTCTCTGGTTTCGGAGATCTATCCAACTAAATGAAAATGAAAATTATTACTTGTGGGGCTGTTCACACCGACATTTTTCTGGATTCAAATTGTTATACCACTTGGGTGTGATATCAGTTAATAAATTTCTAAAAATTAAAAAATCAAGAAAGTTTTCATACCGATCCCTGACTTGGCAAGCGTTTTTACTTGTAAACAAAATATGGTGAAAATATAGAATGTGAAATAGGTATGATATTGCCTATTGAAATTTTATTTTATGTCATTAATAATAATATATGATATAGGTAGTAATGATTCATTGATCATAATATATACTACATAGCCACATATAGCTGGTAATACCATAATATACGCAGCTTCAGCAGTGAGAAATGTATAGGTATACCTCCGCGGGTTTGGCTATCGGATTTGTTAGTAGATTAATTTAACGTCACCGACCAAGCAATGTATTCGATTTCAACATTTCCAAATTTTTAGGGAAATTATTACATTCTCCGGCATCTGTCATAATTTCCATTATTGGTGTCTTTGACAGTTAGGAGAATATAATATTATAACTATGCGTACAAAAAATAAATATTCGAGACGTACTGGCTAGCTACAGTGAGAGAGACCTTCTTTTATATTCTGAGCCATATTTGAATACCTAATATCAACGGATATTTTTTTCTGATACTGTAATTTTTTTTCTTATATAAATAAAAAAAACTATAGCACGCTACTCGTTATTTTTTCTTTACACGAAAAATCTATGAATGATAAATGATATTTATACGTTTCCGCCGTATATTTAAGCGGTACTGGACGTTTTCCCTTGGACAGACATTTCCACCCTGAATCAATGTATATTTTTTTTCCACGTGAAGATATGTTGCAAAATCGGTTTTTTTGTTTTACCTTAAATATACGATCATCATAACAACATCTATCGACTATCATCATTTTCCGTTATGGATTTATTAGTTATTATCCAATTAAATGGGTTATGTGAAAGTATTATTGAATTATATGTATATATTAATTTAACAATTATTCAATAAAAAAATCTCCAAACAGTTTATTTATTTATTTGCATTTATAATTTGTATATTATTGGTTAATATTTTTTTAACATTTATATTAGTGAATTTTGTATTGGCAATAGTGTTATCATGACGTATTATTGAATTGTATTTAAATATTAATTAGTATTAATTTAATGAGTTATACATTTATTGATTTGCATTATTATTATTGTTTAATAAACAAAAATAATAATTTAATAATAAAACTTAAAAATTTTTGTTCGAGGGTCAATCGTAATATTATGACATTATGTCATATCTTAATGTTGCGATAACAAGTTCTATTTAACCACGCAGTATATGGGTTATTTTTAAATTGAATTTAATCAGTAATTTTATTTAATCTTATGGTTATTATGAAATAGTCATGTACGAGCCGTTGAGTTGATCGTATTAATGCTTATAATTTTGTATAGCTTGTAATAATTATTTGTATTTTGTATTATTTTAAACTAACATTTTTAATATTTTAATATTTTATAATATATAAACTAAAACGATATGGATACATTTTTAATTAAACGACCGACAAATATCAAACCAAACATAGAATCAATCATGTACAATGCAAGCTCAGGTCTCTCATTAAAATAATTAAAAAGTAATTTTATAATTTTAAAAATATTAAAATTTTTGATTATCATTATAATGATACATTTTTTAATTTTAGATTTTATAAAACTCTAATTTTGTATTTTTTTTTTCATGTTTTTGATTAATTAAATTAAAGAAATATTAAAACTGCTCTAAAATTAACGATTTAATGTATATGAATAAAATGTGTGTATACATTAAGACTATTTAGTAAATTTAAATTACACACTTACATTATGTTGGTAGGGAAGGGGGGTCGTAATAAAAATAAATTATTTTGGGGGGTCGTGGATCAAAAAAGGTTGCGCACCACTGACTTAGGGTGACCAAATGTCCCATCTTAATATTTGACAGGGATGAACCATTCGTTTACTATGCCCATGCAACACAAGTTTACTACGTACATTAGGTTTTCATTTATTATTTACGTTTTAAAACCACCACATTTCCTATTTCCAACAAGTCTGGAATTTATCGTTTAAAAAATGTTGTTACGGTCAACTACTATAGGGCAGTATAAAATAAAATATAATTGTACAATAGAATAATGTCTTGTGAAAAAAAATTACTGAGACCTTTTTTTCGTAAAACGCTGTACGTCTTTTTTCAGTGTGATTTTTTTTGGTGTGATCAACGACGTTATTGGTGGTATATTTGGTTTTATTATTTATGTGGGGCTGCAACAAGTAACAACACATGTGTGTATTAAACATTTATACTGCAGCAGTATTGTGTTGGTTTCTTTTCAATGCATATACAACGGCGTAGCGGTCGGTCAGTTCTTGGAATTCTTACTGTATACAGTATACAGTGCAGGGGTACTGTAATATAATAATAATAATATACAGGTAGTTTCATCTGTACAGTCACTTTTCATTGTACCTATATTGAAAAATTTGAAACGTATTATTTTTTGCGAGCAGCGGCCAGCGAGTATATTTTATTTGCTACATTAGACGTATAATATAATACAATATTTTATGTGTTGTATACGTCCAAAAACAAACCGGATGTGTTTTTATTCTGTATCCGTAGCGCCATAAGTGCGTGCCATAACCATACGCGTATAATATAATATTATATAGATGGTATTATGGTCCAGGGGTGGTCAAACTTTTTTCCATAAAGATATACCGAAAATATTATATTCCTCTCCTCAAATACAAATTAAATTACAATTAAAAATAACCGATTGATCGGTCGTTCGCGATCGACTGCTTGACCGCCCCTGGGTTATAGCGAATTACCCAAAAACATAATGTTTTTTTAATGGATGGAAAATATTTACACACCAATACCAAGATAAATTTGTGCGTACACAAAATTCTAATAGGTACCTACTATATGTACTATACTTACGTATATGTAGAATTCTAAAAAAAATATGATTTTTTTTTTTTAAATCATTAGAAATAAGATCAGCAAAAAGGGAACTAAAAGCTTCAAGTTTCAAATTATTTGCAATACAATAATACGTTTTATTAGGTACAATAAATATTTATACAGCTGTATGCTAAATGATACCTTAATACATAGTAAGTATATTATAATTTATAATAATAATTTCGACGACTTTTTTTCATCATACATTATGGTACCTTATTCAACCGTGGGATTTTTAAACACAACACTCGCACAGTGAATAAGTTACCTTGATGTATGACAAAATAAATACTATATGAGCAAACCTAAGAAAATACCATTGCGAAGATTATAAATTTAAGTTGACTTATTCAATATTTAACAGCAAAGAAAAATAAAAATAAAATAAATAAACATTATTAAAATATTTTATAAATATTAATAATTACAATACTATATTATAGTATATTACAAACATGAAAATATTGTGTTTTAAAAAATAAAAATCCTCATACGATAAAATAATATAATTATTATTATAATACTGTTTCATGTTAATACCACGAGAAAGAAATTGACGTTTTCTTATGAAATTCCGTAGGTAACAATAACATCTTTAGATTTCCACAAAAAGGCTAAAGACGTATGTGTTACCAATAGGAATCTTTCACAAATAATAAATATTCCTACGGACGTAGATTTGTCAAAGTCTAGTATTTTGAAATTTAAGATAGCTGGCATATGAAACAATTTCAACCGGCTCTATTAAATCCCAAAGAATACTAAACCATGTGCCTGGCCCGGCCCATGTACACGCAGTCGAGTTTTCGAAAAATATCCAGGGTAATGACGGTAGTGGATACAGAATTATCTTGAGATATTTATAAGCGTATATAACTAATCCCATAGAAAATCCGTATTCCATTACCTACCTCGTATCCAATACATAATTTCAAAAAGTAAAAAAATTACAAATAGTTTTTACCAATCCGTTGCTTACATGATGCATCATAGAGTAGTAAACATCTTTAGCAGAATATGATTTGTATGTTACTAGCAAAAAATGTTTATGCTACCCGAATGATTGCTCATTACTGCAGCTATGCATGCCTATATAATATTATACAATATTAAAATATATACAAAACTAAAAATTAAATAATATTTGTATTGGTATTATGTATTTACGCGTTTATAGGTATTTTAAGTATAATAATATTATATAATTTTTAAGATAGTATACAACCGAAACTAAATTTTGTACGTATATGATAATATAGAATGTTTCTAATTCAATAATATCATGTAAGTATAAACAAGTTGAAAAAAAAATTGGGTTTGAATAACTATGCATTTAAATTGTACATTCATATTAAATAAAAATACTAAACATTAAGGTTAGCTGCTAAATACAGTCGTATTTCATGACGTAAAATTAAATAAAATAACGGTTGCGAATTTCGCGGTTACCAACAATCGGTAGTATAAACTCTAGTCACAATTTTAAAATGCACTGTTACTAAGAGTTATACTAACAGTCGAAAGTCACCTCAGCTGTATATTATTTATTAGTTATTACAATACGATTTACAAACCTATACCTACAATAGTTTTTAGATACACAATTTTTTTTTTTTAAATAATACATTAATACAACGATAATTAATAAACAATGCGGTATATGTTATAATATAATATAATATAAATAATTATTAAGATTACCTCAAGGATTTCCAGAATGGTGGCGAATTCAAGATATTAAACAACTCGTCTCTCGACGTCCGCATTAATCGTTTCTACGGTTCAAAACACGATCTTGTACTGACCCCAAACGCAGTAAGAGCGTGGGCGCGCGCGTTTAGCCTTTGTATTGTGTGTAGAAGGTCAGTCAAGCGAGAAGGGATGATGATGATGCTATACCAGCTACCTGCTTGCGCCAATGGTCGTTTACAGGGCGATTTCACTCAATTCCTCTGAAATATGTAGAGAACGAAATCATGTGGTTTTACAACACGATAACATGTTTTCAATACCTATTATAGCGCCTCATGTTCAATAACATGGTTCTTACTTCTTAATAATTTTGTATTATATATTCGATATACCTATCAAACCACATCTATATAATATATATAAAGTATATATACTTATAAATTATATTTTATAATATGTTTTAAATTTTAGCATACATCTCATCCACGTTATCTATGCGCGGGCAATCTAAATTATCCATCGTTTTCGAGTATATTGTTGCCTGTTAGACATCGTGCAAAAAATACAAATTAAAAAAAATGTCCGAGGACAAAGAGTCCGTTTTGAAAAAAGTTGGACAAAAAGTCCAAAAATACAAAATATTTTAATACATTTTTATAAAATCACATAAGTAATTATTAAAGAAAACGTAACTTTATTTTAAATTGTTATTATTATTGTATAGAGTGCAATGATCGATGTCTGTTTTGACTATTTTTTATAAATTGTTTATAATATCGTAAAAGCCAAAAGGTTTATATTTTTTCTTATATATTTTACAACTTACTTTTATTCTGACCATTATTTTATATTTTTGTATGGGACTTTAATATTTGTTAACTGTAGGTAAGTAATAAGTATAATTATATAAGAAATAGTAATCAAATATAATACTGCACTGCAGTGTAATCTCGGTAACTCGAAATTCTCGACATCTCGAACAAATAAAATTACCATTCAAATAACAATAACAATAACACATTAAGATTTTGATAACTCGACATTTTTAATAAGTTGAATTTTTTTTTTCCCCATGAGCTTTGATGAGTTATCGGAATTACACTGTATTAATATATTATATTAATATTGTATAAGAAAATTAGTTACATTTTTTAAATGAATATTAATTATATATGAAATAACCTATGTCCTATATAGTATATAATATATATTATAAACCTAATTATAAATAAAAAATGTAATAGAATATTTTATATTTTTGGACTTTTTGTCTGACAATAAAATAATGAATACTGACTTTTTTAAAAATGGACTTTTCGTCCGGGATTCATCCCCTATACCTATTTTAAAAGTTTATTATTTGATATGAAGTTATTTTTTTGTCTTAACACAGAAATCCAAATATTTTTACTATTATATGTTTATGTAAAATGATATATTTACTTCATTTGTATAAACATTACTTTTTATTGTGTGAAATAGATATTAAGTAGGTATGTATTATAATTTATAATAAGTACTTGATTCAAACATTACTTTTTATTTTTCTAGTAGATAATGATCAAAATAATAGGTAGGTATACATCTATAATGTATAAAATATTTGGAAATTTATTCTGTATTTATACAAAATACAACATTAGACAAAAAAAAAATAATTATATTATATTATTAATTAATAAACTTTCCAAAAAAAAAATGATGAGGATGTCGAATCTAGGAAAAAAAAGCCTCGTACCAACTAAATATATTATTCTTTTTTATTATGATTTGCATAATTAATTATAATCATAATATAATCATTACATTTATTAATGTACCTAACACTTCTTTAATATAATATCTATAACCATAAAATATATAATATTCTAAAATACTAATTTAGTAACAATTGTTTTTCATTAATTATTATATTATTAGGTATGTATCTAATTTAATATTTATTATACTAGACAATACATTTATTTTATTAAAAGGTAACTATAAAAAAAATTACATCTAGTATATGACATTAAACAATAACTAATTAAATCACAGTTAAAAAATAATATAACATAAACCATAAATCAAAATATATACATATAATAAATAGTTCAATAACATATTATATATTATGTATTACTTATTAATTATTATAAAGTATACAAGTATAGCTGCAATCTTTTATCTTGCAATTATACTTTTATTACCCTACTAGATTTTAATCTTTTATATTTCAAATTTATATTTATATCTATAGTTAAATAAATATTTGGTGTATTATTTTATTAAATATTTTTATGATGTAAAATTATATACTATACATATATATATGGTTATAGAATATACCTATGTCCAAAAATAGTTAGGTTACCTATATACAAATATTAAATTATAAAATGTACACTATAATGAAAATGCGTTATGTATTTAGTTAGTACGGGGCTTTTTTTTTACCGTATTTTGTTATTGGGGCTTTGTTTCCGGGGATTTTTTTTCCGAATACCAGGATGTCCTACTTCACCGCAAACAGCCGGGAGGAAAAGTCCGCGATTTCTCACTTACATAATTGTTGTGACACAAAAAGAAAATGGTAAAATTTTTTTTTTAATAATTGTTTTTATAATTAATTGTTCATTAATATTGCTATCCACGGGCCATAGAAAAATATGCCGAGGTGTTTGAAATGCCTAACGTAAGTGTAATATGTGACCTTAATATTATATTTATATTTTACTTAGTAGTTAGTACCTAGTTATTAGTTAACTAGTTAAACGTTTGTTGAAAGTATATAATTTATATACTTACTCACTTTAAAAATATTTTCAAGAATACTTAAAATTAATAAAATTGTATGAATTTTAAGTAAAATATTCACATACTGTCACTTAATACCAATTTTAATTTTAATTATACCGTTTAGATGTTTAATGTTATGTGTTTACTTAATATTAATTATTACATAATATTACTGTACTTCTAATTGATGCGTAAAGTTCATAAACCATAAGCACTTTAAAGTTTAAATAGTTGTGCTTAGCAATATGGTCTGGGTAAGATACCAGCTACCATCTACAAAGTACAAAATGTAGGGGTTAATTTCGTGTTTCTACGCATTATTCGTTTTATTAATAATAGTAATGTAGTAATGAATAGAAAACAGGCAAAAGTGTTTTAAAAGCGAATAATTTATATATCTGTAAACATATGGGTAACACTAAAAAACATCGCCGTCCGAAATCGTTTTCACCAAGACCAAATACCTTAATTCATTTTCTATGCAGAAAATGTAATATTGTGACGTTTATAGTTTATATTACCTATATATTATTACACAAAATATTTTAAAGAATGTAAAGAGGTACGTTTTATTATTCGTATATAGGTACCATTGGTGGTAGTGTGGTACTTATTATATGTATGGATATACCAATATGCATGGACCTATGCCCTCCTACCATAATTTATCACGAACAATTCAATTGTATTTTGTATAGTGACAAGTATAGCCATGTAGACCTACCTGCGATCTTGGGCTAAAACTCAAAATTCGGGTTTTGAAAATAACACAGTTTATCATATTGTGTGCGTTGTGTTGTGGGAGGGTATGACGCGTGTATAATATTATATATATATATACGTGACTCATGTATATTATACACTGTCAGGTGTTCACCATCAAACAGGTACTTCTAAACGCTGTGTGGACTGAACATGCCTGTTCAGCCTGTGCTGTGCTCTTTATTGGCATAATCTGTAAGGTGAATAAATAAATATGTCAGTTATATTTGCAAAAAAAAAACATTTAGGTACTTATCAAATCACTAATCGCTATTTTTTTTAAAAATTCTTTGTCACATATTTAATTAAAATCATGTGGTTAAGTATAATAGGTAATTTTCGCTGTTTAAACAAATAATAATAAAGTATTATCAATATTGATTAAAGTGCAATAAGTAATTCATGAATTCACACATTTGACACACAAGCCATATAAAATAAATACTCAGATTTTTTATTTTTACAATGCCATTATTTTATTTAACCTATCGAGAAAATTCAACAAAACAAAATTAATGCCATTTTATATCATGTGGATAGGATTTTTTTTTAATAATTATGATAATTAGATAATATAGAATATACTATATAGATACCTACATATATCCGAAAGATATATATGAAAGAAATGGTTCAGAAACATAATATTTTTATTGGTTTGCTTACAACTGCAGGTATAATAACTGGTCCAATACAGCGTTTGAGGTATGCGATTTTAACGAATGGCAACTTATACTAAGACTTTAAAACTACACTCGTATAAATGTATAATCGTATGTATTTGGGTTTTACAAAATATATATTAGTTATGAAATAAACAGCGAATACATTATAATCTAATACAACTATTACACTTTTTTATTAAATGTATTGTATAAATTAAATATTTAAAAGTGTAATTTGAGCAAAATAAGTTGATATACGTGATAGCATTTTAAAATAATCACAAAAATTACTTACAATGATGCAATAACATTTTTTATCGATTTGATCGAGCTATCGTTATTAAAATTGCATTATATACCTATAATTATTATTTAATAACTAATAAGTATTCAAAATCTCTAAACTTACAAATTATTATGTAAATATTTAAAAATTCACAACATTTTCAATTTAAATATTTTAGATTGTGATTATTAAAGAAATTTTAATATGTAGGTACTTATATTAAAGATACATGTGCACAATTTTATTTGATGGAATTGTTTTTTTGTTTTCTTACGAAATATTAAAATATTAAATGTATTGATTTCAAATAGATTAGGTACCATTGCAGCAAAAACAAGTTCTCATGTTTTTTTAAATAACGACAGTCAGTTGTCGTTTATACGCAAGTATTTCATAAAAAATAAAATCAGTCAAAATATTTAACGCATCATTACTAAGAAAATATTATATACTAGCTGATCTTTAAGGAAAATATTATTTTAGAATAATTTTTTATTTGTTTTTATGCGGGGCTTGAAATACTTTTGAGTGGGCTAAGTCTTGTACATAATTTACGCAGTGGAATACAAATACGCGACATGACATGACATTTACCTTATGTTACTCACAGCATTCAAATAACAGAATGTCAATTTAGATTATAGTCAACGCCAATCATTTATCGATTATTATTTTAATTTGGTTTGACTCATAAGTGGAACATGGTGGTAGGAGACGAACAGATACTTATTTCCCACATCCTCCTGCCAATATGCTCCTCTATAATAGTGAGGCAAATCCAAATTAAAACAATGAGAAATAAATTATTGCAAAGGAGTTGCCCATCTATATAGTGTTATTTAATCTATGCTCACAGGATTTAACACAATTTGCGGCGGGCCAGGGGGGGATTGTGGTGTAATCAGCACCCTCTATTTTAGAATCGGCACCCTCTGAAATCATTATTTAGGTAATTTATTGTTAATTAGTAGTTATTTTATATTAATAATAATAATTAATAAATTAATAGATGTCTATTGAGCAAAGCATCGTTAAATATACTCACCTATTATGATTGTTTTGAATAGGGGTCGTGGGAGCAGCCGGGAGCGGACGAAGTTGCCGATTGTCCACATATTAATTTAAAAAATTAGGGTGACGCGCTATTAGACGATTTTAGAATAATAAATATTATTAAATATAGGTATTATTGTGGTTTATGATCCTTATTATTGGTTTATCGTAATTTTTAAATATAGTACCTATAAAATATAATAATATGCATTATTAGTTATGACCTTAAATGAGTTACCTATAGTTTTTACGATATATGATAAAATAATCACATTAAATATTCAACTAATAATAGAAAATTATAATATAATATTTATGTGTAGCTCAAATTATATGGTATAATAATATAACTGTAAAGCCTGTAAAGGTATTTAAAGTTTAGATAAGTTGAGTGCTTGGAAATATCCTGTGCAATTGTGAAACATTTATAGCTGCTAACTATATAATATAAAGGTAAGCTTCAGTGCTTCACACTACACTAGTTATTTGAATATTTCAATGAACGTATAATGATCTTATAGGGGGGTCAAAAGTAAAAATTTCCTAGTAATTTTCAAAAGCGCCGTGAAAAACAAAAGAAAATTAAGAAAAAACAGGAATTTGTACGCAAAATATGTTTTCGAGAAAATTGATTTTGGTTTTTGGTGTAACTCTAAAACAAATGAACGTATATACATGTGATTTTCATATTTGCATTATATATACATGATACAATTATAAAAATATTTTGATTTATTTTGAATTGTTTAGGAACATTTTCAGTTTCCAATTCCAATTTTATTAGTATTTTTTTCAATGGATGTCAATAAAAATTTATTTGTTGGGTAAAAAAGCTTGAAAATTTAATACAAGGCTCCTACTATATTGTTACAATGATATTTGAAAAATATTAAAAATCCTTAGTCACAGTTTTTATTTATAAGCATTTAAAGTTCAAACCTTGACAAAATACTGAAAAATCACGAAAATTAGCAAATAATTTTGAGTTGAGAATTCATAAAAAATTTCTTTTTAAATCCAAGATTTGAAAACGTAATACAAGATTATCCATAAGTTTGTCTACCTTTATCAAAAAAAAAATGTCTACAAGAAAGTCAAATTAAATTTTTATGAGCGTTAGAAATTCATATTTTTTCAACATTTGATATTCACTCGATCTAATACAAGGCTCCTGATATATCGTTTCAATAACAGTTGAAAAATATTAAAAATTTTTCAACTTTTATAGCTAACTAGCTAAGGATTGAACATTTAAAACAAGGTTCCACGTAAATAGGTTATATATAAATTACTTTATTCACAATAATATCATCAAATATACTTGGTAATATCATAGGCTGACTGACCGTTTTCGCTCAGAATCGATTTTCTTATTCAATGATATTATATCATTGAATTCAAATTTAACACCATCCATTACAGTGACCCACTTGTAACCTACTGTACAGCAGAGCGACATCCACTTATCCACCTTTTTTTTTTTATTAAAATATCAAAATATAAGTAATATAACATTATCAAAAAAAATAAAAAATAAATAATAAATAATGTACAGTACTACCAACATGTTCAACTGGAGGTGGCTTCAATAGAATACCACTGTGAGTAACCACACACAAAAATAACAAAAAGGTGGTTTCGGTATAATACCACTTATGCCTCAAAGCTCAACTCGGTAGTCGGTAACATGATATAACCACAGAACAATATAATGTTAGGTACCTACAAGTTGAATATACTTTTAACTATAAATGAGACGGTAACGTTGTAGTGAGAACCAGTTTGACAAAAATGTTATTAATATATAGGTAGTGCTCAAAAGTTGTAGCATTTGCATGTTTTTTTTGGGCTATTTATTGCTATTTGCTAAGCTTGAAATTATTTTGACACTACGAAAAAAAATAAAAGTATACAGGTAGTGCATATTTTAGCATATTCAGTGATTTTGTGGTTTTAAGAAACATATTTCTTAATAGTTAATTTTTCCATTTTTAGAGTATTTGATGGTTAATGATAAGATTAGTAAACAAATTGAAAATTTAGCTATAATAAAAATACTTTGTACATTTGTGTACCTCTTATTATGCATATTTATTTTGATAGTTTTCACTTTGTATTATTGGGCATTTGTACCCATATCGTGTTTTTAAAATCCTTAGTTGACATAAAATTTCCCGTTTTTATTGATAAATATTTAATAAAATATCTATTTATATTTATGAAAATTGTGAGTAAAGAAAAAATAAGTGCATAGGTATTTGTATGTACTTTTTTAAGCGTATTAAATCCGAGCCCTAGTTATAGCGATGTTATTTTAATTATAAATAAACAGTGAATTAAATGTACTAATGTAAAATATCTTTTAATTTATTTGATACCTACTTACAATCAGGTTTAGCGTTAAAAATTATTACTATCAATGTGTAATTAAAATGTATATTAATATAACAATATGTACATTAATAGACAAAAAGAAAATAATATTTTGGTTCATAAAGGTTACAATTTGGTAAATCATATTATATAAAATTGTCAATTGATAACTATAATATATATAACACCAAATTAAATATAACATTATATAATATTGTGACGAATTGGCGTACATTAATGATAAAGACGCCTGTTGGGTGTCAAGTTGCATCTTAACAAAAATAACACTTTTACCCATATGAAATTTGAGTGCTAGAATCACTTGTTAAATGTCCGCCACTTGACACTGATTTAATGACTGTCTTCAAGTCAATTTTTAATTTAATGATGGTAACAAAATTTTATTACCATCATTGTATAGGATAAATAAACAGTTTTTCAATTATTCAACATAATAAATAATAAAATAAATGTACATCTGACATATCAGTTGTTTTATTGTTTTACTTATCATCAAATATGTAATGAAAAAATGTCCTTATATTACAATCTAAAACCCTTAGAAAAAAAAAATATATAATAATAATAAAATAAATATCATAAAAAAGTTATTAAGTAAATACATTTAAGCTAATGTAATTTTCCGTTTTGTTGATAATAAAATGTATGTACAATGTTTACGAGACATTTAGACACTGTATACACAGTGCAAAAATAATTGGTCACTAATCTTCAGAATAAAAAGTACATTTTTTTAATTAATTTTTACATTGGTATTCAATAGAAACTCAAACCTTTGTGTAGTGTATTAAATAAGAAAATGAAAAATAATCGGTTATCAACTCAATATTATAACCCTAAATATAGAGTTTAATAATGAATTGAAATATAACTTTTTCTGTTTTAGATGGAGAGATCTAGAAATAAAGAAATATAAAAAAGGTTTTTGATGAATATAAAATACAAAATGGCACTTAAGCAGTGCTAGATGATGATGTTTGTTGCCCAGGTACTGAATACTGGGGTCTAAAATTGGTGAAGTTAGTGTTGCCGAATGCACCATTTAACTGTCCATTTTGAAAACCATTAGGATATTGATTGCTTATGGTTCCAACTAAAAAAATATTTTTTATTTATTATGATGTAAATTAAAATATCAATTTTAAATATAAAATAATATTTACCTCCAGATTGTTGTTGGGAAGTAGACGTAGCTGAAGATGTGGTAGCAGCTAAACGAGATAATATAGATCTCTCAGACATTTGAAGTCGCTGGGCAACAGGTGGTATACGAGCCAGAGTTGCTGGCAATCTGCTTACATCAGATTTCATGTCTGACAAAAGTTCTTCCAGTTGATTTAATACCTAAAATAATGTCAAACATTTTAATTTGGAATCTAAAATTTTAAAAATTTAACCATACTTTGTGAAGAACAGCATTGGCTGGTTTGTTTCCAGCTAAACTTTCTTTAGACAAGTGTTGGTGTGATTCAGCCAAGCACTCCACCTCAGCAAACCGAGCATTCAATGACATTGCTGGATGATTTGGATCTTGCGTAAGGTTCAGATAGGCGGCTCGCCTAAGTTGTTCCTCAATTACAAGTGCTTGTTCCAATAATTTAAATCTTCTTGCCAAAAATTTGTTTTTGATTTCTAAGAAGTTTCCTTTACCTACATCCATTTTAAAAGGCTCATTGATAATAGCAAAACGGATATCATTCTGAATATCTTGCCAACGTCCATAACCATGTGTTACAATACCAGCCAATAACCAATAATCATGTCTTAAAAAAATAAAACAATACAAAATAATACATATAATGTAATGATTTACAATAGTTTAAATTAAGGCTAGCGGTATTTTCAGTATACCAGTTTTTAAAAATACTGATATTCAGTATTTTTAGTATTTTAGAATACCGGTATACTATGAATCGGTAACTACACTGTTGTTACCCAAAATACCATATACCTACATTTATTATTTTTATATAATCGTAATGACATAATATAACAGCCCTATCCTAGGTTAAAAACACAAATAAATATTCCGAGGTTATGGTATTTTTAATAATTACTGAGGGATAAATCGTACAATTTTTTCAGTAATTACCGAAGTACAGTATTTACGATAGTTACGAAAAATACTGTACACAACCTAATACCGTAGATACTGCTAATAAACAAATACTGGTTTCATCATATGAAATACCTCCAGTCCTAATTTAAATGTTATATTTAAAACATTTTAAATGACTGTTATTCTTTTGATAAACTCTTACCTTCTATGCCAGATTTCATATTCTCGTCCAGGAACTGCTGCTTTTTCTTCATTAACCCATAAAGTATGGAGTTCAGTAAAACCACCATCAGCGATGTTAAACATGAACTTCCTAGTAATTTTATCCTCTTTATCGTTTTCAGTTCCGATGCCAGCTGCCACTTTAGCTCTTTCAGCCTCCTCTAATAATTTTTTCTTAGCTTCATCATCTGCTTGCAGTGCCTTTGCTGAAGCTTCAGCAGATTTTATTTCTTCCTGTAAAGTTGAAAATTGTTAATTATAAAATTATAAATAAATAAAAAACTGGCACGTACTTCTTTTTTATCAGCTGTAGATGATTCAGATTCCTTTTCTTTTTCTTTTTCCTTTTCTTCTTCTTTCTTTTCAATTTCAGATGTTGCTACAGAATTAGTTTCTTTTGGTTCCGTTGATGAAGTATCAGGCTGTTCAACCTTAACAACCACATTGTCACTTTCTTGGACGCCTTCTTTTTCTGGTGTTTTTTCTTCTGTTGGTTTTTCTTTTTGAAGATTTACTGCTCCTTCAGTTTCTTCTTTAACAACGACCTAGATAAAGTTGTATGCAATGTAATACTGGACTAGATTATAGCAGAAAAGAACTAGAGATGTATAGACACACATGGTGCATAATATCTATTTTATAAAATAAATATTAGGACAAAGAAATAGTTTGAAAATTAATACAAAAAAATTGACCATGAGCTGACTCGCTCAAGCTTATCGTGTGAACTAAAAAACCACTCTCATTAAAATACCCAGTGGCCTAGCCCAAGAGAATATTATCATATATAAGGCCTATTTTAAGATGTATTTTTGTCAATAAGTCTTCAGCACTTTTATACCACAGTCCAACTACCATTCATTAATGAAGACTCAGAAAAGTTATGTCACTTGACATAATTTTGCAACTTATTTTAAGTAAATATATTAATATTTATAAAAATGTACGCTAATTTTAGATTCTTAGCGAGCAATGAATGTATTGATTTTACAATTATGTGTTTTATTTTTGTATATGTTTTCACCTTTGGGGAAGTAAAACTGCTTCGATTTACTTCAACAGTATTTTGTTTGATGAGAAAATGAATCTAGTTGGTGCATTTGGGAGGTCAAAATTGAAATCATTTTCAAAAGTGCCAGAAAAAAAAAAATAAAAATTAAGGAAAAACAGAAATTTTTACACAAAATCGGTTTTTGACCAAATCGGTTTAAGTTTTGGATGCAACTCTAAAACAAATTACTGTAGATAAATGAAATTTTCAAAATATTTTTACTTATTTTAGCTGCTTACAGACATTTTTAATTTTCAATTTTTTTAATATTTTTTTTTCAATAAATGTCAATAAAATTGTGTATTGGTTGCGGCACAAACATGAAAATTTATTACAAGGCCTGATATATTGTTACAAAGCAGTCGAAAAATTTTGAAAATAGCCTATATACTTTTTTATAAGCATCTAAAGTTCGAATTTCGACATAATTTATCAAATTTTAAATTTGAACTATGGATTGAAAATTTAAAACAAGGTTCCAAGTAATAGGTAAATAAATTACTTAATTCCTAATTATATCATCAAATATACTTAGTAATATATCATAGGCTGACTGACCGCCTTAACTCAGAATTGTATTTGTATACAATGATAGTATATCATTGAATTCAAATTTAACACCATCTATTATCAGTGTTCCACTTGTAACCTACTATACAGCAGAGCAATACCCACTTGCACCTTTTTTTTTTAAATTACCTATCTTCAATTAAATAAACCTCACAACATAAATCAATAATCTTCATTGATTGGTAAATTATTGGTTGATCATGCATACAACAATAATAATCAAAAATCAGATACTATCTACCTAGCAGCAAAATATCAACAAAATTCTTGCAAAAAATTATTTCATCACCTTTGAGTTAGATATTATAGCAGACGGGTACTAAAAACAATATTTATAACAATAATAATCAAATCAGATACTATCTAGCAGCAAAAAATCAACAAAATTCTTGCAAAAAATTATTTCATCACCTTTGAGTTAGATATTATAGCAGACGGGTACTAAAAACAATATTTATAACAATAATAATCAAATCAGATACTATCTAGCAGCAAAAAATCAACAAAATTCTTGCAAAAAATTATTTCATCACCTTTGAGTTAGATATTATAGTAGACGGGTACTAAAAATAATATTTATAATAATAATCAAATCAGATACTATCTAGCAGCAAAATCATAAAAATAATTCATTGCATATCAGTTTTACATCATTTCTGATTATCCTATTGTGACTAAAGTAAATAAATGAATATATTTTAATGAAAAATTAAAATTGAATTGCAAAATAATGTTACTTACAGTTGTTTCTTCTGGTGTATCAATTTTAGCAGATAATTCATTTTCTATTTTAACAGGAGATGTGACAGTACTTTCTTCAGATTTAATTTCTATTGGCTTATCGTCGGTAGTCGCTGGTGTTTCTTTTGGTTTCTCCTCAGGATCCTTAAGAATATTAATAAACAAATAACAATTTACAATATAATAGTTTAATAAAAGTAATATTATTTATTTAATTATTTTACTTACTTTCAGTTTATTTTCCGTTTCAACTTCAGTTTTTTCTGAAACAGTAGTCGTTGGTGTTGAAGCTTCAGAACGCGGAACAGGAGTTGAACTAGTAGATGCATCAGCTGCTTTTATAGTCTGAATAGGCTTACGAATAAGCTCTGGCATACTGTAGAAGCCATTTATTTCTTCAAACTCTTGAACCTTCAATTTAAAAATAAAGAAAATATTAATGGAATTTGAATAATTTTAAATAATATAGGTATAGTTTATTATAATACTTACTTTTTTACGAATTAGTGACATAACACCAATTCTTGTGAGTACATGTTGTCGACTTAAACCTTCACGTGGTACACCATCAGCAAAATTTTCAGAATTATCAGCACCAGGTTCACACAAGTGACGCATAAATAACGAAACATATGCTTTGAAATTTTTTTCTGATTTTCCTCTTAAATCTCTTACAAGCCTAGTTATATTGTTATAAAAATGAAAAAATAAATTATATAATTGATATAGTTAATAATATTAATGTAAATCTAGTATTACCATTGAGAATTAAAGGCATCTTGAGGTGGCATTCCATACCTCATAATTGCATTTAAGAAAGCCTTTCTTTGCCGAGCATTAAATCCAAGTACCTTAGAAAATAAGAAAATTCATAGATCATAAATAATTATAAATCATTTTGTACTTAAGAGAACACCTGAATTGTGCATTTGTTGTTTCTGAATGTAAAATATTTTATTTAAAAATATGCAACAAAACATCTTTAAATTGTGTAATATGGTAAAATTTCACAATTTTTACTAGTTAATAAATGTATGACTTAAAAGATTACTGACAACAATCCGAAAATGTGAAAAGGGAAAAATATGCAATTGCAAAAAAATCTGAGCGCTAGCCCCATTTGATATCCACAGACAATCAACTGAGCCACTGTTCTGTTGTTAATTACTCTTAATGCACGCAATTTATTGTCAAGGAGATATATTGTGTGAATAGATGCGACTTTGTATGGCATCCAAAAGTGTTATCTTTTAACATAGTTTATTTTAATAATTAAATATTAATGTAGAAATAGGCCTTTAATAAAAGCACAGATCACTTAATATGCTATTATTCTAAATCTGTTTCCTTTAATTTTCCAACTAGGTAAACACAACATTCTAGAAACTCTAAATGTTTGATTAACCCATACTTGGATTAATATTGACGTATATGAATGAATTTACTACTTACTTCAATATTTCCACCAACTCTAGCCAATAATGGAGGTAAAGGCCGATCTCTTTCTTCTTTTCTTTCAGGTTTACGTTTAAGTTTTTTACCAGCTTCCCCATCTTTTTCATCAAAGTCGTCATCTTCTTTGTCATCATCTTTAAATTAAAAAATATCAAAAACAAAAAAAGGTTTTCTTATTTCAGAAATCATACCTGATGGAGCAGAGAAATCTGAATTATAATCAGATAGGTTTTCTTGCCAGGTAGTATCTTCACGAGTTGAATCTACTACACCACCACCATCATTATAGTTAACTTGTTTTCTAACTCGTTTTCCTTTGCCTAATGTTCTGGACATATCTTCTTGATGTTGCTCATAATGATGACGAAGCAATTTAACCCAATATGCAGGATCAGTATTTTCAGCTTCTTGTTTTATTACTTCTGTATTAGCTTCTTCTTCTTCGTCTTCCTCTTTAGTAACATAACTAGCCACTTTAAAAGATGACAAATATTCATTTGACCAATTTTCTTTTTGTTCAATACCAATTTTTGAACGGTCTAATAGTTCCGCAACTGCTTTGTCATCATAATGAATAGCTTCTTCTTCTTTACCCTAAGTATTTACAATAATGACTGCATTAGTATAACGATTTCCTTTTCTAATAAAATAATAATATTAAATACCTCTTCTTCTTTAAATAGTTCTTCAGTACCAAACCGTAATATATCATCTAATTCTTGTTTAGTAAAATTAGTCTGTTTTCCTCCCATACCAGGTCTTACAACTAAATGAGTCAACATCATTTTTCTTTTAGCTACTTGGGTAACTCGTTCTTCAACTGAATTTCTTGTCACAAAACGATATATCATAACCTAAAAAATATTTATCCGGTTTATTAATCATATGTATTTGAATTGAAAATACATATTATGAACTAAACAAATTATTACCTTATTTGCTTGACCAATACGATGAGCTCTTGAAAAAGCTTGTATATCATTGTGAGGATTCCAATCAGAATCATAAATTATGACTGTATCAGCAGTTGCCAAATTAATTCCCAAACCACCAGCCCTTAAAAATAAAATATAAAATATAACACTTTTGCATACAGCATGAATTTGTATTTGAAATATAATATATTCATTTATACTAGCTCTTAAAATTATTCTTTTAGTTTTATACTAATATAAATAAAAATTAATTTTATGAATATAATTCTTATTCATTAAAAAAACTTATATTTAATTAAAATACCTGGTTGAGAGCAAGAATACAAATTGTTGAGCACCAGGAGCATTGAATCTATCAATTGCTTCTTGTCTTTGATTTCCTGTTATAGAACCATCAATTCTTTCATATTTATAACCTTCTCCTTCAAGATAATCTTCAAGAATATCCAACATTTTTGTCATTTGAGAAAATATTAAAACTCTGAAAGTATTATTATAGGTTAATGTAATCAATTACTTACTAGATAAATACATAATTTCTGATATTAGTAATAAGTAGGGAACATATTTGAATCCAAATTGTATTTATTTTTGAATGTCCAAAAACATTGACTTTCAACCACAAAGTTCATTTCATACATCAATGAATTAAAAAATATAACCTTTTAGAGCATTTTTATATTTTAAAGTAATTTTTATATAAGAATGGATAAAATGTTTATAAAAATTTAGTTAAAATTCATTCTAAAAGAACAAAATTAATAATGATTTATTTTGCCTTGTCATATTTCTATTTTTATTCCGTTATCTTTTTACCGATCAGATAAATATGATGTCGTTGTTACCTATGATAGTTAGTATGATTCATTTTTTGGAAATAATTTTCAGACTAAAAAGAAGATAGGAGAACACGAATAATAAGATGTTAAGAATAATTATTAATAATAATCATTAATTAATAACAAAACAAATTTTCAATGTCAAAAACAATTTTAGGAGCATTTTTATTTAAAAAATGTCATGAGTGCATTCATTCATACTTTTCTTGTTTTTTTAGAGCATTTAAAATCATTCCCTAGAGATTAGAATTCTAAACCACTTTTTCAGTGAGTTTAAATAATTTCTTTATTTTAAGCTCACATTAGATGGATTTAATAAATTAATATTCATTATTTATTTTTTGTTATAAAATATATTCGATTTACCGGTGATTTGTATCATGGAGTATTTTAAGCATTTTAGATAATAAAACTAATTTTCCAGCTGCTCTAGTGAGACCACCAATTTCATAACTTCCATTGATAGCCGTTGGAGCTTCTTGAGCAGCCGCAGGAAAAGGTATGGATGATTACAACACTTTTTTAAATCCATCATAATATTTAATAAGGACACTTGCTGTCCTCCACCTCTTGGATTTAGTGCTTCAAAGTTTCTTGTTAATATATATTTATAGTATTTCTTTTGCATTGGAGATAATTCAACACGTACAATAAACTCTGATTTTGAAGGCATATTCTAAAATTGTATTAATAATAAATAGTAACACATATTTTTTTTCATAAATAAAATAAAAATGTACCTTCAAAACATCAGCTTTTAATCTTCTGAGCATATGAGGTCCTAACATTTCGTGAAGACGTTTGACTTGTTCTTCTTTTGAAATATCGGCAAATTCGTTTTGAAAAACTGTTAGGTCATTAAATTTCTCAGGTGTCAAAAAATTTAATAAATGGAATAACTCTTCTAGATTGTTTTGCAGAGGAGTACCAGTTAATAGTAGCTTATTACGTATATTGTAGCCAGCCAAAAGCCTAAAAAACTGCAATTCAACAATAATATTAAGTTAAATTAAGAATATAACCTAATTTATAGATAGTTTTTATTTAATTACTTTTGACTGGTTGCTTTTAAGCCTGTGAGCTTCATCCACAACTAACACAGCCCATTCAATTGATCCTAACAATGGGGCGTCTATTGAAATTAGTTCATAACTTGTAAGTAACACGTGGAATTTAACTATGCCTTTTATCTTATTACAACGTACACCAGAACGAGTATCATCAAATGAAAATTCATTTTCTCTAATTGTCACTCTAGAGTCCTTGTCTCCTACATAAGAGACAACATAAAAGTCTGGTGCCCATGTTTCGAATTCACGTTCCCAATTAATAAGTGTCGATAATGGTACACTCACCTGAAATTTAAACAAATAAAGCAATAAATAAAAATAAAAGATTAACGGTCTTGTACCACTCACCAAAAATGGACCTTTGCAATGTCCTTCTTTATAAAGAGAGTATAAAAATGTTATAGTTTGAATGGTTTTGCCAAGCCCCATTTCATCAGCTAATATAGTATCAATGCCTTGACCCCAAGAATATCTTAACCAGTTTAAACCTTCTAACTGATATGGATGCAATTCCATACCAGTATCGCTGACATAATCTGGTTGCTTTTCGTACTTCTTTTTTAAATCTGATACTGGCTTGTCAGGGGCTCCAACAAATTTGCGACTGAAAATAAATGTAATGAAGATGTGATTTTAAGTTAAATAACTTAAAAAAATTATTTGAAGTAAAACAATGTAAAATGTTTCCTTTAATATTTTAAAGATCATTTCTATTATAAAGATAAAAAATATACAAATGCAACCACAACCGTTCTTCATTTATGATAAATATTTAATAACATACCAAGTAAGCCCCATTGTTGCTTTAGGTGTTTCTTCGTCATCAACTGAATCTTTTTTGCTACTGCCCTTTTTACCTTTAACTTTTTTGGTTTTCTTTGATGTATCACAAGATGCTCTTAGTTCCTATTAAAAACAAAATATACATAACAAGTGGATAATTTAAGAAATTAAATGTTAAATTTACCCAATAATAATCAATGAATGATTTTAAATCGGTATATTCAGGATTTTCATGCTCCCATGTAGCTAAGCTATATGGCAAGTCTCGCCATTTAACTAAATACATCATACGTGCATCTCTTAAATGCTTATGATTTAGAATCCTATGGACTAATAGCCATTCTGGTTTTACACCATATCTAAAACACATATATTTTTATAATAAATACAGAACAATATTACATTGAATTTAATGGTAATACCTGTAAAATTTTTCTTCTAAAGCAGTTTGATCACCACCAACCTCACGAAGTCTTTTCCATCGGTTGTCCAATTCATCTAATGGTTCTTCTAATTTAGGTGGTTCATCCATATCATACTTTCGCATATAACTTCGAATAGTAATTGGATGAAAAACTTCCATCTGTATCATATGTTTGATTGTTTACAATCAAAAAAGGTAATGATATAAATTTCAATATTATAGAGGAATATTACTTGAACTTCAGACACCCAGTCACATTTCCAGTAACTCTGATCTTGCCATTTCACAAAGTACTCGCGTTGCCTTTGTTGCTTATTACGCCGCCTGTTAACTTTTTCAGATTGTTCATCAACTGGTTTATTAGGATCTTCTGGTATTGGTTTCCAACGCCAAGTTAAGATTTTTGATACTTTTCCAGGTAATGGTTTTGCCTAATGGTATATCATAATAAAAGTAAATTATTGTAATATGAATTGTTAAAACGAGTTAATTGATTTCAATTCATTCTTACTGAACATCGAGGACACTTCCAATCACCATCAGGTACATCAGTAATAGGTGGACTTAAACAAAACGTATGATAAGCGGCTGGACATGAATCACAGCATAAAAGTTCACCTCCATCTTTACATACTCTGTTATTGTAATAAATAATGTATTAGTTTTAAGTTAATCAAGATGTTTTTTTTTAGATGGCAAAGATTAAGTATTAATCAGTATCAAGATTTAAGTACCTGCAAAATTCTTGATGTTCGTCTTCTTCTTGTTCTTGACCACCTTCGCTTTCACAATGTGGACAAGACCATTTTCCTTCAGGGGTATCTTCCAACTCTGGATCTAAACATACAAGATGATATGCTCTTGGACAAGTATCACATAAGATAATCTCCCCTCCTTGTTGGCAGACCTCACAGTAGTCTTGATGATCTGTTTGCTAATGTTAAAATCATTGAATATATTAAGGTTTTGTCTTATACATTCAAAAATATTTATAATTATCAATATAGACTTATATACACTTACTTCATATCCTTCTTCTCCATCACCACTACCATCTGGAAATTTGGAAGTCATTTTGGTCTTTTTCTTCTTTTTGGACTTATTACCAATTTTAGTTTTTGCTTTCTTTTTAGGAGCATCAGGATCTTCAACTTTCTTTTCAGGTACTTCAGCTTCAGCAGATGCACCTTCTTCAGCTTCTTGCAGCATTTGCTCAAATTCTGCATCAGAATCACCTTGAGTGTCTCCAGTCCCAACACCTTCAGCATCATCATCCTAAACAATAAAATATAACAATTATAAACATATTAGCAAGTAAATGAACATCCCATAATTTCCTAAGAAATTAATTTTAATTTAAACTAACAGAACTTGCTTGTTTGCGTTTTCCAAGCCTAATTTTTAATGTGGGAACTTTAGAGGTTGATCCTTGTGAATTTCTCTTATTACCACCACCACTACGCTTAGCACGATTACTTCGTTTTTTACTCTTTTTTTCTTCTACTTCTACTTCTTCTTCTTCTTCTAATTCATCTAATTCATCCACCGATCTTGACTGAAAAATAAACAAGTTATATAGTAAAACTTAATTAACTTGTGTAAATATAAATTGTACAATCCATTTAAGTTATGAAGTGCAGATATTTGGATATTATAGTTAAATTTTATTTATAACTGTAATTAAATGCTTCTAAATATTTATTCTTATACAACACACACCTTGTGTCTAGAAGTTGAACTTTTAGGCTGGTATTCAGGTTCTTCATTTGCTTCAAATTCTGGCTGTTCTTGATGTGGGTTTTGTTGGCAGAAGTCACGCCACTTTGCAGCAACTAACATCATCATTTTAGCAATCACAACCTATAAAGAAAAAAATTATAATACCTATCTAAACTTAAGATAATATTGAAATTTCACCTTAGGATTTTCCTTGGCAAGAATAGGCCTAACATGTTGCTGAAATAATTTGTAAGTGGTTAAATTTTGATAGTCAGCATCAGTGTAGTCAATTGAAACATCTTGTAAACCAAATGTTTGACAGACTTCTTCAACTGATGGCATTCCAGCTAAAATAAGTAATAAAAAAGGTTAGTTTTTATTCATTCTTATTAGGTAACATTTAAAAAAAATTATAGTTAAGTTAAATTAAGCCGTACTGCCATTATTATCTTGAGATGTACTGGATGTACTAGGTTGATGATGCTTAGAAGACGAGTTTTTTGATTTCTTAGACTTTCGATTGGAATAATCTGAGTCATTAGCGGCAGTAGTTTCTTCTTCAAAATTACCAAAATCACTTTCCTATAAAAATAAATATATCTAATTAGGTAGCTACAAACTTAAGGCGAGATTTAATATTTAATTAGAACAAATACCTCAGCGCTATCTCCACCTCTTTTTCTTTTCTTCCTTTTCTTTTCTTTTTTAGAATCACTCTTTGCTTTACGCTTTTTACCTCGCTTCTTTTTTCGACCATCAGGATCATATTCATCATCCTCCTCCTAAACAAAATAAATAATTAATAAACAAAAATAAAATACCTATTAAAAATAAATGAACCTAATTACAAACTAATTAAAAAAATAAATTATAATATTAAATTATAATACTAACCTCTACACGTTTTTCTTCCTCAGAATCAAACGAGTTTTCTACACGACTTGATGGTTCATCAAATTCTTCTAAAAATAAATTAAATGTAAATTATTTCACTAAGTAGATAATTGTACAACATAAAATAAATTGTATTTAATAATAAAAATCTAAAACTACAAGAGTACCTACCTATTTATTATTCTGAGATAATTATACTCGCAATTTTATTTTTATGAGTAAATATTGGCAAAGTTATAATAAGACAGTATTAAAACAAAAAAATACAATACTTATTACAAAGTATATACTGATTAAGCTACCTACTTACTTCTTTATATAAAATACGTGTGTACATTTAGGTACCTACTTATATTTATGATAATCTAATTCATGACTTAAAATAACTACCTACTTTTATTTATATTAAGACTACTTAATAGTTATTTTGAAATTAAAGGTTTATTTATGTACAGCGAGATCAAAGATGAGTTAGGTGATCAAGGGTTAAACAATTGAGTCATAATTTCAATAGGTACAATTTGTTTTTTGATATATTATACTTGTTTAACTAACAGGATCTTAAATTTATCTTCAAGTAGGTACCTAAATAACCACTTAGTTGGATGGTCAATAACGGGAAGGAACAAGAATACAAAATGTAGGTACATATGTGTGAAGTCACAGGCTAATTAATGATAGGTAACAAAAGACACAGAGTTGGGTAATGGGCATGTTGGCCAACATTAATGAGTTGATAAGGAATTGGGCAAAGATGTCAGTAAGTAGAAAAACTGAGTTGGCTCGTGAGAAATCAAAGTTGAAACCTTTTCAATTTTCAACGATAAAATCAAAACGTAAGCAGGAGTGCAGGATGAAGAAAAATCAAATTAGCGTTAGCCGGTGGGGGGGGGGCATTCGGACAGGTAAAGAGGTAAACCTTGTGGGTACGAGGTAACGTGAATAATATTAGGAATAGATATAGGTAGGTAGTGTAATTATCATCAATATTGGCCTAGGCCGTGAAAAATCCAGCGGCGGCACCGTTCCACCATTTTGTTTACGGTTGGCCCCATTCGCGAAAACTCGGCGGCGGCACGGCCCTAATGAGCCGATTAGGCGACGGTGAAGGGGAGGGGGGTAACGAGACAGAACGGCGGTGGACGGTACGCGCGCGCCGCGGGGACGACGAGACCGGCGGCGAAAAAACCGCCGTCGTCCTCGTCGACGGGACAGAGTATTATTACCGGTGAAAGACTCCTCGACTTCCTCGTCCGATGCCATTGCGTTTGCCGGTGATCTACTGGCCGCCGCTGTACACGTTGGATATCACCATCGGACGCGGACACCACGACGGACGGAGCAGCGAATGCCGTGCGGTCGTACTTGAACAACACGCGCACCGTCGTTGTCGGTTTGTTGTGGTTTTGTCGCCGTTGTAGCTGTTGTTGTTGTTGTTGTTGTTGTCGTAGGGCGACGCGACAACCGTTGGCGGCGAACAGCGGTGGACGCCGGGAACGGAAAACACGAAACCGCCGAAATGAAAAAAAATTAATAATAATAATAATAAACGATATAAGTGTAATATCGCGTTGTAGACGGTTCGCGTTGTTTGGTTATTGTCTTTGGAGTACCCACACGGGGGAAAAAACGCGATCGGCGTTTGTGCGCGTGCGCACTGGATGCCGCGCTTGTGGAAAACAGCGCCGCGGTTTCGGGTGGTGGACGATTTCGGAACGACCGCGTCCAAGACCGACCGGTCGGTGTTGTGCGGTGCGCGGGGGAGCGGTTCAGCGGTGCGGCGGTGTTGTTTGTGTCGACTCTTTAGCTACACCGTTGTACACAAACACACGTACGACGTGGGTGAGCGGGAAATAGTGGTGGTGGGGTGGTGGTGGTAGTTACGTCAAATGTTGGGTGGAGGGGAACAGGGAAAAATTATTACGGGGAAAAAGAGAATGAAAAAAAAACGGAGGAAAAAAGGAAGGGAATCACGTATAAAATTTTTAATATTATGCTCAATGCTCATGCCATTGCTCCGGCTGATGGTTCGCGCTCCCGATCCGGGCGATGTTTCAAGTCAGGATTGCAATGATTGCATTCATTATTTAAATAATAATATCATAACTATATAAACTTATTTCATTTCGTTCGGTACGAGAAGGACATCTATACATAATTATGTAAACCTATTCTTTACTCTATGATGTAAACAAAACATTTTTTATTTATCGCCGTGGTATAACAGGTTTTTCGTCCGAAAAATTGTTAGTGAAAATAAAATGAAAGGTTCTGCCGCCGTAGAGTTCCGCACCGTACGATTTCGTTGTATTTCCTATTCTGTATTTCTGTATTCAGTTTTATAATAATGTATTCGGTATTGGTTTTAGTCTATAAGTTCCTAATATCAGTTCAGCCGGTCAAATACAAGTTACAATCTAAAAAAAAATGCGGGCGGGTTGAGCTAATATTATGCCATAATATGCCCATATTACTATAGCCTATAATGCTATCGCCATGATAAATATAAATATATATTATTGTGGATTCTTGCAAAATACTAATGGGCATTCGGCACCGACGTCCGACCCATAGAGTAAAGAATAGGTTAGGTTAGGTCCGACCACTCCGACGACAACGCCTACCTATATAGTATACAAGAACTAACCTACAAAATACAAATGTGAAATGATTTGTACTTTGAATAATCTAAGACCGCGTGAACAATACATACGTAAATAATATGATATTCGTTTGCATGCGATCCCGAATGTTTTTGAATACCTAGATAGGTTTCTAACCTAACCTAGAGGTACGATCGCTAGCAGATATTAGATTCGTTTATTGAAATAATCAAAAATACAATAATTATATCACACCCAAAGCTCAGCGGACCGGAGACTTCCTACCTAACTTAGCGGATTCTAGTGAGTGCATAAGCGCAGATTCCAGAGACCTCGCAGTGGGTGTGCGAACGTTTTTTTTGGTGGGAAGTGGAGTTAGACGGGACATGTCTCGACTTGACGACTTACCATTCACCAACCGGCAACCCTTACATCATTCTTGGTTTTGGTACTGGTTTTCCTTCGTCCTTCGACCAGCGTCCACCACCTTAGACATACTACTCTGCACGTGTGTTTCCTTTTCATAAACCGGTCTGATAACAATTGATCCCGTGCTTTAGACTTCGCGTTTTGGGGAGAGTGGAGATCTCTTCACGTGCTGACTGCCGGCCGGAGTCTTTCCGGCTTCCACTCAGTTATAATTATAGATACAATATAATAGTTAAAAAATGTATAGTTAAATTATAATAGCTGTAGACTATATTATATAGGCATATAGCCTAATTATTAACCAAACGATCAAACATGGGCAGAAGTTAAAGTTTGGAGGGGGGGCCTCAGTCACCCTACCACTGATGGTGATTAAAAACGACCCAACAAATTAGGATTAACATTATTCAGGGTTAAAAGTTGGATGAGTATGCTTACACAATCGTCAATGATCAATCACTGTTAATACATTACTTATACATAAGACATTATACATATTATTATACAATATGATACATGGAACGCTTAATGCTGTTAAAAGCTAGTTGTTTTTTCGTGCGTTTAGACAAATAAACGAAAGAAAAAATAATATACTTCCAGAAGTCCAATTTCAATTTTAAAAAAATATTTAAATTCCGCATTATACATTTTAGGTTATGTAGGAAATGGATTTTCGATTTTTTTTTATTAACACTTAAGTAAAGGTGAATTAAAAAAAAAAAAGAAAATTAATTTCATACTATACTATTTAAAAACAATACAAAAAAAAATAGAAAATATATTTTCTACATCACATAGAAAAGAGAATAAGGAATTATGTTTTAAATATTAAAATTGGTAATTTTGGTACTGGGTGAATTTTTCCTCTGCTTTTTGAGACTTTTATGTTGACATTTTTTGATCGCAAAATATAGTGACGTGTGACTGCGCGTATGTATACATTACGGATTTCCAAGAATCTTATTCTTTTATAGTTTATCTTTAATTACATAAAGCATTCCGGGAACTCGCGCGTAATAACGATCAGTCAGTACACACATAGTCACGCACCACTAACGATGGATATAGAATATTGCCTAAATCCGACCCCTTAAAAATGGTACGCTTTCAACAGCTTTAAAACTATATGGATTAGCTCCTATGGAATTTTCTTCTCTTTTGAACAGTGTGTGGTTTAATTGAACAGATTTAGCCTGTTCTTATACCAATCCACGGCTTGACCTGCATGTTTTCATATAATATAATTTATACAATAGTCAACTAGCAATAATCGAACATGCAGACTATCTAAACCAAATAAATAATTTAAGCGTGCACAGGTCCCCTTAATAGGGGAGGCAAGACTGTAGCTGAGAATGTCCTGGCGTCTGAACTCCACCTCCCCCATAGATGTAGTATTGTAGTTCTATTAAACCATAATATATTGAACTACAGGGTGTTTCTGAAATAATTTTTCTTAGTTGACAATGTAAAATAATGCGTTAATTAATCATGTATTTTCAATAACAACAAATGACTATCACCACTGTTTATCTTGTAGTGTTCTCATACAAATCAATGTGCCACACCATTTTTTTTCAGTCGGCGATTCGAGGGTGAAAAACGCGCGACAAGCGCGAAAATGATGTGACATCTCGATTCATATGAGAATTTTGCAAAAAATACAACTTGACCATTTATTTTTACATTCAAGATAATTTTCTAAAAATAAATTGTATATAAATCCAGATTTTGAAGATAAAAAAAAAATATCAAAAAATCTTCGTTGGTCTGTTAGGTTAGGTTCATAGTCTTCATCACTCTGAATACGCAAATAGGTACTAATTACCTCATCCATTTCAGAAGCACCCAGGGATGGGCCACTTAATGTTACTAGAGGGCCAATTTTTTGAGTTCAAAAATCTAGTGGGCCAGAGAATATCGAAATCAAAAAAAAAAGAAGCTATGTTAACTATACCTCTATAAATAATATAATATTTTAATAGTCAATATTAGATAAGAATTCATATCCTCGTTTTACAATAAACATTACATCCATTTTAATAATTTTATAAATATGATAAAATAAAATAGAGAAAATTCCTAACATTTTATTTTATTTTTATAAAGTAATTTGAAATGTAGCACGGGCCAGTTAAAAATAGTACGCGGGCCGCCAGTTGCCCATCCCTGATCTATAAGATCAGAACTATACGGTTAGTCCAAACATACAAATCCGAAATACCACAGTAGTTTTCAATGAGTTCCTATGTTTTAATAATAATAACATCTTCAAAAAACGATGAAATAGAAAACATAATTTTAACTTTTAAAATAATATATTTTACTAAATTCCATGCATCTTATGACGACAGTGTTTAATATTTTAAAAACGTCTATGACTTCTTCATAATAAACACTATATTATGTGCTCGATACTGTTCAATACACATATTTAAGAGTCCATATAATTTTATAAGTATTTTACAACTTTGTTTTAATAATATTTAGTTTTGAGAAGAAACTATGAATTTTATGTTGGGTGTCTGATTATGAAAAATAGTCACTGACTAATAGTCAAATGGTCTATCACAACAAGTGAACCATTTTATTCATTCTTCACATATTATATATGTTATGGGCAATGTTTTCCTGCCCGAGCAATGTGAAACCACGATTTTTTTTAGTAACCAACTAATATTATTTTTATTTTCATTATAAATTATTGTATTATTACCTTTTGGCACATAGATTCCATTTTTCATACACGAACAGAGTAACGAAGTATACGTGTAGTGTTGTGTACAGTATAAAAACTCGACAGGTTTGTCGAAAATATCAATTATTGTTCATATATTGTTATTTGTTGACTGATTTAATCAAGACAGCTATTATTTTTATCATTCCGATATGGGAAACATATGATTCTTAAATAGGCAGTACCTACGATAGGTAACAAAAATAAGCTTATACTCAGTCTTTCAAAAATGTCATTGTTAATTGTAAAATTACATTGTATTTAATTTATTATAAAAATAATATAATGATAATATTAGTTAATTTTTTTTTTCATTTTATTAATATTATATTATAACAATTATTACTATTATTATAATTGTTTTTTAAAAAAAATATTATAAATAGGTAAAAATTAAAAAACATTTAAAAACTTAATAAAACAATGCTATAAATTATTATAACTAGCCAATAGGTAATAATAAAATTATAATTTATAATGAAAATAAAAAATAATATTAGTTGGTTAGTAAAAAAAATCATGATTTACATTGCCCGTAATAAGTATATTATATACCTTATATTGTTCTTATTTGTTCAATACATTTGTAGATTGTAGGATTTTAGGATTGATTTGTGGTTAGCTACCGTATGAGAAGTGGGGTATTATCACAGAACAACCAGTACACCTAACCACAGTTGAAGCCACGGACTAAGATTTAAAGCAAGGTGGATTGATATATCAATAAATTGATATAATAAATATAATAAATTGATATAATCAATCCACTTTGATTTAGAGGAAATTCTGTAGCGGCAAACGGAGAAATTCGGAACGTCCGTTTGCTAAACGAAACTGTTAACGTTTGCAAACAACGCCATGATCCAGCACTTGGTCTGCAGTTTAGTTCTAGTAACTAGAACCGTGGTTGACTTTGTTTATACTTTTGCCTATCGTTATCATTGTATCACTATCACTTTTTATGTCATACACCACGACCACGGTTAAACAAAATCCCGTACTAAACCAAGCGCTCACGAATTTCTACCTTTTCAACGTTTCAACGTTGGCGTTTGTTCTGCAAAAAGTTTTCCGCTATAGAATTTCCTCATACTAAGATATATCAGCTTAGTCCGTGGCTTAAGCTGTCTTATTAATTTATTACTAAAAATATATACCTTCATTTATTATGATGATTATTAAGAATTATCTGACATGTGCAAAGGAGACAAATTACGTTTTGCTGAACCAGGACTATTGGCAATTGGCAAAGATGCAACGTGCAAACGCAAAGTAGCAAGTAGCAAGCACAAAGTAAGGTTTTAATTATGGGTAAAATGAGCAGATTATCTCACAACTTTCATCCAAGGACAGTTTTATTTATATGCTTATATTTTATCTAAGGTATAATAATAAAACTATATAGGTATATATAATAATACCATATATATGACGTATGCAGGTTTACATTTTTAAATTGATTAACTACATACGTCTATACTAAACTAGAAAATTAACTTATATCATCGAATAAATCTTGTTTCGCCATTTTGTTGGTTGCCAAATTAACATTTATATGTAGATAAATAATATGTATATATTTGGGATTTCAAAATGTTACATAAATAGTTTGCAATTTTTATATCCATGGCCATTTTACCAACCCAAAACATTGCGGATGAGCTTCAATTATTTTTTATTCGTTTTATTCTGAATACCTATGATTTAGTATAGTATCTATAGAAATATATGAAGTTCAAAGTTCCATATAGATAAGTAAATGTCGTGGTAACGTTTTATAACGTATAATTAATTCTGTTTGCTAAGTACGTTTCGTATACTTATAATTTATTAATAATGATAAAGATTGTCAGTCAAACTTATTATCTGCAGACTAGGTATACAACTATTACCCATATAGTTTTAAACATGATTTACTTACTACTTAGGGCACCATCGTTTTAAATAAACTATTAAAAATATTAAATAAATCTGTTTAAAAAATCTAAGGGCGAATAAGGATCGTCATCATCCCACCTTAAATTCGGCTCTGGTCCATTTGGTAGGTAATTACTATAAGTTAATAATTTTTTGACTAGCTCAATAATTTCCTTTTGGTCATTGATCGCTAAGAAAAAATTCTGACAACTATAAAATCATTATTATTTTTAAATAATTTCAGAAAGTCTAGTTTTAATTATTAGGGTCCATTGAGAATCGTTACCTAATCTTTCTGGGCCTCCACACGAGAGTCCCAGTAGTCTTGTTTCTGAGAAATAAAATAAATAATAATAATAATATCAAATTTACAAATTTTATCTTTGTTTCTTATCCGAAATTTATTACGAATTAATATTATATATCATATTATTGTTAGACTTTCATGCTAAACATTGACTTTATATAATAAGTCTTACTAAACACAAAGTGTTCAACCCCTCCCCCCCTACAGACATGGAAAGAATATAAATGTATTTATTATATTAATTTAATCGTTATATTATAATATGTCATTATTATTATGATAAACCCCCATATTATAAATTCCTGTCTACAGCACTTGTGTACCTATAACAATAACAAATATGAAATAACAATATTATACATTTAGTATATTATAATAGTATAACGAGAAGGTAAAGAGTTGGTATCATAGATTATATTTATATACGCCTAGTAGATAATATATATATATATATACGTATTATCTATGTTCTATCTTTTGTATACAATAAAGTACCGATTATAGGATTGTTATTGTTTTGATATTTTATGATATTTTTAATTATACATTAATTTTATACTTGATGACCGTGGCTGTTGAATAATTTTTGTACAAATAGTATTTAATTAACTACCGAGCTATATATACTTATTAGTTATTACTAATAAAATTTAAATATTTTTAAACACAATTATTAAAGACATTAAATTTTGATAAAATATGAAACCGTCCATCATTATTTATTGAATTATTTTTTTTTTATATTTATTCGACTTGTAATATTGTACAATATTGTACATGACTACATAGGTCATCTAAATTTGCATAGTTAACCTTAACCGTATTAGTTCCTTGTTTGTAAATTAAATTTGATAAAAAAACTGGAAAAAATACTATTGATAAACATGGTATTTTAGATTCTGAGCGAAGCAATAAATGTATTGATTTTACAATGATGTGTGTTTTTTTTTATTTTTTTTTGTGTCTGTCATTACCTTTTAGGACAGTAAAAGTGCTTGGATTTTCTTCAATAGTAACTTTTCTGATAGGAAAGTGGATCTAGTTGGTACCTTGGGGGGTCAAAAGTAAAAATTTCCCAGTAATTTTCAAAAGCGCCGTGAAAAACAAAAGAAAAATTAAGAAAAAACGGGAATTTTTACGCAAAATCTGTTTTCGAGAAAATCGATTTTGGTTTTTTGTGCAACTCAAAAACAAATAACCGTAGATACTTGAAAATTTCACTGAATGTTTATATTAGCATTTTCTATACACGATAAAATTTCGAAAATAATTTGACTCTTTTTGAGCTATTTACGGACATTGTCAGTTTTCAATTTTATTAGTTTTTTTTTCTGTAAATATCAATACAATTTTATTTGTTGGGTAAAAAAACCGTGAAAATGTAATATAAGGCTCCTGATATTTCGTTCTAATAGCAGTTGAAAAATATTAAAAATACATAGGCATAATTTTTTTTTATAAGCATTTAAAGTTCATATTTTGACGAAATTTATCAAATTTATAATTTAATAATTATTTTGTAGTTAAAAATTTATAAATTGTTCAACTTTTATAGCTAAGGATTGAAAATTTAAATCAAGGTTCCACGTAAACAGGTTATATATAAATTACTTTATTCACAATAATATCATCAAATATACTTGGTAATATCATAGGCTGACTGACCGTTTTCGCTCAGAATCGTTTTTCTTATACAATGATATTATATCATGAATTCAAATTTAACACCATCCAGTACAGTGACCCACTTGTAACCTACTGTACAGCAGAATGACATCCACTTACCCACCTTTTTAATATTAAAATACAATACCCATATAGGCCATATAGATATAATATATATTAGATACTAAAAGCAAGTAGTTTTTAGTTTTTAATGATAAAAACGTTTTAATTGATAGGACTGAAATATAGAAAAAAACTGAAATTGTTATTTCTATTACCTATATTAATTTCTAGTTGATTTTTTAAAATGAAAATGGAATTTATTAGATTTATTTAATAGTTTAGGTAATTTGGTATTGAAATTATAAATGTTAGAAGTTATTACATATGTATAATATGTTTCCAATTAGTTCAATTGTTTCAATAGAAAAATTTTAAAATCATCTATCAAAATAATGTATTGTTATATAGTTTTTTTTAAACTGAAGTTGTTTCTCGACTGATTTTTATCAATTTGAATTTAATTATCTACTAATTATTACTTATACTAATAGGTATACTTATAAACCTACTATATAAATATTCAACATGCATAAATGTATAAATGTTGGGTTGGTATGGTTTTCAAAATGGAAATTATTTTATAAGAGTTAAGACCAAACGAAATATCTCTCGATACAAAACAAAAAAAAGAGGCCAAGAGAGCAAAGGCAGATGCTCCTGAACAGATTATCGATCGCTCAGTCTTGGTTTTTAATGAAAATGTATGTACATAAACGAGGGTGGGATTGGTGAAGGCGGGGAGCCATTCCCTCTGCACACCCCGCCGAACCTTTGACTGGAATAAGAGAATCATCCATAATTTTTTATTAATACAAGTGTGGTAACTGTATCTGGCCAAAAGGTCTTGGTATAACTGTACAGTAATGCCATTGTCATTTATCCCTTAAATCTAAAACAATAATTATATCATAATCTTATAAACCTATATTAATATAGGTATAAAATTAACTGAAATACTACAAAAAGTTTATTTAAATAATTATAATTCATTGTTTATAACTACAATTAATTTTTTCTTATTTCTTTGAACATCTTTTATAATAACTGCCGTGTAGCCATGAAGGTTATAAGCTGTAGTGCTGCATGTTTATCCATCATATTATCTAAAATGTTTTGAATATTTTTCTTTACGCTTCTAATACATAAGTAAATTCATTACATTTTCTGTTTTATTGATTTTAATTACAATTTATGTTTTTATAATTTAGCGATTAGTTATAATTTTAAATAATTTTTTTTTTAAAATGAATGTTATTTTTTTAGAAATTTTGTCAAATAAATTGTTTACTATAAATTAACGTTTTGCCATTTTGATGTTTTCTTTAATTTATTATCTACATTTTAATAAAAGCTTATATCTTTAATCATCATCAGCTTAGACGATTATAGTATTATAATTTATAGGTACCTAGCTAAATATATTATATCATTATTATTATAAGACAATATATTTATTGGACACTGTAATATTCGTAACCCGCATCCGCATGAATGTTGTCAGGTTGTCTACTTGTCTCCGTCCTACCATTGATTATAAATATTATTTATAATAAATGGTCCTATTAACAGATAAAATAGCATATTTTACGTTCAGAAGAATCCATTTTCCTTTGTTATAATGTTATCTTAGAGTTAATTTACCTATTATCAAATTTAAAGTTAAGAATATTATCAACGGCCCCAAGTATGCTTTGTATGAAATTGTAATTTTGAAATAAGTTAGGTATGAACATTTTAAAATTGTAATTATTTTGTTAAATGCTCATAAATAAATCACAACAAGTAAAATTCTTATTTTTAAATTTTATAATATATCTATCCATTATAATTTTAAAAATAACAGATGGATTATTCTGAACGTTAAGTTTTCCATGTAGGTACATAAGTATACGTTAGTAAGACGGAGACAACATAGGTACGCGGGTACTACACTACGACACAACAACTATAAATTATATCTAATCTAATCTATTAATAAATCGAAGAATTTTCTAATTATAAATGCAAATTTGTATCTTTAAATAAATGTGTATAAAGTATATACAATGAACTACCTAATCTACAATAGGTAACCGTTTGGGTTTGACAATCGATAATAAAATTAGTATTGTGTGGGATAGCATAATTTAATTAGAAAAGTGGATTAAAATATTTGTAAAATTGTAATATTATATAAAAGGTAGGTTCATAGACGATAGACATAAATACTTAATACAATTTATATGTTAATAATAATTGACTTACATAGGTACCTATATATTCCTTACCAATTTATCATCATTTCAATAAAATTATAGTATCTTTTAGTCACTCATAGTAGTTAAAATTATATTGATTCATTACAACATAATACAGAACTCAAAGACTACAACACAAAGCGCTGCACTACACTTCAACGCGCTATGAAAAAAAAGGATTATCAATACTCAATAATTAATATACAACAATATTCCTATTATATTTACAATAAGAAATATTTGATATTATGTTACCATAGAAGAATGTCATGCGTTATATTATATATATACATGCATAATGTTATTATTTCTGTATTTACTATTTTGTCATACCTAGGTACATGACATTTTGATTTTTGACTTTATTTTTCTAATTATATTTGATTAAGTACCTATTAATATTATGTTTTATACTGTAGGATGTTTTAAGAATTTGCTAAAATTTACTACTCAGGAGAGTTTTAATAACATAATGTGTTTATAGATAAATCATTGTTAATATATTCATATCAGGCATCATAGCTACTTGGCAGAGTTTGACTTGTTATGGGGAGGGGAGGGAGTCCTAAACTATTATTACAAAATATATTCCTATTTTTGGAGTTTATCTTTTGAAGATTAATAAAAATAATGTTTGTTTACAATGTTAAATGTATTTTGTTAATTTTGTTGAAAGGTTAGGCACCTCCTGCTTAGTCGTTACATGTTTCTGGTTATAGTTAGAAATTAAGAAGATAATATAAAAGGCACAAAGACAATTTTTTGTTTATTAATTAATACGTACCACGTACGTGATTATACATAGAATTACAAAATCAATCTATATGACTTTATGTATACGGGCAACGAGCCTACAACGATCATAAATATTTGTTGGTATATTACCAAGTACTACTAAATCATTTCACTATAGTAACAATGACTAAGTAAAAAGTGTGTTGCGTGTGGCGTAAATGATCAAAATTCAACGATATTGCAGTAGGTACCAGATAATTATTATAAATATTGTGAGTATTTTTTAATTTTTATTATATACGAAACAGATGGTAATATATATTTTCTTAATTTTAAGATTAATAATTATTACAAATATTAATATTCAATAATAAGTATTTTTTAAAATTATTTTGTATGATTGGAATAATAAAATGGAAAAAATTATAATAGGATAAGTTAATAAGATATTATATTATGTATTATATATTTTATATAATATATATTGTAAGTTTGTAACATAATGCATTTTAATTAAACGTTTAAGATATAAATAGACAAGAAACAATTGACAAATTTTAATTATTTAATATTAATTTGCTACCTATTTTGCTTCCATAATTTTAGCTCCATCTAGGATCATATAACGAAACTACGTGCTAGCTCTTTTGGTGTTTATTGATTGCATATCCTTGTCGCCGGAACACAGTGCAGCATCCTGGTTTCATTTTTTTCATGCTACCTGTTTCAAATTTTTGTAAAACGCCCATTATTTTAACAATGTAGTTTTTGTTTTGTTTGTTGTGTCATTTTAATGTATTGAACGGATCGATTAAGTCTATAAATTTAATTAGTTCATAACGCACAAACGATTTTCAACGTCGTTATATTTATTATTAACTGTATTATGGCGGTGTGATTTCTTTCGGAAGCTGTTGATCCATCATAATAATTGGTGCGTTTTTCAGGAAAGTAGGCATTGATTGGCACCCGTGAGAAAGAATCAGCGCGAAAAAGGAAGCGCGTGCCCGTGGCGAAAGTAGTCGAAGGTTGTCGAATGATAATATACTTAGGTATAGTATTGTGTTATTTTTTCATCAAGTTTACTCGTATATAAAACAGTCGGTCTCTTTAAACGGATACTAGTGTAGTTTTAGGTTCTCAACAGTTGCTTTACTTACTTGTAGTGTGTCTTAGCTTATTTTTGTTTACAATTTCTGTGAGATATTAAGACGCTGATCCTTGTAAATAAGATACTTGTAAACTCACGTGATACACGCCATTGCGTGTATATATTATATTAGACGACTACTAATAGTACAGTAAGTTTTAAAAATGTCATTTTATACATAATTTATGTACCTATACATTTACACATTATTCATGAACTAAAAATACTCACCATTAAAACCATTTTTTTTAAATAATTTAAAAATCATATTTTGTTTTATAAAATAAATATTTCTAGATATATTTGGATTATTTTCGCTATTTCACGAACAATGAACATATTATTAAAATTTCCATATTTCTGAATGTCATATATATCATATTGAACATTGAGAAATGCTTAAGTTTCTACATAAAATGCTTACAACTTAATACTTCGAAAAATATATATACATACCTATATAATATCAATCTAAATTGCATCAATTAATTTATTAAAAAATAAAAAAGCTGATGAATAATGTAGTTTAAATTTTAAAATCGTAGTTTATTATTTTTATTTTATTACATAATAATATATTATATGTATAGTTGGCATACAAATGAATGAATAATAAATTAATTAGTTAAAAAATATAATGTACAGGTGTGTGGCACTATAAATAAATACTCGTGAGGTTTCAGGTTCAAAATAAATCCAAAAAAATGTTAATTGAATAATTTTGAACATTTGATTTTGGAAGTTTTTTTAGAACCAATTCTTTGGTAATCTTTGGTAAATTCATCTCTGCTCAGAATCATTTTCCAAATGATCGATGTTTTAATGAGTTCAAACTAATAACATTCACAGTAGGTAATAAACTTTAGGTTCACCTATATGGCTATATACTGACTATATTTTGTTACTTAAAGAATTAAATTATTTACATACTTCATAATTCAATAGGTATTGAACAAATAATTTAATGTTAACTTGTATATGAGTTGCAATTAATTATATATTCAATAATCTACGCTTTCACTACCTATAATATTCAATTAATTAAATAACAATTTAGAGTGAAACTAAAATGGGCAAGGGACGTTTGAAAATTAAAAATTACTTTTAAATACTTTTTTTGCCACAGTTTTTAAAAAATTCAAATAAATTACCTTTTTGTAAAGGAAAACTCGTGTCTAATATATTATATAGTTACTACATAAGTGCACGACACCTTTAGTTTGAGGCTTTTTAATATCTTATGAAAAAGTACAAGCGTATTTTCAATATGTTATAAACAAATACAAGCATATATGCGCATAAAAACAAATGGGTTTTTTATTAAAAACTTTTTTAATAAGATAATTACATTACTGGACAATCCTAAGGGGGCATAATAAATCAATTTTAAATTCTTCGATCAATATAATTTAAAATGCTTACAATAATTATTGTGTTCAAATTTTTTTCTATAACATATTTTTTTAGAAAACCGTTTATGAAGACTACAAAAACAACATGAAAACAATTAAAATTAATATTTTATACACCAAAGTTAATTGTTGGATACATTATGAAATGGGATTTTTATAAATTGAAATAAATCATGATGACGAATATTTCTCCTACGACCATAACGTGTAAAGAAGGGTCTCCGCTCAGACCATGTAATGATGATTTAGAGGTTGGAAACACAAAAGTCAATGAGGTTACAAACAATGGATATTTCGGGAGACAGTATCAAAAAGTACCCGATGTACGGATTACATCACCTGACGAACGACCATCCAAGAGCAAGTTTCGTGTCCGTGACGTTAGCCCTATACAAGTGCCTAGACATAAAACGAGCTCTACGTGTTATCGGATATTAGTACCCGAAACAAACACGGAAAAACTAGTACTTTTCGTTTGTCTTACAGTGTTTTTCACCTTACTCGTCTCGTTGGTGTATTTTTTCGTGAAAATAGAATGCACATTTGGAGCTAAAGATCAAAAATGTAAAAGTAAGTATACACGCTACAATAAATTTATTGATTTCATGATTAAATTGGTACAACATTTGCGATATAAAAACTAGCTAATAAATTAATTTCACCGGTGAAAAATATATACATAATGATATATCAAATTAATTTTCTAATTATAATTCCAAATTCTGAAAGAAAACTAGTGGAAACATTTGTTCATACAATTATTTTATTATTATTTAAAGTTTTTTCATCAACTATCTATTATTCAATAAGAATGTAATTGTGATTTTGAATACACGAGATTTAAAATGTATTAATATTAATTTTTGTAAAAAATTATTAACTTAAAAATTAAAATGTATTATGCGCATATTCACAATACATTTTTGTGATGCAATAACAATTGATCCAAAATTTATCAGGATAAGAAGTATTACTATAATTACAACCCCTATAGTCGCTTATATAACAGTCTAAAGAATGTCCACTATATTTTTTTTATATCATTCAAACAATTTTATCGGAAGTAAATAAAATAACCTTCAGTTATAATTCAGCGTTAAAAATGATTGCCGCCCGATTCGTACTTATAATATATTTCTATAAATTACATCAAGAAACCTTGCTTCCAGACTCCAGTGTCAAAAATTACAAAAGCATAACCACAAATAGCTATAAGGTTATACTTATACATATCTATAAAGTATTAAATCAAAACACACAATGTTGACAATAGTTCGAAAAAAACACGTATCAAGTACATAAAGTGTACATTATTTGTCAAAATCTTTCATAATAATATGACTTGTACAACTTTTAGTCATTAAAAATGCCTATAGGACATCAATGCGACCGGTTTTAATTGACCTTGACACTATTAATATTAACAATCATTAATCAATATTCAATAACAACGACATCTTACACTGATTATTATTATTAGGTATTATTATATTTAAATAATATTTATAATAATTTCAGTGTATTATTGTTTAATTATTATAGGTAACTGGTTCTCAAACAATGAACCCAACATATGTATGAAAGAAGAATGTGTTAAAACAGGTAGGTAATTATATATACATATTAGTATATTACATTAATTTTTTATAAGATAAATCGTATACCTAATTTGATCATTAAAGATCCCCATCGAATAAATGAAAAAAAACGGTCTGATTAGATTTTCTTGTAACAGTGTTATAACTTGTATTAATATTTGATACAACGCATCATTAAGGTTTTTTTCAAATCTATTGAGTATTTGAGTTAGTATTTTAAATTTTAATAGAATGAGATTTATAATTTGTGTACAATTTAAATTACATTTTACTATTACTAAAATACTTCTATAACACATTTTTACATAGGTAAAATTACTTAAATGAATTTTAGTAGTTAATTGACAAAAAGATTTTTTTATTTCAAATACGACATTTATATTAATAAGTTTTATTACACATTGTATTAAACACTATTTAGTTAAATAATTTTAGTGTTTTAAAGTTATGCTGTCTTACATTTTTACTTCTCCAACTAAGATTTAACATAACATTAAAATCATATATATCTAAAATTAATTTATAGTACCTAATTCAAGTACTGTTATTAAACCTCTTAGGTGTTTTTTTTTTAAATTTCATGAATAAACAAAGGTAGGAAGCAATAAAATTAATACTGTACTGACAATTGAGGTCTAAAATAAAAAAAACTTGGATGCAAGTAATGAAAAACATAGTCAATTATTTGTAACTGGTTGGATTAACTATACATTATGTAAGGCACATATTAACTGCACTATATTGCATTTATTTTTAGTGAAATAGTTTTATCTTATTATTTATTATTCCATACTATTATTAAAAACAAATAATTGTAATGTGTAATGTAATGTATAAATATTATGTACGATTATTTTTATCATTATTCATTATATATTTTATAGCTGCTTCATTATTGTCAGCAATGGATCCAACTGCAGATCCGTGTGACGATTTTTATCAATATGCTTGTGGTACCTGGGATAAAAGGCATTTAATTCCTGAAGATAAAAGCAGTATCAACACATTTGAAGTACTTGCTGATCGATTACAAGTTATTTTAAAAGGTTAGTTGTCCAATGTATACTTTGATTCTAATTTTTGGTATTTTTAATATAAATCAAGACCATATATTTTCATATATCTACTTTGACTTTATATACCATTTTTCCTGTGGCGATAAAAAGTTATTTTAGATTTCGAGTGCGGCAATGAATGTGTTGATTTTAGAATAATATTGTAAACAGGTATTTTTGATAATTTCGTTAATTTTATTTTTGTGTTATCACGTTTTGAAACAGAAAAATGTTTTCAATATTCAACATAGAGTGTGGTTTCTGATGGGAAATTGTATCTAGTTGGTACTATAACCTATAGGGATTAAATCCCTTTAGAAAATGCCAGTTATATTTAAAATAAAATTACTTAAGTAAGATTTTTTTTTTAATATAAATGAACAACTGTAGATACTTTGAAATTTTATTAGCTTAGCCGCTTGCTTGACAATCTAATACAAGATTTCCTATCAGTTTTCTAAAAATATCTAAAATAAAATACAAAAGCACAATCCATTTTTAATTAGACGTTTAAAGTTTAAAAAAATTTTTGCGTAATCGGATATTCAAATAAAGAACTACGATTTTTCCTCTAACGATTTTATATTGATATTTTATTTTAATTGAAACTTTTTAGCATTACGTATATTATTATTATTATTATCTATGTTTATATATTGAAATTTTCAAATTATTTAGACAAATTTTAAGGTTTTTATATCTCGAAATTATTCACATTGTTCTAAAGCGCGTCGGTATTAACTTATAACTTAATAAATAAATAATAATAGTATAATATGTCCCATAAAACACATAATCAGGACATCTATAGTTAACAATATTTCGAATTCGTCGAATATTTCACCTCCAAGTACTAATTGGACCGTTCATCAAAAGATTAAAGATTATTATTCAATTTCTATAATTTGCTGCTTATTCTCTAAAGGTTCCTTGTCCTCCATGTGATTATAATACTCTATTACTGAAGTTTATACATTTATCTAGTCATGTTAATTCAAGACACATTGCTAATATATAATTTCTTACTAAGCTTTTACCGAACTCAATTGAAAATTTTAAATTTTAAAGTTCCACCTCGTCATACTATAGGTACACTTCCCCATTATTCATAATATTTTATTAATTAAACTATTTTTTATATTTCAGCTCTTTTGGGTCATTTTTTTAATATTTTTAATAACTTTCGTCAGTCAAAACTTTGTACACATATTTTATGAGTTAATTTAGATTCTGAGAAGATCGATGAATATATTAAGTTTATGATGTGTATAATATACTATATTGGTAATTTGTACACAATTTAAAGTAGAACAAATTCTTCAATTTTCCCTTTTAAAGGTGAATTCTGATGGAAAATTGTATTTAGTTGGTACTGTTAGGAGATCAAAATTAAATTCTCAGTGCTTTTCAACATAATCGGGAGAAAATAAAAAAAAAACTGCAAAGTGGGTAGAGTTGTATAGTAGGTTATAATAAAGTCACTGTAATAGATGATATCAAATTTAAATTCGATTCGATTGATGCCTTATATCATTGTATACGAAAAACGATTCTAAGCGGATACGGTTTGTCATCCTAGGATATTTTATACTATAATTATATTGTTAATATGAATACGGTAGGTTGAATTAATATTGTTTGTATATAATAATATACTTTAGAAGTTTCAAGTATCTACTCACGAATAATATTTTCAACTACAAGTCTACAACATAATAATTAAAACTGTTATTTTTGATTATTTAATATGGGTTTATATATTTTTTAGATTTTTTGGTTATAGAATTAACTATTTACGTGCAACCTTGTTTTACATTTTCAGTTCTTAGCTATAAAAATAGATCATTATAGACATTTTTAACTTCAAAATAATTTGTACATTTTCAATTAGTTTGATAAATTTTGTCAAAATGATTTGACAAAATCAGTACCTCTAGAACAATATTGTCAATACTCTTGGAAAAAAGCGATTTAGAGTTTAAAACTCAGAAATATTTTTAGTATCTTTAAAATATTAAAGAGTTCTTTACCTATGTGTTTGGAACTAATAACTTAAATACTCGGGAACATACTATACAGACGCGTATGGCTAAAGCCCCTTAGTATATTGCTATTTTTAACTCAACATTATCATACGATTATTAGTTTTTATTTAGCGCAAGAACGCCACAAATCGAAATAAGGCAGTCTTAAGTTTTGACTTCAGTGTTTAATTGGTTGAATTAAAATATGTATACTGCCGTTGAGTAAATAATTAAATTAATGGAGCTAAACGCCTAAACGTAATCTGCTGAGCGTAAAATTTTGTATGTTACACGCGGGTGCCACGTACTCTTATAGAGCTATTTTTCTTAAAATTTATGAATTTTGAGTTGTGGCAATCTAGTTCTGTAGAGGTGTGATATTATTTATTTATTTTTATATATTTTACGCCAATCGGCAATTAACAATGATACATCATTATAATTATAGCATCTATTCTCACATCTTTACCTATTAGTTTTTTAGTACCTACAATATATAGTTTAATAATACGGTAATTACTTACTGATAATTATACTACTAAGTTATACTTTGTTATAAAACGAGGAACAACTAAAATATTACGTAGAAAATCTTATTTTTGAATTTTTTTTATTTATTAAACTACAAAATTTAAGTTCTTTTAATACAAATTTCAAATTACTAAAATAGCTTCAACCATACAGAAATATAAATTACTTAAAGCTTTATTTTAAAATATAAAAACAAATGTAAATATTTTATTAAAGTATTACGAGTAGTAGGTATTAAAAAATTGGTTATAATACAGGTACTATACTTGTATCTATATACATATCTTCAAATGTACTTTTTTTATTTAGGTCTTCTGGAAGAATCAGTAAATCGACTTGATAGTTCAGCAACAATTAAAGCAAAGCTATTTTATAAATCATGCATGAATATTAGTAAGTACCTACCCATATTATTTTGAGGGATTCTGAATATTCAATTTAAACATATACCTCTTGAGTTTAGCTCAAATCAGACATATTGGAGACATGCCTATCCGCGAGCTCTTAAAATCAGTTGGAGGCTGGCCGGTGATCGATTCAAATTGGCGACCACCTGATTACAGTATTGAAGTTTTGCTCGGTCGATTGAAAAAAGAATTCAATGAAGGAATCATAATTGAACCATGGGTTGGGCCAGATGATAAAAACTCTTCTGTAAACATCCTTCAGGTGCGAAAAAAGTAAGACATTAATGTAGTCGCATCTACATAGTAAGACCAAACAATTAGACAGTAAAACAATATTATTATCGTATTGGCTTATACATTTATGCTTAATTAAGTGTTAAGTAAAAAATATTATTACTACTGTTATTACTATCTTTTTACGTTTTTTTTTATAAAATTTAGTTGGATCAAATGCAACTGGGACTACCAAGCAGAGATTATTTCTTAAAAGACAGTAGCGCTGAAGCACTACAAGCCTATCATAAATATATGTCTGAAGTAGCTGTGTTATTAGGGGCAAATAAGTCAACAGCACCTTTTGAACTATTAAAAATTATTGAATTTGAAATTGAAATAGCGAATGTGAGTACATTTAGTACCTATTAGCAACTTTATGTTTTAAAATGGTTCAATGTTAAATTATTATAATATGTAGATTACACAAACGGAAACCGATAGACATGACACGACTGGCACATATTTAAAACTTCCACTGAAAGATTTACAAAAACATGTTCCAGAATTTGATTGGCAATTATATTTGAAAACTATTTTGAAAATTAAACTTTCTGACCAGGAACCTGTAGTGAGTTATGCAATGTCATACTTTACACAACTCGGTCATCTATTAAAAAAAACTGACAGGAGGTATATTAATGACTGAAAACTAACGGGAAACTATTATATTTTGGTTCTTGATAACAGGAAAATTTAAAATTGATTTTTTATAGGGTTATTCACAATTACATTATCTGGAGACTAGTTCAAAGCACTGTACTTCCACATATGATTGATGATTTTCAGTACAAAAGATTAAACTTTAAGAAAATACTTTTAGGAATTCTCAATGAACGGAGTAGGTGGAGAGATTGTGTTGATTGGACCAATAAACGACTTGGGATGGCAGTTGGTGCTCTATTTATAAGAGATAATTTCAGCTTGGAGAGTAAAGTACGATTAAAACTTAAATATTAAAAAAAACTAATTTTAAATATATCTTACAATATGAAGTAGAAAATATAAGGTTTTATCATATATTTTTAATAAGGTGACTGCTATGGATATGATAGAATCAATTAGAGAAGCATTCAATGAACTTCTAAATGAAAACCATTGGATGGACGAACAAACAAGAATAGTGGCCAAAGCAAAGGCGGATGCTATGAAAGAACGAATCGGATACCCAGAAGTGCTAACAGATCCGGACGAGTTAGAAAAAGAATATATAATGGTATGTTTCAAAGGTTTAGGAATAAAATCTTTTTCATTATTTTGAATTTTTGTTTATTATTAGTTAAATGTCACCGAAAATCAGTTTATTCTTAACGTGTTCAATGTGTTAAAATTCGACGCTTATCAAAATTTAGAAAGACTAAGAAAACCAGTTGATAAAGATAAATGGTCAACAGAACCTGCAGTTGTTAATGCATTTTATAATCCGAATAAAAATCATATTGGTAAGTTTAATTCACATATAGTCAGTAGTCATAACATATTATGTAAATGTACAATACGTAATAAGTAATAATAAATTGGATTTTAATTTATTAGTCATTCCTGCTGGTATTCTTCAACCTTTATTTTATAGTCAACATTTTCCTAAATCCTTAAATTACGGTGGGATCGGCGTAGTAATCGGTCACGAGATCACTCATGGATTCGACGATAAAGGTACCTAATGGCTAATGTTTTTATTGCTTAATGTCAAATTAAACCTACCTCGTTTGCAGAGTATTAATATTACTTGAGTATTTCAACACAATTTAAATTTCTGTTTAAAGGTCGGCAGTTTGATAAGAATGGTAATATGATCGAGTGGTGGGATTCTAAAACAATATATACGTTCAGGGAAAAAGCTCAGTGTATGGTGGATCAGTATTCAAAGTACAAAATGCAAGAAGTAAATTTACACGTTAATGGACGCATGACTCAGGGCGAAAACATAGCGGACAACGGTGGACTTAAACAGTCATTTCGGGTATATATATTTAAAAACTTTGTCAGTATAGGGGTTCGGATTTGAAGGCAAATGGATTTTTTTACGGACAGGATAGAAAAATAATTCTAATGTAAAAATGTGTTTAATTTAATTTCTAAAGTAATAGATAAAAATTTTCGATTTTTTTGTGTTTAATTACCGATTGATAATAATACTTTTATAAAAATGTATGGTACAAATCAGCAAGGGCTTGAAAAAACGATGCGTATGGTCGATGTTATGTTTAAAACTTTAAAATAACTTTTAATGTGCTTTATTATCGACTGTTAATATTAAACGTTAAAATATTTGTCTAGGAAAAAAAATTTAGTCCCAACTATCAACTTTCTTCCGAAGACAATTCATCTAAGTATATGGCAATGAATTTTTTTTTAAATAAAAATTAGTCGATTTGGTTGAAACCTGTTACATTTTTTATGTAATATAATATGTATATAATTAATTCTTTTTTTGTCCCTTTTCAAATTTTAAGTGATTTTTTTTATTTATATTGCCTTGAAATCCAACGTATTATAACCTCGATGTATAAATATGACTATATGACGTGATGAGCGTATTGAACAAAAGTGGTACTTAAAATGGTGCAAACTCACAAATTGTATTTGATAATATGGACGGTTGTTGTGTACCAGAGTGTCCAGTCTATAATAGAAACTTTTTAGTAGACAATAAAATTTTTCATTTCCTACAATCTTAATGTATATTATATAATATGAAAATTACTAAAAAGTGAATTGACACTCTTCTCACATCGACCGTTCATATCTTAGAAACACATAAATTGGGAAACTTACAGCAAAAATAAATTGTTTTCAGGCCTATAAGAAATGGGTGTCCAAACATGGAGAAGAACCATTACTTCCTGGTATTGACATGACACATGATCAACTGTTCTTTTTAAATTACGCGCAAATCTGGTGTGGTTCAATGCGACCAGAAGACGCATTGACAAAAGTCAGATCCTCCGTGCACTCGCCGGGGCCCACAAGAGTTTGGGGTCCCTTGTCGAATTCCGATGATTTTGCCAAAGCATATGAATGTCCGTCTGGATCTCGAATGAATCCCGTCGATAAGTGCATTGTTTGGTAGAATTCGTTACTTCTAGGTTATGTTTACATTTCATATTTGAATTCTATTTGTTTTTGATCAATCATTAATTTTATTCCCACCACATTATAGCTGTTTACTTGTAATACAGGGCAAAGTGCGCGTAAGTCATATCATATTAATAATAGACAAGTAATTTGATAATAGGTTCATCATTCACTATGCTAATATTTTTATCTGATATTCTGACTATTGTGATAATTCATAAATCAAAAGTATTACGTATAAATTAAAAGCTAAAACTCGATACACCACCGACTATATTTACTACAACTTAACAATAAATTGCTTATAAATCACCAAAACGCTTAACTTTTTTTTAATGAATTAATTGCAAATGCGTATTTAATGTAGGTATTATTTGCCTTGTATTGTAGTTTGGAAACAGACCATCAACATATTTTAAATTTAGATGTAGGATTTTTCAAACGTGTGCGTGTGTTGAATTGATTCATAAATTATATATATAAAGTAGTGTGGATAGTAATGAGAACTATTAATTCAATAACTTAATTCATTTTTTGGCTAAAAATAAATTTTAATAGTAAGGTTTGAAAATGATTCCTTATTAATTTGTTTTTAATTTAATTCTGTTTAGTTATATTTAACGTAATCTGACTTTTAAAATTTTCTCTGTTCATAAACTCTAATAAGGTAGTTGTTATGGTAGTTATAACTACGTAGGTAGGCACTTTTTAATTTTTATTTTTAATAAAGATAATTTAGTACAACATTTAAGATAGGTACTGAAAATCCGAACCTTATTAATAATAAAAGATTAAATCAATAGATGTTAATCGATGAAAAGTGTTATCTGAGAGGACATTTTAATTACCAAATAGTATAAATATGACCACAAAAGAAGAAACAATTGAGGGTAAAGACAATCACGGGAAAAGGATTTCCAGGGGTTATTATAAGTGCCAATATATTATATGTTTACTTATTTTTTAAGTTAGGTAAAAATATAACTTAATCAAAACATTAGATTTAAAATATTTTAAAATGTTTATGATAAATCAAAGGCACAAAATTAAACAAATTTGGGTCTTAGCTATTGGTAATTATTGTTGGTAATTGGTAGATAAAATTTTAATGTTTTCAGATGAGTTATAATAATACTTATAATATTTTATTGTAATAGTTAAGTGTGAATTTGCATATAATAATAATAATAATAATAATATAAATATTATATTAATAATTGTTTTCTTCCAATTTTGCCAGAGTATATTTATTTTGTCATTAATATTTAAATTTAAATGTTATTTTTACATCTACTTTATTAATAACTGATAATGAAACTAATTTACCTACTATTTGTGATCTCAATCTTAAGTTTCAATATATTATGTTTATTATTAAAAAAAAAATACTTATCTCATGATTAAATACATTTTTTTACTAATTGTACATGCACTTTTATGACTTAATTAAATATAACCATATATATATTAAACCTATATGTTAACAATTCTAGTATGTTCATGTTGTTTTCGACATCTCAACCTTTAAGAAAAATAACAAATTGTCCGCTTTTAATACATATTATATACATTTATGTATAAAAATAATATATTGAAAAAACTTCTGACGAATGTTTTACAAAATGATAATATTGTCTGTTATATTTAGAAACACACCTATATACAGTTTACATATTGTTTGCGTCGCGCGTATTAATTTGAGATGATTTCCATTTTTAAATTATGAATTTTCTCTATCTATCTAAAATTCTATATAAATTGAGTTATAATTCGATATGCTTATATGAAAATCGTAGTGATATATTTCTTCACCAATTTGTGATATCGCATTATTATGTAAGTTATAATAGCTTTGTAGCTTAATAGTTTAGTAGGTAGCCTAATTGAATACTGTATAACTGTTACTATTATTATGAAAAAAACGGATGGCCAATGTAACTAACGATTTAAAATCCCAAATTAAAGATACACCGCCTCACATATTCACATGTAAGTTCTTCAAATTATTTATAATTATAAATTATATTAACTTTAATCATGTACTTGTATTGAGGGCATAAATAGGTGTCCGGTGTAGGATGTTAATTCCACTTAATATATTAAATATAGCGAGACAATGTGACAAATGTCAATAAGACAATATTGAAAAAGTCTCTTATGTTTCATTATAATATACGAATGGATAATTTAATATTAATTATACTTTAACATACATACCTGAAGCTTTTATGCTAATACAGTGTTGAGATTAACAGTAAATTATTTAAATATTAAAAAAATATAGTACAATTTTGATGCATTTGATAATTATTGCTTTACAGCTCGCGATCACAAGCGACATGTCGTGTTTCTACCTATGCTGACCATAATAATATAATTTAGGTACCTAAAGTTATTTTCCTAGTTACAATTAAGGCAAGGGATAAGAGCGAACCCTTTAAAGCGTCAACCGTATACGACACCTATAATATATGACCGGTGGAATTTTTCAATAGCCTGTAGGCCGTATCCACAGCAGACATATTTGATATTTCTTAGGGGATTATCCTTCTGAATTTGTAGCAGGGGTGACCAAATAATTGTTTGTTAGAAAATGAGGAAACGCGACGACTCACCCTGCAGTATAGTGTACATAATATAATATATTATTATAAATAGTTATGACTTATGACGGCGATTATAACTTTCCAATAATTGTTATCGTACTAAAAAACGGTCCACGGTCATGCATTGCTATATTTTTATATTATATTATATCTATCGTTAAATAAATATTGACTTAGTACGATCTTAGTGGTAAATTGTAAACAGAAATAACACGATAGGTACTGTAAAAAATCAAAAAAATCGTGGGATTAGATCTGTTGTATAGTCTACAGTATAGTGAGTGTAGAGTATACCATACAATCTGCACATCATTGAGTGAGTAGGTGACTGGTTATCAATGGTTGGTTTAGGCATGTTTTATGAGTGAACAAAGATAATGCAGCTGCTGCTGCTGCAGCTGCAGCTGTGATCGCGTATTACACTATAGGTATTACATACGTGTAGTGTTTTTCTCAATATTTGCTGCACTATTAACTATTATATTTTATATCTTATTTGTACAGTTATATACATATAAGTATCCATCAATTGTACCTAATTATTACGACTTTGTTTTTCTAGATTTAGTCCAAACTGACTTAAGGTTTTCTCACATATCTTAACCACACAAAGTACTTTGCACTTTTGCAGTGTCGTGATTTAGTGTTATTATAATAGTCGTTGAGATCTAAACTTAAATAATCATTATAATAATTAATAAACAAAAACCAATCACTTTAATAGCAAAATGAGTGACAATATGCATATCTATACAGACACGTGTAAGTGTGTAAGTGTTTATCCCTAAAATTTCAACGTTTAAGTTTTAAATTTAAGACGTCAAATTTTAAACCAAATATAATAGGTAATGCTGCATTGTAATACTGTTAAAATAAACCTCCGTATCGATGTTAACATTATTATGTAGATTACACCAAATATTTTTAATTTTCCATAACCGTCACAAATATTGTAAAGACGATCGCGCCCAAAATTGGTTGAAACGCTGAATCATAATATAAACACGGACTATAATATTATGTATAGGTACGGACGCAGCTGTTGCTATTGCGCATCGAGAAATGCCGAAAAAAGGCCTGCTGTCGAACAATGAAATGATATATACATTAGACGATGACGTGTAGCAGTAATATCAAAACAAAGTGCGTTGTGTTCTAAATGCGTACATATTATTGTGTCGCGATGTAACAATAAAAATAAAACAGAAACAATAATGCGTTTTAACATATTATTTTAACAATACATAATATTTCGACGTGTGCCAGAACAAACGTTTAAGTTATAGTGAATAAGTACCGCCTACCTTTATATGAGTCAAAATCGACACGGAGAGTGGCACTGTACATAACTCATAACCTGCATTGATATAATTAAAATGCAATCGCGTGTTTTGCCCGTGCAAATATTTGATTATTTTTTGTAAGTCTCCCGTCCACCCGCTTTTCCGTCGCCAAGTATAGCGTGGTTGCCGCGACGACTCGCACAGATGGCGCTCCGTCGTCCGCTCGCCGCCGCCGCCCTCCGGCGTATAAGCGTTTTGGATAGACGGCGGCGCTCCGGTCGATACGCAAACGAACGCGCGCCAGAGGTACCTATGTTATAAATACGTCGAACTCCGCGTCCTCCGGCCGCAGATGATAATAATATGTAGCCGCGTCGCGTCTCACCACTGCGGCCGATCCGATCGCTGGATCTCTCCTGTGTCCTAAGTGTTTTTCGCGTATATGGTACCTTTTCCGGGTACATGGCCGTCGCCGCCGCCACCACGATCGCAGCCACCACCACCGCCAACACCACCCCCGTTCATCCCCGCATAAATAATATTATTTTATCGTTACACACAAACCACGTTACGTTTTACCCGCGCTAACCACCCTCCCCCACCGATTGGCACACCAAACGTCTCCAATCCGTTCGCCTGCACTACCGCCCATATATACCTATCATACGACATAATAATACACCACCAGTGGTCCACAAATTGTATGTTGTATGCTCCGGATCTGCTGGAAAAAAGGTACCGTCGACATCACAATATCACATTATAATATTATACGTAATATAATTATTACTACTATTATTACATTATTATTCAATATTGTTTTTACTTTTTCACTCGTTTACGACACTTTGAACCGTCGTTTTATAAACTCATATAATATACTAGTGGTATCGGGTATATACCTACGTGCATTTGTGGGGGTGGTGACTGGTCTCATCAGCTGCACCTTAGAATATAGATAATAACCTAAATGCGACATGCGTATATTATGTATAATATTAGACTTGGGTTGCACGCGATTTAAGCCAACGAAAATAATATTTTATTATATTATTATATTAGTGAGGTCTGCACAACTTGACAAATGTCTCCGTGACGACGGTATGTTGTGGAATAACTATATAAATATTGTAAAATATGTATTATAATATTATTACTTGTATTACTTATATACTTGTTTGGCTGTTGGGGTTACATTTATGTACGCACCCCGTTTTTATCACTAAACACCTATAGGAATAATAATGTTATGAATTATAATATTATGGCAATGTTTACGGAATGTGTATCGATTTATTTACATCGTTAGAAACATCAAACGTACCTATAAGATAATAATTATCTGCTGCATTAAATTTAACCTGGACCCTGCCATTAAAAACAGTAAAAACACGTATTCTGTTCTATGTACAATAAATAGGTTGCATGTATTTTATTAAATTTACCTCAATCTAAAAACATAAGTATTTGGTTCATAAATCATAAGCTATTGTATGTATTATTATTAATTCAAGAATAAACAAATAGGCGTCAAAAGATGATTGGAAGAGAAATTAATTATAATTCTTGATTTATTTTGTGACGTAAAAAATACAGTTTAAATAATAATAGGTACGTACCTAGATTAGGTACCTATTTATAACATCAATTTAGTTATTTTAATTATATACCTTGTTAGTTGTTAACATGGTGAATATGACATTATAACTTTTAAGTTAATACTCAATACTTCGTTCATAATCAATATAATTGTGTAAGAAAAGTGTTTTAAATAATTATATTTTACTTCTTTAAAAATAACATTTTATTTAGTCATTGAAAAACTTTTCCGTTTACTGATGTTGTATAGAATATTTTTTATTTATGAAGGTAGATATTTGGTATGGATAAATGGAAAATGTTGTACATTTTATTTTATCATTATCTAATATAGATGTCTATTATACTTTATAAGTACCTACATAATAATATCAGTTCACTATCTGACCATTTTCCACTTAGTTTGGTAACTATATTAACAAGTAGTTAAAGAGTTATAATCAGAAGTTTTTCAAATTTCACAGAATTTTTGTAGGCCTTCCCAAATCACTTTTTTTTTAAAGTGTTACAGAATAGAGCAATAACAGTATAAATATTAGGTACGTGCTTTTTTATGGATGTATCAATTGGTTAGGACTTAAATCTATTTAATCATTTATACGAATTATGCTGTCAGGTATAAAGATAATATTTTGGGACCTTGGGTATAATATAAAGTAAACGATTAGATTTAAAAATAATATATCACTTATTGTACCTTTTAATTAAACACTCACGAAATATATTTGAATATTCTGAATGTAACATTACAAAACTTTTGGAATTATTTCAAAATATATTCTTCAAATGGTGTTTCAGACGAAAAGTATGGAGCTAAAGTTATACTTAAACAATACATTTTTCGTAATTTCTGATTTTCTAGATATTTTTGTCAACTTAGAAATAAGCTCAATATATCTTCTTTAGAACATATGAGAGCCAGATAGTTCGAATAGTCGAATGGGTTTTTTTTATTTTTATAATATAGCTAATAGTTATTCATTTTACAATTTAAGTCAAACTGTAATATTATTAATCAGGATTTTGACCGTGAGTCTTGTTTCGATTGTACGTAGAATAAATAAGAACAATAAATGTACATATTATAATCATTGTTTAAACATAGTATGTATTGATTATACATATATATAATGTATATATCATTGTAAGTCGAAATCTGTCTGATTGATAATCAGATCTTTGTTAACGGTTATACTTAATTATTATTTATTACACTATTTTACTACTGTCTAGAAATGTTTTTTTTTTAAATATACATTATTTTAAACTAGGTAGATAAGTTCTCAGAATTTATGTAGGTAAAAAGTTTACTCCTAAGAATAATTATAGGTCCATGAAACCTGCATTATAAACATTTAGCGTTTAGTTGAAATTCATATAATATTATGACAGGAAACCTAATTTAATTTAAGGTAAATATGTCGCACTTTATAATAATATGTTGAATAGACTTTAGGATAGTAACCTTTTTAAAATGTTTTTAATAAAAATCACATTAATGTTAAAATATTTAGATGGGAAGAATGATATAATAGGTATATTAATATTATGTATATAACATTATTGATATTCTCAAGAACTTGTGGCAAAAATAATTATTTCACAGAATTTATTCTTTATGTCAACTGTCAAGTATTAAACAAACACACGTGCTCTTTATTGCCTATAAGCAATTATAAATATCGATTGACTTATAAGTTATATTGGATTGGATTATATCATCCTATGTATCAGTAGCATAGTGGATAATTTATTATCAGTTATTTAGACTAATAACTGTTTTTATATTATTGCTATCTACTCATTCCGAACATTTTATATAAGATTTTTTTTCTTTTTAATATCTGAATTTACATATATAGGCATACATTACATTTTACTTTGGTCTTTGATATTATGATTTATCATAATATTTTTTAAGTTTTGACTGATCAGAAATCGTTTCAAAAAATCAACTACCTGCCTACCTGATTGTATTCTAAGATGTAGGCTTAATTTAATACGTCTTTGTTATTTTATTTGTACTTTGTAAAGTTATGTATTATTTTTATAAATGCAGGTATAGTTCCAACTTATATGGGACTGATATTATTTTAATAATTGTACACATAATTTTAAATATCTAAAAAAATGTATTGAACAATTTAATTTTAGTATGAAGTTCTTCCTACTTGAAACAGCGATGTTTAATACATCAAAATTGAAAAATATCCATGTACCTATAAAAGACTAATGTTTACAATTATTATGTAATACTAGCTGATCCCGTACACTCGTACTTTGTTGCGACGTTGCCCGTTAAATGTACCAACTCTATATGACTCAAACTTTGTTCAATTCGTTATTTAATATTCGGCGTATGGTGTTCAAAATTCATCTTAACTTTTCTGCTGCCCGGAATAAAAATACTGATTCGCACAATATATTATCAGATAGGCAATCTATCTGCGGTAGATCGCGGACCCCATGCTGTTTGTACGTAAGTGTATGATTTAACTCTTAAGTATTAAAGTTATACCAAGTTTGTCGTTTTTACTTAATTCCACCTACGGTAGATTAATATAGTCAATTAATACAAAATCCTAACCTAATTTAACCGTACTAAAATCCGATGAATAAAAAAAACGAAATTTAACCTTTTTTTAAATTAGCCTATCTTCTTCCCAGACATTAATTTATTTTTTATATATATACTAGCTGACCCGGCAAACGTTGTTTTGTCATATAAATTATTTCTAATGAATATTTTGATAGTCAAATAAAAAAAAAACTAAATTATTGTAATTGTGTGTTGATGTGTTATACTGGTATATGGCTGAAAGAGGAATGGGGCACTGTGAACAATAATAAAACACCAGATGTTCATTTTTTTTGTAATTTCGTATAATTGTCCGTGTGAAAAACTCAGTGTACCCAAATAATAGGGATTTGTGGTAATAATACATCTTCTTCTCGGAAATTGCCATTCAAAATGCTGGTAACGATAACGTTTTTCATCAATTTTTCAATGACTAATCGCGTGCCATTGCACAGCTTTCGTGGGTTCAAATTACGAAGTAATAATAGGAGATCCAACCTTCAGTTGTAAATAGTGTGGTGTTATGCCTGGAAAATCCAATGAGTTCAAAAATTCTGCTGGAAAATGTACAGTTGTATTGGTATCGCAAACTGTATCGATAGATTTGTATGACACCAAGTTCCCTGGCAACAACTGTTGTATCTTGAAATTTAAATCGTTGGTATTCACATTTTTTGCTGCCAAAATTGCTCTTTCTGCCAGCCACTCATGACATTGTACTGGATTTGTAGGGGAGAAATTGTAGATTTATAAACACGTGTGTTTTTGGTTTGGCAGATTTTTTAGTGGGCACCCGTAGGCCATAGGTGTCTGCCATGCCCGGGTGTGGGATGGCGGCACTTCTCTCCAGACACCGTAACTTGCCCGAAGAAAAATGCCACCCGCGGCTGGGTTTGAGCCGGCGCCGGCGTGCGTCACAACCGACGCCTTAATCCACTCGGCCACTCCGTCCCCCCTATACCTAATTTATCTTTTTAACTTATGAATATAAATGCCTGTCAGATCTTTATATGTATGAAATATCTTACAATACATAAAGATAGTTAATGGTTATAGCATTAATAAAATAAATGATATGGATAAAAATAATAGTACAAAATTACAAGCAGTGGAGTATTTGATTTAGTTATTTGGAGGGGGGACACTAAAATTATTAATTAGTATCCCAGAAGACAATGAGTCCAGGGGCAAAAAATGCCCATGCATGGGCCCCCACAAACCAGGCTTATGGTGCCATGGTGGTGAACATGGTAGGTGGTTGATGGCCCCCAACGCCGGTTAGTTCAAACAAGAATAATATTCTTGTAGGCATTATAAAAAGTACAAATTATCACTCAATGTAATTTTAAGCCGAGAAGACTATGGGCCTTTACATACGTGGCCTTCTTATCCGGGCTTGGTGATAATGTAAATCGTTATGCGAGGATGCGACTGTTTATGCGATAGGATTACTGCTCTGACTGTTAAGTAGTAAACGCCTTTTCTCAGGACGTACAAACAAATTTATTAGAAACTCCAGTCAGCTATAACATAATAAGTTATATTAAATGAAAACATGTACAATATAAAATAAAATTAATTTTACCTTAACAACAACTATATAAAAACCCATTATTCTTCAAATCATGGGGGGGGGGGGGCATTCACCATACTTGTAATCAGTGGCGTATTTAAAGCCATTACTTAATATAATTTAAAGATTTCATAGTTCTGACTAAGAAGGGATCATTATTTATTAGACAATTTGAAAGGGAAGTTGGAATATGGAAGGTCTTGTTGGATCTTGCAGATATTGTTCAGTCCTATTCAGTGTATGCAAACAATTCTTTTACAGCCATTTGTGTTCAAATGACGGTCAACTAATTTTATAACCATAATGTTATGTATAAGGTCAGCTATCACCATAAACAGGTACGCTTCAAACTCGTAAATGGTTCAACATTTTATACTTTGTAAAAGGATAGTGTAAACATTATTATGTATTACAGGATTTCATGATTACATAATCTTTACATAGTGTTTATCAGTATAATATCATCGACAATGAAAATAAGGATACGTTCAACGTATTGTACAATATTATTAAAGCATGTATACAACTCGTATATTATTATATTATACCTATATGTATATAAACTTTGCTGTCCTTGTCAATTATCACTTATACGCAATTCATACATTATCTTACATATCTTACATATCTTACATATCTTACATTCCTAAGTTTATTTTATTTTTATTTTTATAAGATATACGGGATAATTAAGCACAAAAAAAGTAGCATAATTTATTATTTGCCAACGTGTATATTTTTGATTTAAAAAAAAAAATAAATATTTTTGCACTGCATGGTTTTTATTCACATGGGTTAAGTCAGTGATCACAAACGTAATGCCATAAATACGCAAAAACCATTTTCGAGTGTCACAATTCGCAACAATAAAGCCACCCACATTTTATTTTACTTTACGAATGATAACAACAAAGAGTATTGATTTTTCGGATATTCATTTAAAACCTATTACAGGTCGCTCACATATAATGATCCTATATAATCTACTTAGATACATACAATTAAATATATCAAGTATAGCTAACATAATAACAAAAAAAGTTATCTATACTACTTTATAGGCAGTTTCATTGTGGGGATTTAAGGAATAAATCTCCTACTTAAACTTTTGTTTTTCTTATATCGAACTTATCTTATTATTCATAATATTCAATAACATTTTACGCTACGGTCTTAGAATTTTGCGCTGGTAGACAATGGGTGTATTATTAATTATCACTAAATAGTCACTGACACTATTATAGACATTAATCATAATTAGAAATACCTTCTGATAAAATACCTTGTGTTAATCTTGACAATTGATAATTATATGTTAATTCCATTTTAACTTAATATCTAAATTATATTTACGTCATTAACTATTTTAAAATGCTATATAATAAAATTATTGTTTTTTGTTATACATATTATGTGGGTACAAGGTACCCAATTGTGTAACCGTTAGAATGGAACCTATTTTGGTCAAAAAAATACATAATTGGATTTGTTTTATGATAATATAAAATATAGTTTTGTTATAAAAGTTCACCAATAGTTTATGTTTCATTGGAAGGTACGATGCTGTCTAATACGTAATTTTGCTAGTAATTTATTGAGATAATAAAGTTCTAATAATTATTTTTTTTAATTGTCGATTTGTTTAATCAGTGAATTTGATATTAATAATGATTAGTTCAGTACATTCAGTCGTTACAATACCAATTTAAAGATTTTTTGGAATTATACATTTCTTATTAGTAGGGTTTTATAGTATTATTATAAAATATATTAATCGTTCCACTTAGAATCTAAAAAACAATATTATATTTGGCTAACTGCGTTCAATTACGAAATGCAACTATTATATTCTATGTCATATTTTAGTATACATAATATTACATTATCAAATACAGTATTACTTTTCGGCTAGCAGTTATTAAAATCATAAAACTTATAAGTTATAGACATTTTATAAAATTACCGGATGTGCTTACATATAACTATACTATATAGTTACACAATTACGATATAGGTATATTGTTATTTCGATGAGTGTTCGTATTATATTTTATTTACTGGGCCTACGTGACATCTTTGGCAAATATCAAGTGATTAGTTCAAGAGGAGTATTTCAATATGCTTGTCAAGTAGATATTGATATAGGTATAGCAAAAATAATTTGCATTAATAAAATATAAATTGTTGGTTTATGTTTAATTTCTGATGAACATTATATTTATATTGATTCATTATAATAATACCCAATAATGAGCAGAACAGAAAATTAACGCGAATACAAAAATAGGTACTTATGTTTGAATTGAAAACCAAATAATAAGGTGTACAAGTTAACTGTTCCGATTTTATGTAAGTAGGTTACTAGGTTCGATACGTTAAATGTATAGTGTGACAATGATTATTGTATCTATAAATATATTTTATTTCATATTATGTTGAAAAGTATTTATTTTATGGGTATGCACTGCGTGTTTAGACGGCTAACGGTCTAAGGCAATGAAAATGAAACTTTATGTTCAATAATTAAAAAAAAAAGGTCGGTAAGTGGATGTCACTCTGCTGTATAGTAGGTTACAAGTATGTCAGAGTTATTTCGTTGTAGGTACTATTTACTATTTAGTAGTATTTCATATAGTAGGTACTGTACCTAATGAATAAAAAAACTTACTATTATTTTTTGAAGTAAAACTGTGTTAATCTATTGAAAATTCCGTGTTCCTTATAATGGATTCTTCAACCAAAAATTATAACGATGATGAAAACCATAAAAATAAAATATTATTGTTGATTTAATGTAAAACAATTTATAAAAAGGTACCTAGCATAGTTTTTCAATATTAAATCATATTCATAAAATATAATTAAATTTAAATTTTCCAGTTGAAGTTTTTAATAATAACCATATATTATACGACGTATTAATTATGGTTGTATAATGTATATAGTACATACAATAAATGTCATAAGAATTAAAAATACTATTTCAATTATTCCAAAACATGTTTTAACGAGAGTTTAAAAATATGTACCTGTCTAGAAGATTGAGATTTTTAGGCTAATATATTTAAATGTATACATTTTAGATCAAGATGTCAACCATATCAAGTTTTTGCGATATTTTGATGGTGAAAGTGGTTGGAGACCCTGATTGGAGGCAGAGATTCGTCGTGCTCAGCAACAGTACACTATGGATTTATGGGTAATCATGATTGTCCACTGAAATAATAAAAACGATGGATAAGACAATTTCAAGACGTATATTAGATGTATTAAATAATCGTTTTAACAGATAACACTTTGAAAAGCATACAAAATCAAGTCTATAGCAGGTTTAGCAAAAAAATACTTTTAACCCCCTAAGTACCAATTAGATCCAATTTTGAAATACCACGAATGTGGAAAATCGAACCATTTACTGCACCTTAAAGTGAAATCAGATAAAAAAAAACACATGATGGTAAAACCAATATATTCATTGCACGTTCAGAATTTAAAAAGCTTAAAAAAAATAAAGACAATGTAAAATTCTAGAATAAAAAATACCTATAATTTTCCAAACATAACATTTTGAAAAATAATTAATTATAGTTAAAAGAATTACTTAGGATTATGTTTATATATATTGATTTAATTTACAGGGACGATCAAGATCCGCGAAGGACGAAAATTCATGCAGTGAGAGACCTGGCAGTATGCCGAAGAATTTGTGACGGAAGTCACCTAGTCTTGCATATAAAAAACATAGCTAAATTGGATTGGTTTAAGATAAAATTCAACACAGAGAAACAACTAATCGCTTGGAAAAAACGTTTGCGTCAAGTAAAAGAAGCTTGGAACGAAGAGACTTATTTTCAATACCTTAATCAAAAATCTCAGCTTAGATGTAAATGGACTATTTTAAATCTCAAATTAATAGTATGTTGATTTTTCAATCGGAATTTTGTATTTTATTTACAGCTCCATATGAGCCATTGACTAGGATAAATCAACAGGTACGACAAACATTCTTACAATCATAATATATACACAGATATCTATATTTTATATAATAATATAATATGATATTATACTCTAATATAATATATAATTATATAAAATGTATATCTGGAAGATTGATATGAAGTATTCAAATGTAATATCAATCACAATTTTAAAATTATCTAGATAAACCCTATAAAGTATATAATATTATATTTATTATCATATAGATAAAAATAAGAATATTTTATTGTTCATATTAATGAATTGATTTACAAACGTCCAGGTGTCCAGTAATAAACTATCAAAGCCTCCACGTTTGCCATTCTCTAGGAGCCGTTCTTTACAAGAAATAATAAGTTGGGAAAAGTTACCCATGACAATTACTCAAGTAAACAAGGGTAAGCTAACCAAGTTAAATTAATAATTAACTTAATGCCATGTGTTTAATACTTAAATGCACCCACAAATATTTACACTTACACATTACATTTATTATTATTATCGTGAGTTACAATCGCTGAATATTTTTATTAGAAATGCTTTGTGGAATAAACGACATAGATGCAATTTTAGTCAGAGTTCGATTATCAATATTGGAAAACGAAATGGCTTACAACAGAGAAATGGACAAAATGTTAGTCGCTTTTAAAAAACGAGCACTGTGGCCTGATTATTTTCTGATGGATGATAAATCGTTAATTGAACAAACGCTATCCAAATGTAAGTAAGAGTTTGTTTAATTATCTAACAGTTATATCGTAATTGGTATTTGGTATATTTAATATTATAATGGAAAGGAGTATGGTTCTTTTTTTTTTTAGTGAAGGAGAGTTCAGACACTCTTTTGCACGATGTCGAAGATATGTGGCCAGACGCTCCTATGGTATTACAGAGTTTGGACGATCTTGCTGATTTATTAATTAAACACTTGAAATCAGTGGCGAGGACCCGAATGATTACCTACTGCCATCTTCTACGGGATTTTAGGCCTTTCTTGCGCAATAACTTGTAAGTATAGTATTTATAACTAATGGTAATAGATATTGGTAGATTTTAGAATATGATGGTGGATTATTCAAATTTTAATCGTCTACGATCGACGAAAATATATATCAGCTTCAAGCTTGTAATGTATATATTAGGATCGTAACAGTTAATGATAATTATTAAATAATGCAGTCATTAGTCGAAGAATATAAAAATATTATGTAATACCCCCCAAAAGATTAGAAATTCAATGTTATATTAGATTTTTTTTTTAAATGTATGTCCGAAAAGTTTTATTATCCATTGAAGAATATAAGGAAATAGTAAGTTAATGTAAATATTTAAAGTGTTATTATATTTTACTGCTGTTATAAATTGATTTTTAAAACAACATTATTTAGCAAGTCCTCTAGATATATATATATATATATATTCTTCCTAGTATCATAATATTTAATTGAGTTGTTTCATAACATGAAAATGTATTAATATTTAATTTCAAGACTACCTATGTAATAATATTATGTCCACTTCATCTAGTAAACTTGTTGATTAAAACGCATACCTTGGCAAATTGTAGTTGTAACTATGATTAATAAGATATTGTGCTGCAATATTTGATTCAATAGGACCGTATACCATACAGTTTTATATCGCCAATTTTCACACTTTCCGTCTGTCAACATTGAATACCTAAATTTTAAAATAACGTCCACCTTTTTTATTTTACCGCATCAACAGAGAGAGCGTGGACGACATATACGCGGACGTGTACAGCGAACACTTCTACATGGAACGAGCGCTTCTGCCCATATTCCGGGTGTACAAGCTAAAAGGCATATCCAAGAAGCTGGCGGTGATGCTAGCCACCGAGAAGGACGCCAACAGCGCACGTTGGAACAGGCTGTTCGACCTGTGTCAGGAGGTACGTGTGAAAAGTCTGCAGTAAATCGCATTTGAAACGGGCATTGTCATAAGAATTTATTATAACACTATATTGTTGTATAACAGTTGTATACTTGCACAGAGATAACATAACCCTAACCTAACATTACTCGAAACGCAATCCGTAATTGGTTGTTTATACTGGTAAACTCGAGTACACTTAAATGCATTTTTTTCTTCTGTTCTCTTTTCTCGAACAAATACCCGATCGAGGCCAATATCGATTGTAAACATAATCCATAATATCTACTGTCTTTGCATATATTTTATCATTTTGCCCAATATAGGCACTCACTATAAGTGTAGGTATAGCGGCGGTATACATTCGAATACAGCGTGCTATTATGTCAACTTATAGACGTAATTTAACGTGACGTTATATTGCATGTGACGTAATTTATTTTAGTTATTAAGATATTGTCTGCAGTAGGTATTTATAATATGTGTTTAATTTATGCTTGAAAATGCAATTGTATAGTAATGCGTAATCAATTGGTATGGATTTTAAGCTCTGTTTTTGAAATTGTAGTTTTTACCGATTGCATTACATAATAATATGCAGGCTGTAGCGTAAAGATCATGATTGTTTTAAAAATCATGTATTTGATTGAGTCCTCGTTTTTTTATCATTAACATTTTTACCAGTACACAGACAGTAAGTAAAATTAAATGAAACCACACTATATATCTAAAACTAAATATATATATATTCAATTCAACTATTGAAAATCGTTAAGAATAAAATATTTGACGATTATAAGAATAAAGAATTTGTTTGTATTTAAATCCTTTAACTACTTCTTGCAGGAAACCAGTGTGAATGACATCGTTATTAATATTGATATCTAATGTAAACTTTTCTTATAAATTCTTTACTAGTCATAAATCAAAGAAATTGTTTTAGATTAAAACAATAATCGTACCTACAATACAGGGTAATTTTTTTATCACTGAATACTCATTATTTCAAAAAGTGTAAATGTTTTTGAATATATTATTTTAGATAGTTTCAAGTTGTTTACAAAACAACATTTTTATAAAAAAATTATATTTTCAAATATTTTTCATCTTTATAATTTTTAAATTTTTAACTTTTTTGAATGATAACATTTTAATTTCATATTCCAAATCAGAATATTTGTTAAGTATTTGAAAACATAAAAATCGAATTGAAGGCGAGTAGTTTATGAGTTATAAATACTAAAAGTTTTGATCAGTGGAGTGAAATGGTACGAGGTTACCCCGCGAGTCCAGTACTCCGCCATCAAACTTTAAATACTTATAACTCATAAACTACTTGAAATTATGAAAAATAATATTTTCAAAAACATTTGCACTTCTTGTAATAATGAGTGTTCAATGATAAAGTAATCACCCTGTATACCACGTCACCACCCGTACCTACTACTTTTTTACACAAACGTTTGCGGTATACCTACCAATTAATCATTATTTATATTATTTTTCTGTCCTAAAGGTTACATTGTAATTTATTATTTCATAATATAGGTAATGGATTATAATCTAACCTAACTATGAATTCGGTTGATGTTTATGACTCCTACATCGACAAACAAAAAATGCATTTTAAATTCATATTATATATTTACCTGTTGCAAATGTATCATACAATATAAAGTAACGTATAAATTATGTAATCGCGTAATTTATCGTGAAAGATCAAAATATTCAAGAAACAATTTTCATAAGCGGCACGAAAATCATATAAAAATATATCGTAATATAATATGTAGGATTGATGACAATTATAATGTTAAAAATACCTACTGAAATTAGATATAGCACCGTCCGCCACAGTTGGTTACACATAAAGAAAAAAAAACAGTTAAGTACTCGTTCATATTTCTTTGTATAACGTTTACATAAAATAATGTACAGGATGCTTCGATTTGCTGTCCCTATCAATGAAACGTTTGCCAATTTTTTTTAACAAGTACCTATTCATTTTTGAAATGTATTATCTACTATTCTACTATTCTATTGTATTGTAGACAGCTACAAATTACAATAGGTGTAGTTGATGGTATATTTTTTGATTCCCTACCTACTCAAATTAAAAATGAAAAAAAATTTAAATTTTTGATGCGGGTGATCCTAAAAATCCGAAATAGTCAATTTATTAGAGTAGTATAAATTTTAAAACACAGTTTTGCAATTATTGAGCTTAGACAAAAGGGCGAGACATGTAGAAGAGTATAACGTGCTGTAGCTAAAAATATTGTACCTTTGTGATATCAGGTGCGTACCTATATCGTATATCATGTATGTACAATTTAAACACTCTGTATACACCATTTGAATGCCATAACATACGAGAGTGGATTGGGTTGGATTTTATGTGTAGTGTATAATATAAAATGTAAGATAATATAAGCTTACATTAATATATCGCGCTTAAAACGCTTACGATCGTCACCGCTGCAGCAGTGCATTGCGCCCGTGCATCCGCTGCATATGAGCAGCATTAGCGACCATAAGAGTATCACAACATATAATATCGTTTTTCGTGTGTAATTGCAGACGCTGACCGAGACGTACGGCGAGCTGTCCAGACTGTTCGGCGACTATTACGCGCTGAGCGTGACGCAGTTGTTCGCGTTCAGCGACAAGCACGCGGCGTTCGAGCGCAACGGCAACATGAGTCTGTTCGAGAAGTTTGAACTGGCCAGGGAGGTGAGCGAGATATGCGACTCGGTGGTGCCACTCATCAAGGTTGTGATCGTGGAGGGCGGCAAGCGGGGTGACGGCACCGCCGCGGCCGTGTCGGACGACGTGGTGGCCGCTGTGGAGGCCGCGGCGGCCGGTCAACGGCGCAGATGTGACGCCGACTGTTGGGACGATAATAACGGGCGCCGGAAGCTGGACGGGGCCGCCCGACCGTCTGAGGAAATAACGTGCAAAAATCCGTTCGGTACCATCATGGAATACGACGTGGACAGAAAGTCGTCATGCCGGAAGAATTGTGGCGTCCGCGGCGGAAACAGCAACGTCAAAAACAAGCAGAGAAAGACCGCAGCAGCAGCGTCCGGAAAGTGCATCGAACTCGAGGTGTACTCGCGTTCGGTCAATTATTTCTATGAACAGATCGACGAACAAGCGGTGGCCTGCAGCGGTTTTGTCGCGACGCGAGTGTCGTCTTCCGTTTCACTCCCATACTGATAGGTTGCATATAATTATATAATTATATGTAAAATATGTATGACACGTATGAGTGTTTTTAGAGAAAGACAGTGCTTGATAGTAGGAGGGATGTGGTGGTTTCATCCCCAATTACAATTAATTGAATTTACTATTCTATTACCGGGCGCGTCTAAGACAAAATTTTTTTCAAAATAAACATTACGCCTACGCAATATCGCACATCCACACAGACACAGACGTAGACGCAGACACAAATACAGGCACATACACAAATACAGACACAGACACAGCGTGTTCGCGCGCCTGGATGCCTACATAATACGGCAATTTCGGCGGTCAACAATATAGGTACACACCGGTACGTGCGTGGTCTATACGCATTATGTGCGGCGCGCGCTCCATCTGTATACTGATATTTCGAACGTCCGGTACAATGTATGCCTACCGATAAACCGGAAATGGCCGATTTGCAACAATGTTATAATTCGAGAGGAATGCCGAACGAATAGACCGGTGATTTTTTTTGGATATTTTAGTGCCGAACGTGGAGAGAACAAGATTAGCAATTGTTGTACGAGTTTAGTCAGTATAAAATTACTTTAATTATTGGCGAGTGAGTATCTCAGTAATTTTTAGATAAGGCTTTTATAATAGCCGACGCACGGTGTCATATCATTAAATAGCAATAATTTAATCATATTCATAAAATTTTTAAAGTTAATGAATATAGAAAGGATACTGCAACGTGAGTTGAACCTAACGCAAATAAAATACTAACAATATAGAGAATATTATATTTTGTTACAATTATAGCTGTCAATAGTTTGTATAACCGCGGTGTGTAAGGGTTACTCTAGTCGGTTACCTATGGTAGATACGGTACCTATACATATCTAGTTCAACTAGTTGTATAATTTTTATAAAAACGCCCACAAATACGATAACCAAAAACAAATAGTTATTAATTTTAATACGCCATGTATCAAAACTCGTATCAATAAAATATTATAGTTGTATAAGAACGCAAATGCACACATTTTGTAAGCGCCATTATATTGTTAAGAAATAAATAAACGTTCACAGAGAGTTCAATATGTTATAATTATTATACTATATATACAATATTAACCATCGTACATTCGTACCTATTATTGGTGTCGATATTATAGTGAATAATATCAGATCAATTACAAAATAAAATACAACAATTGAAGTACGTGAAATGTTCATGAAAATTATGTATTAATAAGGAAAAAAGGACCTATTGCAGAAAAAAAGAAATATAGTGAAAAAACTACGGGACTCTTGGCAGATGTGAAACATTAGAAATTTTCTTTTGCTAACAACGTTGAAAATTGAACATTATTGTTAATAATTTGTACTTTTTTATTACGATTGTAGCTCGTATAAAATAATAAGTGGACGATGGACAGCTGCTTAAAAATTTGATTAACCTCTAGGCTAAATAGTGAACAGATAATTTAAAAAATATGTTACATTTTCACTTATATAAGTTTTTCTTTACTTATACTTTGCATAAACTTCTTTAAATTTTCTTTTGATTGCAACAATATAGGATGTTCCTTCATTTGTATTATTGTTATTAAACCAGTAACAAGTAATATTAGTATCTGAAAACAAAAATACATTTTTTTAATCTTATATATATTATACTCAAATAAATTTAAAAACAATTATACAATTTCTAGAAAGAATACTTATCGATACAACAAGATTTAAATTTATATTGAATATTCCAAATGCTGTGAGTTCGCTTGATTCAAAAACTGATATTTGGTTCATAAAAAATTTAACCTAATGACATAGAAATATAATATTATAATTACTTCAATGGTCCTATGGCTTATGTTGGTTAATAAATAAATATCATATAATCTTTATTAGCTTACACGAATTAACACTTACACTGGGGAAGTATACAATATCATTTAAATATATAATTACACTTTTTATTTTATTTACTTGCGTTTTTAGGTTTGCAGATAAATTTGAAATCTTTATCAATCTTAAATATGATATCATCTTCCTTTTCTAAAAAGACATGATTAAAACACTTAAAATGTTATCAATTCATATTAAAAACGATAATTACGTAATAAAATATACGTATTTTGGTAAATGTTGTGTGAAATATGTTGTATTTTTTAATATTTGGTGTAGTTTGGTATAATAATATTGCAATTATTTATCCTAATAGTAATAATAACATTGCCAATTGTCTTTAATGACAATCAAGGCGAGACCATTGACGTAATAAGAAATTTGTCTTAGAGGGGTTAGACATTTTTTACACACAAACTACTAAATAAATAAAATAAATATAAGTATATAATAAATACAAAATTTGCAAGTACAGTGGTAGCTGGGAATAGGAACTATTTTATCAAAAGTCATAAAATCAATATACTGCACACAAAATTATTAAACTTTGCTTTAAAATTCTCTACAATTTAATACCTATAGAATATTGAACATTATAATATATTTGGTATAATATCACTTTAGCTACCCAGCATTTTTTTTTTGAAACTTCAGTATTTCAACAAGTCAAGAACGGCGTGGCAAAAAAATTGCAGTTATCATTATTTTCGAAGTTATATCCTTCCAAAGTTTGCGATTTTACGTTTACATGCATACGCGATAGGCACAACACTGTACTTTACTGTCACGCGCAGCGCCCATAGTGAATATTAATTTTATTTTTACGTATAGGTTTTGAATTTTGCAAAAAAATGAGGCGAAATTAACTGCTAAAGTGAACATTTGTTCTAAATATTAATTTTATTTGTAATATAATATAATGTACTTAAATAGTTTTTTTTGTACGGTTTATTAAAGAAATTCTAATTGTCTTGGTTAAAAATTTGAAATTCTAATTGTACAGATTAAAAAGCTCAGGGGAGAATCTATCTGGGGAGAATTCACTCTTTTTTGTATAGTAATAAAATAGGTTTTTCCAAAATTGTCAATTGTGAATTGATAAGCTAAAGCATAAAAAGAAAACAATTCAATTTTCATAATTTCAAAATGAGTTAATAAAGACTCAAGAACTGGTGTTTAGTGTACAAAGTCGTGAACAATTGTAGGGATTTCTCTAATAATTGCACTTTTAAATATTGTTAAACTTAAAAATTATTAATTAACTATAATAAATCTAACACCTGTTCCAAAATTGACCTAATGAAATTAAATAATAAAATATTTTCATTTCGTAAAAAAACGTTTAAGGAGGAAACATAAATTATATTCTTTATAATTGATTATTTTTGGAAAACTTAAAACCATGACGTAAATTATGAACATAAAAATTACAATTTATTGAACTTGATTTAATCTAGGAGTGTCCGCTGAAACCATAGATTACTCTCACGGAACTCTAGGGCTCCACATGGCTTCTCTAACTTTAGCACTCCTCTAAAACGTTTTCATAAAATTTAAATTTATTTTATTTTAAAAATAAGAAAAGGGCCATAAAATATAATAAATTTATTACTGTATGACTGTATATCTATACTGAATTATGAAGTTATACATTTTAATTTAATCAATTTACTTAAATATGATTACATACCTAGGTACTATAACCAATAATATAATATTTGTACTGATACCTTTTCATGAACACGTGATGCAGCAATGATAATGGACAGAGTCTATATGACATTTTGTAGGTTTAGTAAGTATGGTATACATCAAGGTTGGGCAAGTTAGTGATTGTTTTTAATTCAGTTAAGTTAAATTAATATGCACCAATAACAAAAAGTTAAAAGTTAATTTAACTATAGGTTAACTCAGTTAAGTTAAAAGTTAATTTGTTTATACAGCGCTAGCGTACTTAATTTTTTCCAACCCAAAACTAAATTATAGGATATAGTGTTAATACTTCATACAGTATTTCCATATAAGTTAGATTCGAATGATATAAATTTTTAACTTTAAACAATTTACGATACATATTTGTTGACATGAAAACGAAAAAGACTGAAATAGTGAAATATTATAAAATTAAAAACAAAATAAATTAACTTAACTTACTTCTTAAAATGAAAGATTAACTCGTTAATTTCACGTTAATTAAGAAAGAAATTTAGTAAGTTAACTGTTAAGTTAATGAAAAGCCAAAAGTAACTAGTTAAGTCAAAAAAGTTAAAATAAAATTAACTTTTTAACTTAACTTTAACTTTTTAACTCGTTAATGCCCAGCTTTGGTATACATTCTATTAAATAACTGTCAAAATTAAATTCTTTTAGCACACTACTAGGAGTAATAATAGAATAATAAAAATAGAGTATCATATTAATAAAACTGAATACAAAGAATCCTAAAAGCATTTTTCCGAAACCTTCACTGAATATTCTTAATAAGTCCGATAGTCCGATAAGTTCAGCGTGTAACAATCGTATGTTATCCAGCGTCAATATTGATATGGAATGTGTCAATTCTTCAGGAACGGCTAGAAATCCGGGAAGAAGATATTCCCAGGAAATTATTAAACTAACTAGTAAGTAAACTCGCGGTACACTGTCACACGAATAAGTCTAGTCTATGCCAAATGGTTAGGTTCAATACTATCTTATCTTATTATTTTTATTAATAAAACAACAACGGTAACAAATTTTGTATGTTATCTAATCCAGTCCCCTACCTAATGATATAAATTTCATACATTAACGAAAACCCAATCGGTATTTTATATATTAACTAGTAAAACCGTGTAATTTATATATTAACGAACATATTTAGGAATTTTATAGAATAACTAGTTATTTAATAAAATAACGTATTACATACATTACCGCTAACATATATATATATAAATAAATAGCTAATAATTCTCCAAAAATTAAAATTCAAGAAAGTGCACATGCCGACCACAACTTGACAAGAGTTTTTTATTTATTTATATTAGTATGATTTTTCCAACTAGTAAAATTATAATATGTCACATTATCTTTATTTGTGTTATTTTTTTATGTCCACGACTAAAATGTTCGGCAGGTGTGCCTCTTAGCTATTAATAATTTGTACATTGTATTATAATAAATTGATATATATTTATATTTATTTATAATTTAAATAATACGATTGGGTATGGTTGTCCCGTTTGTCCAAAAAGTTATTTCAACGTTCGTTTTGCAAGCCCTCCTCCTTAATGTATAGAAATAATAAATAAATTACGCCAATCATTAGCAAGGTACACGATACTCATTCCTCGAAAAATCAAAATTATATATTGGGCAGCAGTATAACCCCCCCCCCCCCCCCCCCTCATAAAGTAAACATCAAGATTTTTAAAATTTTTTACATAACAATCATTCCACCGACAAAATTGAAAATCGGGGCTTAAAAATATTCGCTTTCAAATTGCATTCTACATATTATTATAAAATACGAGGTACCGATCTACTACCTATACACTTAACAATTTAAAATTAAATTTTTTTTTCTTTCTTTATTTATTATAGAGGATAATATTATTTATCTTACTGTATAATCCATGTTTCTTATATTCTTGATGCAATAATGACGGCCCATAATTAAAATAAAAATATTTTTTGAGTAAAATAAGTACTCATGTGTATAGAGTACGTGAATATTATTAGCGTGAACATCCGTACAATTTCAAGACATTTATATATTGAGTCTGTACTTTGGATTAATAATCCATCTGAATTAATATGTAAGTTATGTTAATTATGCCAACAAACTTGCACAAGTATAAAATAGCCCTTAAAGTTGTTTTATGAACAAACATCATTTCACGGGAAATTATTATTTATTTAGGTAGGTCAATAAATGTTATTATAATTGTCACAGTAAACAACACACATAAGCGGATAAGCAATTTTTGGCCTACCGGTAAATATTTGTTAGGGTATCATAATACCAATAATAAAAAATATACAAACAAAGTCATCATTATTTTAAATATATTATTTTTATGCAAATAAATTTTCTTCCCTCTGTTTTGAAATGCAATTTTAAAAAAAATGGGTATGTGGATGTCGCTCTGCTGTACAGTAGGTTACAAGTGGGTTAGGATTGTATTTAACTTGAATTAAATGATATAGTATCATTGTATAAGAAATTTCTGAGATTCTGAGGATTTTTTTTATATTGTTATTATTTATTATACCTTGTAAGTTGAATTAATATTAAAATATTATTTTTTTTTATTCGTTTCTATGGTGATAAACAAAGTGTTAAAAATTAAAATCCCATTTTTAGCGTTTTTTTGTAATTTGTCGGTGGTTTTTCCCGTGGCATTAAATAACTATTGAGAAAATCAAAAAATGACCTCCCCAAAGTACCATCTTGATCCAATTTGATAAAAGATAAGGTACTATATATTTCGATCACTCCTTCTGGTAGACAATTTGTACACAAGATAAAAAAAAAATCAACACCATTATAAAACCACTAGCTTCCTCGCTCCGCTCAGAATCTAAAAATGTATTAAAATATTGTAATACATAATTTAAAATCTATAAACGCTACAAAATTTGTGCACCTGACTTTTAGATCCTTTTGAAAGTAATATACACGAAAATGTTTGTTATACCTTTTAAGATTGTATTTTCCTGAGACATTTATTGAGAAAATATAAATTATATTCTTAGTTTTCTTAACTGTCCACATCTCTTATTACGTATTATTACGACGTATTCATCTTATGTCAACTCTTGACTGTATAGGTATCGTTATGTGGTTAAGTTATAGTTATGTTAGGTTATTTATATATGTTATATGTATATGCATCGTTATGTGGTTTGGTTATGGCCGGTTATCGATGAAGCCCTCAGGAACAAGGACACTCCGGAGTACTTGGTTCTCATGATCCAATTGTGGTTATCAGAAAGGCAACTACTCGTCGGAGATCAGAGGATCAAAAAATCGTAATTTGATCTATTTTTTTGTTTGGATGTAGTACGTGGAACTTTAATTTCTGCGCCAGTTTGTTCTGTCAAGTATAAGGAGCTATTAAAAATATCATTGAAAACAATATCTGATGTGCTCTCTATTATTATTAAATATAGTCAATAAATCTTGAATATAATTTTGGACCGAGTATAAATCAATAGATTTTGCCTGCAGTTTATTTGTTACTGGTTCTGTATTTGGATATGACATTTAAGGATAAAATACATTGTGGATGTCGCATATGATAGTTGGTGAGTTTTTGTGCGAGTAGTGGTGTTAACTTTGAAATCATTGTATGCGAAAAACGATTCTGAGCGGAAATGGTTTTTTAATCTGCATGGATATCTATTTTATATTGTTATTATATTTTATTATAGCCTGTAAGTTGAATTAATATTATAAATTACAACAAAATAACTAAAACCGTTATACATGTAACTTTCACTGAATATTAGCATTTTCTATACGCCATTACATAGACTGGTTAATAGACTGATTTGAGCTGTTCACGGACATTTTCTGTTTACATTTTTTGGTATAAACGTCAATTTTATTTTATTCGTTGGATCAAAAAGGGTTAAAATTGAATACAAGGCTCATTATATATTATTACAATATTAGTTGAAAAATATTAAAAATACACAGGTTCGATTTTTTTTATAATCTGTGACAACTCGAGTTATATTGCTCATGACTCGAGAGTCATGTGGTCGAGTTAAGTCACCAACCACGAGCTGAGCCCAAAAGGGTCGGAGCGTCGTGGATTTTTGTAGTATTTTATATTTTTATGCCAGCAATGAGGAGACGACAGGTATCCTAACAATAATAATAAAAAAAACATAACACACTATTTGATAGAAAAATCTTTACATTATTAAGGTTGGAGTCGAGAAAGCCGTCAGGCATAGAACTCAGACAGAAGTAAAAATAAAAACCAAACACCGTAATAATAATAATACCTAACACACAAAGTGCTATAACAATAATAAACACCTAGCCAATATGGCAATAATAACAATAATACCTAGCCAATATGGCAATAATAACAATAATACCTAGCCAATATGACAATAATAATAATAAATATAAAGTAAAGGGATACCGGCCACGATGTTAAATATACGATAGAGATAGATATGACGATAGAGGGGAGCGTGTGTGCGTTCGCCGCACCCATAGACCTATCAACTAAGTTTAACTTAGTACCGGCAGGTATTATCACAGAATAATATAATTGTTGAATGTAAACAACACACCCTGTAATATGTAGATTATAAGCAAATCATTCATATTGTAGTACAGCAGACGCTGAATAGGCATTTTATATTTCTTTAGCATATTCGTTCTATGTAGTAGCCTGTAGGACGATTAGTCGTTGCTTTATATTACGCCTCGGAGCACTATAGTTATTCATATCAATATACAAATTATTATATTATTACATATGCCCGATCTTATTTTTATTTACCTTTAGCTTCTGTATATCTGTATACTTCAACAATAATGGTATAAATAATGTCGTCGATCGGTGGACTTGGACCCTCGGGACCAAAGTCGCTATCGCACGCGTACGGAAATAATATTTATAAATGCAGCCTAATGTGTGACATCGATATGGTAAACTGGTCACCTAACTCTGGTCGTCACAAAGCATTATAAGTTCAAATTTGGACGAAATTACTTATTAAATAACCAAGAATAACGATTTTAGTTATTTTTTTTGTCATTTCATAAAAATAATTCAATTTATAATAATATAAATGTAATATAAAATATCCTAGACAGACAAATCGTTTCCGCTCAGAATCGTTTTTCGTATTTATACAACGATATAATAATTGTTATATCATTGAATTCAAGTTTAATACCATCCATAACAGTGACCCACTTGTAACCTACAGCAGAACGACATCCACTTACCCGCTTTTATAATTTTTATACAAATGTATTATTAACGGGACAACGGTGTAATATAAATGATTTTAATTATTTTGTTGTAAAAGGAACTTGAAACGTACCACATAAAATAAGTTTAACACTTCTACCTATCATACTTCTTATACATTATTACTTAAAGTGAGAATTTTTGATGAATACGTTTTACAAATATATAATCCTTTCAAATTGAACCTGACATATTATTGTCTCTGCTCTGAATCATTTTTCGCTCGCAATGATTTATTAATGTTTGTTTAGCCAGCCCCCCCCCACCCCACAAATATAGATTCTATAAAATAAATCATCCAATTAAATAGAAATTTGTGTATTTGCAGTGAATTTATAACTTATGAGTTATATGTATTATGTACCATGTACGAGTATGAATGTGACCTAATCTTCCAAATTGATAACGTAGTATAGGTACTCAAAAAATAACGTATGGTAAGCTGCAAGTGAATCTTTAAGTTATTACTTATTTTAAAATTCAATTTTTTTTTTAAATTTGTTAGTAATTGCCAATTAATATGATTGGCATTATTTATCTTACTGTATTAACTGTGTTTCTGATATTCTTGATGCAATGATGACGGACCATAATTTAAATAAAAATATTTTGTGAATAAAAAAACTATTTTTGTGTTCAGAGTATGAGAATATAATTAACATAATCATTCGTTTAAATTCAAGACACTTATAGATTGTATATGAACTTTGTATTAATAATCCATTTGATTCTAATATGTAAGACATGTTAATGATACCAATAAATTTGCACAAGTATAAAATATTCCTTCAAGATATTTTATAAACATTCAACATTTTAAGAAAACGTTTTTTAAATACTAAATATTGAAAGGATATATTTGATTCTTATGAACAGTTTTTGTTATTACAATGCAAATTATAAATTCAAATATTGCAAACAATTTAAATAATTGAAATGTAAACAATAAAACTAACAATATAACTATTTCATTATAAATTATTATTTATTTAGGTACTTCATTAATATTTATTATTGAATTAGTTGATAAAATCGTCAATATATTAGGAACGATATATTTTGTGTTATAATTAATATTTGCTTTGCTGATTATAATTTATAATAACAAATAATTCAATGATGAATGTTTTTTTATGTCACCAATGTTATAGAGATTACCAGCCGCCCTAATAAATGTATTATGTATATACTAAAATTTTGAAAACTTGTTTTATTTTATACTTAAATTTCCTCCATTTCAAAATCCTGGCTATATCACCACGGATAATAGAATAATGATTGCTTTATGTATATTTCAGTGTTCAGTCGTATAATTTGACATTTTAGATCTCTATATGTATTCATTATATAAAGGTAGGAAAAATTATTAAATTCTATAAAAAAAATCTTTGCAATAAAATAAAATATTAACCTATTTGCTTTCTATATTAAATATTTCAGCGATATAATTTACCCAGTTTTTCATTTCAAATAATAGTTTTTTTATAATTATATTTATCATTGACACAAAAACAATGAACATATTGTAATGATAAGGTGACGTCACTTGTTTGAAAACTTGATTGAAAATTTTACTACTTACGGTCATAACCACCGGAATATGTTCTATGAAGGCCAATAATTGAAAACTGTTGTACGTTGAATCCATAGAAAATTGAAAATATATCATAATTTAAGGAATAAAATTCAAAATGTTATATATTATGTTCGTAACATTTATGTTCTAAATTATTTGAATGCAAGTATTTAAATGTTTCCTTTTTTTTAAATATATTTATTAATATTATTAAATACTGTCATGTTTAAATTTCCTACTACAAAAAACAATATATGACAAATATAAGAGTTAATTCACTAAATTATCATACATAACGCTTTCAAAGTATTACAATTAACAAATAATAATTATTAATTATTAATTAATATATTGATTTTAAATACAATTCATAATATGTTGATATTGAGGTTAATACTATAGTATTCATATTACCTATGTGCTACAAAAATGCATATATTTTTAATACCTTTTTATGAGCATTTATTACTCGGTTTTACCTATCTTCATTGATTTTATAATATATGCATAGTATTTATAGTATATTATAAAATCAATGCTATTACCTATATATTATTATATATTAACCAATATCCTGGGGATAGAAACATATCTATATGCTAAAGGGTTGATAGTTTTATATGGTCATTCTATATCAGTCCTTATTTTCTTTAGACTTTGAGCATTTATGAAAAAGTTTAAAGAGTTAAATTTTAATACTATTATTAATATTTTTCAAAAGTAAATTAAAACATTAATTTACTATACTTTTTAATAATAAATTTATCTGTATGAAATAGTACATGTAATTTTAGTAGGTATATACCTAATTTAGAAAAAAAAATTAATAATTTTGATTAAGGGGGTCTTGACAATTTTACATTAAATTTAGGGAGCCTCATGACAAAAACAATGAGAAGCACTGTACTAGATTATACTGTAAAATATCTAAATATATATATAACTAGGTAGCTGTCCCGGTAAAAGATCATGTTTGTAATGTTGCATTTCAATTAAAAAACTAATATACATTTTACATATATCATAATGCATCATGTCAAAACAAGAATGATATTCACTTGCAAAAGAAAAAATGAATAAGTTGTTAAAGACAAGAAAATATCAAAAAAACTTAACAATTTTTCAAAATTAGTTTGAAGCTTATAAGATAACTATTATTGAATAATATAATATAATATTATTATTATTATATAAATAATATACCTAATCATATAATAAAATACGCAAAATATTTTAAACATGTTTTTAGAGTTTTTTATGAGCACTATTAAAAGCACTACTAGACTAATATTAAAATTAAGAGCAGAATCATAATAGTCATATACATTTAAAGATTTTAAGAAGGATGCAAATATCCAAAGAAGTGACTAAATTATATATCATATTTTATAATTGATGTCTATTAATTACAGGCTCCAATTTATTATGCCAACTCGATTAAAAAAAAAAGCTTAAGTCTTAAGACATTTTGCATTGAACAGTATGAAGCCGTCATAGGACAGGAAGCGCCCTTTGCTGACTATAGAACTGTAGTAATATTTTCAATCAAGAGTGTATATACGCATAGGGGTGCAGAGTGGCGACACCTTATCAATACACCTTGGTTTCGTGCTAATGAGTAATGATACCATAACAGCAGTGGCATTCTCAGGAATTTTCTATGGGGTGGGTTCTGAAAATTTGCCAGAATTCAATAGTGGGGGGCTCTTCCCCCTACACCCTCCATAGTCATAATATTTACAAATTTTGTGTTATTATGTATTTTACCATTTTAGTAGTCAGTACCTAGTAAGCTGTATTTAGTATATCATATGAATATCAAAAGTAAAATAATGCAACCAAAAACTAAGTTTTTCAACATTCATACTTTAATAATCATTATAAAACCAAAATAATTTACCAAACATTTCAAAACACAATATTTTCAAGTTTCAGTCCATGATCTTTATTAATTCTCTTTATCGTTTTACGCTACCTACTAACTACTTCTGTAACTGGTCAATTTATAGGATATTGTGCATCGCCAACAAGAATAAATCTTTTTCTTTTTAAAATTAATTTTAGCTATTATTAGCAAGAATATATAGATGACCTAAGTTGGAACTCTCAAAATGCAATGATTAGAATTTTGTTAAGTATATTAAACACATCCGGGTAACGAAATCACATAACATTCCACACAAAAGATCAGATGGCAGGATTATCATACAATACTGCGTATTGGTAAAAAGGGGCCAAATATATTTTGGATATTTAATATATATTCACTGTTGAGTAATTAATGAATACATATATATATTAGGAGCTAGGACATACTACATTATTATAAACCATACTATCGACAGTGTTGCGAAACTGGATGTCTAGGAATACAGGATAGGAATACGGTTGATTATTCAATCTATCGCTAGTCATTGATACAATTTGTTAGTTTAATTAAATTTGATATATTTTATTATATATACAGTTTTAATTTAAAATAACAACCATATTATTATAATAGGTACAACTTTGTAATCAATTTGAATGGTGGGGTAGAAAAGATCTAACTGTATCTGATTGTATGTGCTATTTTTTTGGGAGAAGCTATTTTCTGTATATCCTCTTCTGTAAACAATGTAAGTTACTTGAAGTCCAATGTAGCAACTACATTCACTTTTCTACCATAAAAAATGATGAATTAGAAAATCGAAGCATTTTTACTGCCCCAAAACGTGATGACAGATACAAAATAAAATAAAAAATAATGCACATTATTGTAAAATCAAAACATTATCACTTCACTCAGAATCTAAAATAGAAGTAGACATTTTTAAACAACTAAAACTTTTTACTATAGAAAATTAGTAAATAAAATTAATATATAAATAAAAATTAAACTGAACTCCTGAAAAAGCTTATGGTACAAGATCTTATACAAATATAATACACAATCTACAAATCTTAATAAATAATAATAATAAACCGCTGTTTAAAAAGGTTAAAGACCTATCTAAGCTTATACTATGCTGCAAAAATATGTTACATAATATTCTGATATTTTCTTAAGTCACACTATTCTTTATGCAGAAACTCCTTTACATTTTTATTTAATTGCGAAAATATAGAATGTTTCTTCATTTGTATAATTGTTACTAAACCAGTAATGACTAATGTTAGTATCTGCAAAAAAATATATTTTCATTATGTACATAATGTTATGTACTATTGTACTCAAATGAGTTTAAAAAAAAAATACAAATCATTACACAGTTACTGAATATTATACTAACTGACATAACAAGATTTAAATTTATGTTGAAAATTCCAAAAGCCGTGATTTCGTTTGATTCAAAAACTGATATTTGGTTCATAAACAATTTAACCTAAAACAAAAGAACTATTATAATTACAATATTACTAACTGATCCCGTGTACTTCATTGCCCGTTAAATGTATCAACTCTATATGACTTAAACTTTGTTCTATTCGTTATTTAATATTCAGTGTATGATGTTCTAGATTCATCTTAAATTTTTTGTTGCCCGAAATAAAAATTTTTATTCGCAGCAGTATATTATCAGGTGGCAATCTTTTTATTTAACTCTAAAGTATCAAAGTTATACCAAGTTTGTCGTTTTTACTTGATTTTACCTACGGTAGATTAATATAATCAATTTATACAAAATCCTATCCTAACCTAGCCGTACTAAAATCCAACGAATAAAAAAAAACAAATTTAACCCTTTGTAAATTAACCTATCTTCTTCTCAGAGGTATAATCTACCCACAAACATTAATTTAAATATATAAATACACAGACTAAACTCTGGAACTATTTATCAGTTATATGTTATTGACAAAAGATAATAATACAAATCAACAAAGATGATTAACCAATAGCAACCAATATATTATACACCGGTGGATTTTCCTAAAATTTTCTTTCATATAAACCTTCTCCGTGAAATACTCTTTCGTTTAAAAAAAATCAAGAAGATCTGATAAGTAGTTCCAGAGTTTAGCCTGTATAGAGATTTTCATTTCACATTTTTATAGTTAGATATTATATTATAATTTATATTTAAAAAGTAAAGCAAATAGTTTTTTTTTATTATTATATTATATAGCTTAAAAACCCATCATTGCTTATAGACGCATACTAATAATACTTATTGAATATGTATATGTACAATAAAAAATCGATGATGTTTATAATAAATGGTTTGTTTGTTATCTTGGCAACGAATTAAAACGATTCACTTTAATTCTGTATTGAAATTTCTAGAACGAATCATTTTATACGACGTCACTCATGGCAACTTTTTATAAACAAAAATTTCCATCTGAAATCTCAAAATTCCCGTTTTAGCACCTCCGGAGGTCGATCCTCTCCCTTTTAAAATTAGCCTATCTTTTAAGTTCGGCTAAATTACACACATTGTAAAAATTTCATCAAGATTGATCCAGTAGTTTCGGAGTTTAATCCGGACAAAGACGTGACACGGGATTTTTATATATAAGATAATATTATCAATGATGTTGTGACTTTTGTTAATTAATAACAATTATTCAATCATTGGTAGAACTTAATTAACACTTTAATTTGGGAAGATTAATTTCATTTAAATAATATAATTACATATATTATCTTATTTACTTGTATTTTTAGATTTGGTGACAAATTAGAAATCCTTATTAATCGTATATAAGATATCATCTTCCGTTTCTGCAAATGTATATTAAAACACAGTACATTGTAATCAATTTGTTATGAATTGGTGCATTTCGTGTTGTAAAAAAGCGTAACGGTGTTTGTTTGCAGGTTATTAATTCTGTTAACCAGTGTTGTACTTTAGTTAAATTTATCTGGATAATTCACAAAATTCGTAACTAATAAGTAATAAGTCCAGAGTTGGGAGTTTTGCCACTTAAAATTGCATAATTAATATGCGCTATAATATTACCTTAAATATCGCTAAATATGCAATAAAAACAACAAATTATACAAAAAAACGGAAATTTATAAGTTGATAATTTATTAAATTAACCCAACAAAATCGCTAAATACCGCTAACTAAAGATGTGCTAAAAATATGCAATAAATATGTTAACAAATGAAAAATATTAAAAATACATAGACTCAATTTTTTTTATGAGGATTTAAAGTTTGAATTTTGACAAAATTTATCAAACTTAAAATTTAATAATTATTTTGTAGTTAAAAATTTATAAAATGTTCAAATTTTATAGCTAAGGATTGAAAATTTAAAACAAGGTTCCACGTAAATAGGTTATATATAAATTACTATTTATTCACAATAATATCAAAAATATTTATAGTAATATCATAGGCTGACTGACCGTTTTCGCTCAGAATCGTTTTTCTTTTACGATGATATTATATCATTGAATTCAAATTAAACGCCATCCATTACAGCGACCCATTTGTGACCTACTGTACAGAAGAGCAACATCCACTTTTACCTTTTTTAAGTTCTTATACTCATTAGAGTTTACAAATTATAATATTCAATGATACAATATTTACATACAATTATAATAAGCAGATTATAACACGAAATAGTAACATTTCCATTGCTCAAAACCACGCCGGATAAGTAGGTATTACTAGATAAACAACGCAGAGGTGCTGTGCCACTATATACCTTATGTACTCCACAGTGACAGTGCTTTAAAATGGTCAAAGCGTAGCTAACTACGTATACCGTATACGTGTGGCTATATTTATTATATTATGAGGCTAAACATTAATAGTTATAACTTAATGAACTAAAAATATATAAATAGGTTATGCAATTAAGATATAATCAGTATAATAGAATATTATTAACAATAATTACCTTATCATGTACTCGTGAAGCAGCAATGATAATAGATGAAGACAATATGACATTTTGTAGGTTGAAAACATATGGTAGAATATATTTTATAAGAGTGTCAAAATTAAATTCATTGTAATATATTATTCCAGGATGAAAAACAGAATAATAAATACAGAGAAGTATGTTAATATAATTGAATACAAAGAATCCTAAAAGTATTTGTCCGTAACCTATACTGAATATTCTTAATAGGTCCGATAGTTCAGCATGTAACAACCGTATCTTATCCAGCGTCATTCCAGTTATGAGTTGTGTCAAATCACCAGGAGTGGCTAGAAATCCAGGTAGAAGATATTCCCAAGAGTCGTTCAACGTTTGAAATCTAGACTCCAATTGTTGTAAGAAAAAAATTGTGGAAAAAACTACTGTAACGTCCAAGATAAAATCAAATCGAACAAAACATCGGATGATGATTACCATGTCTATGGTCTTCAACGGCCATAGGCGCACAATCAGTATTGTAACTGTAATATAATATGTTAACGTGAAAATGAAAATTATGTTCCAATAACTTTTCTTTGGCGAACGCTTGTGAATCAATAAAAACCTTGGAAGTGATGTTAGTTTTTGGTCATGCACTATAATGCCATTCATCAACCTACAAAATACAGAATGAGAAAAAAAACGATTAGGTACCTAGGTACTTGTCTTTGTGTACAGCGTACACGTAAAATTATAATATGATTGTCAAACCGTAAAATAAAAATGCAATATATAATATTTATTGTTACCTATTTATTTGTCTATGTTTCTAAAAATAACTTTTAGGATGTGTCTGAGAGATTTTATGGTTTGATAGTGTATTTTGATAAATTGCAATTTATATACTATACAGGATGGTTTTTATAAGTATGCTCAGTGCTCACTTTAATGCTTAAATTTTGCATAAATTCAAATTCTGATTTTCAAATATACTTGAATACCTACATACTTTTGTACCACTTAAGGATGATCATGTGACAATACAAACCCTCTTTTCCCCACTTACATCAATTTAAAAATATCGATAATGTGCATGATTTTTTTAAGCATTTTTCGTACCTACAAATTTTAATACAAACATATTTTAGACGGACAACGGTAAAATATATACGATTGTAATGAAACAGATAATGATTGAAGACACTAGATATAAAACATACCACATAAAATAAGTTTAACATAACATTATTATTATTTTAACATATTTTTCAACTTAGTTGATTTATTCGCGAATTTTTATGAATGGCCTTATAAATCTTACTGTATCAACCGTCTTTCTGATATCCTTGATGCAAAAATGATGGTCCATATTTTGAATAATTGTGTTTGGTCAATAAAATGAGTATTTGAGTGTATAAAATACGTGAACATTATTAAAATAATAATTCGTGTAAATTCAAGACATTTATAGATTCTGTTTGTACTTTCTATTAATAATCCATCTGATTCTAATATGTATGGCATTTTAATGATACCAATAAATTTGCACAAATATAAAATATTCCTTAAAGTTGTTTTATAAACATAAGTCATTTTGAGAAAACGTTTTTTATATACTAAATATTATTTAAACGGAGTATTTGATTCATGAGAAATTTCTATACTTATATTTAGAAAAGTTAATATTGATAATAATCATAATTATACTGTCACAGCAAACAAATTCGTCAATAGGTTAGGTTTGAAAATTATATTCGTATTACATAGTATATTATGGTATTTACTTAGTTACTTCCTCGTTACAAATTAGGTTAGGTAGGTAGTAATATTACCCCTGACCTATTCATATACGACATTTGCGTACTTATTAACAATACATTTTATGTACACAATACTTGTGTAGTATTTCATACTTTATAGGTAAACCAATATATAGGTAACGCATTTTGCCAATTTTACAAAAAAAGTTGAAACCTTCAACAATTTAAATTTAAATAATCATTTAGATCCATACAAATACAAGGTTAGGTTAGGTTCTAAAATTTCTTATCCTCTAGCCTCTTAAGTCTAGCGGATAGGGAGTGAATCTATTGGCGTAATTAACTGGAGTAATATTCTCGATCACTTTATCTTAGGCGGGTGGGTAAAAGTGTTAACACCTTATCAATCCATACCTTGATTGGTCCAGTAGTCTCGAGGATTACCTGTTGCATTACTTTGTTTAAGTTAAGAATGAACCGCTTTCGCGCACGAAGACTGATCTATGATCACTTCTTAACCCCCCTGACGATCGCTTTGCGTTCTGTGATTGGCTGACAGTCCTCGGCAACCGTCGTGCATACAGAGAATCATGTAGTGGGGATGGGCGAACAAGACGAGTTTTGGTCGGCCGAGTGGTTCATTCTCAACGTGAACAGAGTATAACAAAATTCAATTACACATTTATAAATAGTTACCATAGCAGTCTCCGCGCACTTTGTTGTCCATAAAAAAACTGTTAAAATAACTGTTCAATTTGCTAACTAATAATTATCTATAATTAATAATCATTAAATAATCATTTAATAATCTACAATGCAATGACGTTCAAAAAAAAAAAATAATAAATAAAATGGATTTAAGTTAAAGGTTTATTTTAATTATATTTAACAAATTAATCACATAATATAGCACATTTCATCATATTCATTGCGTTTAACTTACATTCAAATTTATATTAATTTATCTTATAAAATTACATTGAAAAAAAAAATAACAATATCGCTCACAAATACTACATGTCTGTATTTTGTCAAGTTGTGCAAAAATATAAAAGAACAAAAAATGTATGAGAATGGATTTTCATTTATAAAATATTTGTGCTTCTACGGACGTAGGCGGTTTTAAAAAATATCAAGATTCTTGCCGCTGTAAACGGTTGAAAACTTCTAGGCTTAATAGTTATAAATTTATAATCTATATATATATAAATGAATTGCTGTTCGTTAGTCTCGCTAAAACTTGAGAACGGCCTGACCGATTTGAATGAATTTTTTATATGCGTTTGGGTGACGCCTCGAATGGTTTAGATTCTCAAATTATCCCCCTAGGTCCAACCAGGGGATGTGCTCAAACGGGGATTTAAAGATTTACGGTGGAAATTTTTGTTTATAAATAGTAGCTATGGGTTTTAAAGCTATAATAATAATAATTCAACACATAGTAAAAAGAAAATTCCCAATCTTTCCTCCGTGGAAGATGCATTTTGAAATTAACCTAGAAATCTCAGAATTCAAAAAAGAAAACACCAGTCCAATTGTGTACAGAAACATATTTAAAAACACATTACAAAAATACCATAACTATAAACACATTTATCCATAGTAACTGAAAACTCCACCATTTCCTACAAACTTCCCCCCGAATGTTCTATTTACACAGCCGAAGCAATAGCTATATATAAAGCAGTACAGAATAATATTATAAACAAAGAAACGTCACACAATAAATATTTAATACTAAGCGATTCTCTAAGCAGCTTAACTGGCATAAGCAACTTAACAAACCCAACAGATGTATCCAAACTTATCCAAGAAACTATTTATGTAGCAAGTCAAAAAGGAATAAAGATATCCTTTCTATGGATACCTGGACACTGTGGAATAGATGGTAATGAACTAGCAGATCAAGAAGCATCCAAAGCAGCCTCATCTACCGACACCCAAATTCTAAATCAAAGTACTTTCACTGATTTAAAAAAACACACCCAGAAGGTTATATATCAAAAATGGCAAAATCACTGGACCAAACAAAACACCAAATTAAACACAATAAAAAACAATATCCAAGTATGGAAAAACCCTGGCTTAAATAGGAAAAATGAAACCATTTTGAATCGCCTTCGAATTGGGCATATGTTTGCAACACATTGCCACCTCATGGCTAGAAAAGACCCCCCCCCCCCTTATGTGAATCATGTGGTGTGGAGCTTACGGTCAAACAATTAATCATTGACTGTTTCAAGTACTCAGACTCAAGATCCAAACATCACATACCACACCAATTAAATGAAGCCCTTCAGCCTGATCTCCAATCAAACACTAACATAATTAACTTTATAAAAGAAATCAAATTATATAATTCAATTTAATCAGTATCCAAAATGTCGACTATTAAAAAAAAAAAAAATGTTATTCAATAACTAATGGCCTAGTAGCCGATGTTTTTACGTTCAATAAAAAAAAAAAAAAAAAAATAATAATTATTGGTTGCCGTGAAATCAGTGTATTCATTCAATGCATTTAATTTTTTTTGTACGCTGTGTTTTGATATTATATGTATCGGTGGTTAATTCACCGTAGGTGGAATTAAGTAAATTAATTCATTATTAATTAATTAATTAACTTGTTATAACTTTGATACTTTAGAGTATATACTTACAGCACGGGGCCCGCAACCCGCAAACCTAACCTAACCACATGTATATTGCCCACCTGATAATATACTGCTGTGAATAAGAATTTTTACAAGACAGAAAAGTTAAGATGAATCTAGAACATCATACACCGAATATTATAAGGCATTGAACAAAGTTGGAGTTATAAACAGTTTGTACATTTAACGAGCAACGAAGTGCACGGGATCAGCTAGTATTTTATAATATTACAATACACTAAAAAATGTTTACATTTTCACTTATTTAATTCTTCCCTTCGACCTTCGTTGTATTTAGTATGTAGTTCCTAGTATCTTCTACTGAATGCTTCAAATAAAGTCGGTAACCCCCATACCATATTAATACGTAATTTCATCGAAACAGGGACGACGCGGACGATTGCTGACCAACAACCTATGCGGGTATTATTACTTATTTACTTATTATTAATACTACATAATTACGATCGTTCCAAGTTATGATAATAAGTTAGTAAAATCTTACGAATTTAATTTAATTTTTATCACAGAATATTTTTTTATAATTTTTTTTTTATTCAGTTATTAAATATGAACTTTACAATTATAACAATTATTGTATATTAAGTCACTTTAAAATTTTGTGGACCAGAGGGTCTAAAACCTGTACTTTGAACTTCTGGGGAGGGCTTAGTCCCCTCAAGCCCCCCGATTTCCGCCTATGGTCTTGACAGTTTAGACATTGTATAATGTCTCTTCGTTTGTGTGGTTCTTCTACTCTTACTTTTGTTGTCCAATTTCTTTGGATTATTTGCCTTAAGCGCTATTGACTTTTGATTTTCCATCACTGTCATACTTCTTTGATGTACCCTTGATTCTTCAATTAACTATCTACTCATTAAATTATAAATTATTTTATCACCTGCTGAGATAGAGTCCCAAACACTGTAAAAATGATAATACCTATCAGGTAATCATTAATATTTTCCTCATAACCATATTGTCTGCTACTGGTTCCCAGGATAGCTTCAGTTTCATTTCCAAATTTTCTATTTTGGAAATATGAGTCGACATATTATCATCCGTCAAATTCATTGAATATGTAAAAACTTCTGTTGAAACAATAATGTATACTTGCTTCGGACTTTTGAACGTAAATACTGAGAAGTTTTTCCCACATTTCAAACGCACATTTACGGTTAATAAAATTTTATAATGGACCCTTGTCCACTGAAGTAAAAATTAATTTTTGACCCTTACCGTCGGCTCTATTCCATTCATTAGTTGACCTTTACCATCTAACTCTAGCTTCCTCGTCAGTTTTCTTTTCTATATTTATAATTCTAGAACTAGGCATTTTCCACTCTGTCGTAATTATTGGCATTAATTCAAATGAGTTGAGAATTATCTTCATTTGAAATTTCCACAGCGGAATTTTACCACATTTGATAATTTTCACTGAATCGTTCATCCTGACTTTCCTGTTTATATAACTTTGAAGAATAACAAAAATTACTTGTATAGAGAGTAGTTCCTTTGAAATCCAAGTTTATCCAGATAATGTGTCTGGGCTCATAACTTAATTTTTTTCAAAACTTTAAGTTAGAATTATTTATCTTATTTTATATTTTATTTAGAGTTAAATCAATATCTTCAATTTTATTATAGTATAATTAATGCACATTTAAAAATGCATTTACACCTATTTATCTAACTGTCGGATTAACTTAATATAATGTGCATTTCACATTTGCATGTAAATGTAATAACTGAGAATATAAAGGTGTTTAAAAAGTTATAAATAATTAATTGCATAAACAAAAAAATGTTTGTATCGGATTAATTTTAAATAATATTAGTGGTTTTTTTTTTTTATAAATAGAAAGAGATTTCGTAGAGAGGGTACGGTTGTATTCAAACACGTGTGTATGCATGGCAAGGATGTGTCACTAAAAACCTCGGTGTTCACCCATCCGGGAACTGGTGACACCAGCTGATGTTTGCACTCACCGAACCACATATTAATAGTTTATAGATAGGTAAAAGGTAATATTCTAAAATTATGACATGAATAATATAAATATAGGGATTTGAATTACTATTGATATTGTATAATCAATGGTATTACTGAAATTATAAGGAATTATACGTGAGCGTAGTTGTGCAGTTTTGATGAAGGTTTGCATGTTTAATGTAGGTAGATACATTTATTTATGTGTGAATAAATAATAATAACAACATACCTAGGCAAGTAGGTAGGTATGTAAAGTTAATATATTTTTATTTAAATCAAGATTTATAAAATAGTTTGGTTTAAATTCATTTAGATAAGTTGAAACATATTATCCATGCACATTGGCACATTGCATATGGGTAGTATTGATCTAGAAAAGTCTTAATACTGGCGGAAAGTTCAAAAATCTTCTTTTATTTATAAAATGTTTAACCACCTACCAATTTGAAGTTTTTAAAAACATAGATAGCTATGATTTACATAATATAATCAATTGTTGCTGAAGAAATCGTACCTACTGCACAGGTATATTCCAGCTGCACGTGTGATCTATACAATAATACCATTGTCACTTGTTCAATTTGTCAATTAATTTCAATGTGTCGCGCACTAACGCGGTTGTTATAGAACATCATATTGCAGTGATGTACAGCTGTTAAGAAGGTCAGACTAACTATTGGCTCGCTACTCGGTTAGTTATTGTTAAACGTTCGTACGCATGTGACTGTTTGCAAATGACGCGTAAGTAAATTTATTTTTACTATCTGTAATTCCATGAATTTGATAGATTGTACGCAGTATTTACGTTTTTTACGCATAAAGTGTTAACTTAATGTCAGCTACATGTAAACATATTTATTTGTTACACGTGGAAAAATATGTGTTTGGAAAAAAAACCTGTAGCTGGTTAATAAATCAACATGATTTTAATAAAAATGTATTTTACTTAAATAACAAAATATATTATATATATATATATAAAAAAAATAAGCCTGCCAGTTATCCGGTTATATGTTTTGAAATTTTCATTAATTATTTGTAAACCTGCATTTAATAAATTTCAAAAATATTTTACAAGAGAATACCTACGCAATTTTTTTTTTTATTCTCAATAATATCGAGCCAAGCAAGAAACCATACATTTTGAGTTCAATGTCAAATTAATAAAACCGCGAGTTGCAGTCAAGTACTGTATTATAAATTAGTCTTATTTAAAGCCAATTTATTAAATACAACAATTGTAAAAGACCTGACATGGTATCATATTTTATATTAAGCACTGTAATTAACCTAGAATTTTACGATTTTCATAAATAATATGTTAATAATATTTAATAATTCTACACAAGTACTAATAATAACAGTTTTAAAACGTTGTCGGTACAATATTTTCTTATCATAAAATATAGCAGTAATAGTAAGTACATGTAAGCAAAACAAAATATGTGATTTCAGAATGGACGATCGACTTTCCAGCACCGACCATAGCTGGTTCAAGTATTTTCCAAATGCAATAAAAGCTGTATTGACGTGTCAGAGTCAGTAAGTTATTTACCATTTTAAGTTATTTTTTTATGAGGATTAAACGAATACCTATATACATTATGCCGTAGTATATTACGTTGAGTGGTTCTTTTAAGTCATTACAGTAAAAACCGGGGAACTCACCCTGCTGTATAGCAGTTGTCGTTTTACGTTGTAATTTTATATGAAAAATAATTCAGAGCTTTGTCGGTGTGATATATTATATTACTAAAAATATTTTATTTTATATTTATATTGCTATTATTAATTTATTTTATTATCAGTAATATGGACAAATTATATTATAGAACCTAGGTTGAACTACTTTTTGCCGAAAACCTTGCATTTTATTATAATATTGTTAATTAATCAAATACTTAGTAGGTATATTTATTATATTTGTATCATATTATTATGTTATAGCATTGCTAAGCTTTTGAGCCAATTCCGACTTGTCTTCCTTAAAACAGTGAATAATAATGACTCTAAATACATATTTACGTATTTTGAAAATTCTTAATTAACGTGTAGGTATAGTAAAATATAATAATAAACGTACAAGTTTAAAGTCCCCACAATTTCTATTTTTGAATAACAACAAAAAAATTAAAAATATAATTTTTATTTAATTACCTAGAACCTCAACTTAAAATAATTTGCTAATTTTCATGATTTTTCCGTATTTTGTCAAGATTTGAACTTTAAATGCTTATAAATAAAAACCCTGACTAAGGATTTTTAATATTTTTCATCTACCTTTGAAAAAATTATCTAGGAGCCTTCTATTAAATTTTCAAGCTTTTTTAAGGTTTAAAATTTTTTAGAACTATACATTTAAAAGTAAAATAAAAATTGTTCATTAACTGTTTTAGTTATTTTGATGTACCTTCTTACTTAATTCAAGAAATATTAATCGTAGCCCGTAGGGACTTGAAACTTATTGCTAATACATAATATAATATTATCATTTTTCGCGGATTATGAAATGTTCAAAATAATATTTAAACTAATTTCAATTTATTTATGTCACAAACCTAAGTATACCACCGTAATACCGTACTACTGTACGTCGATATCAATGTATAAGTTCATAAGTTCATAACTATCATATACCTATTTTAAATGATAATAATATAGTACCTAGGTACCTATTTATATAGTATTTTAATAATTATTAATTTTATAGTACCCATAGGTACCTACCACTTACGTATTGTTATTTCTTATATTCTGTCGTATTACCATTGATTTTACTAGGTATATTAAAAATAGATCTTTATTGAATGCTTACAGACCTCCTATTATATATCGTACGCTCAGCACCCATTGATACAATAGGTAGTGACATTTTGGATTATAAATTCTGAATTTACGTTACAAATTGGACTTGGGTTTTTGTTTCGGGATGTTGCAGCTGGTCTGACTAGCTGTGAAAATACCACTATCCATAGATAACTTTGAGTCTAAAAATTATTTATTCTTAACAGTACTAATATAAACATGATTTAATTCATAATAGGAATATTATGAAGACAGCTCAAGATATTGCATATGTCATCTGTTACTTTAAACCTGACATCGCATCATACCAGCAAATGCTTGTACTATGTTGGGTGAAGACCAAGAATATGTTTTTCTATGAAACTGCATCGATGATTTCATTTGTATTATGGCTTTTTAAATACAGTTGGTGGTTGGCGAGATTAGCAATAGAAAAATGTAATATTACGTTAAATACGATCGACCAAAACGATCAAAAACCTAATTGGATCGAATCAGAAGTCGATGGTCCCAAAAGATGTGAAGTTAAATGTGAAGTACTATACGACCCGGGACTTGAGTCAACTTTCATGGACGTAGTTTTCATACATGGACTTAGGGGTGATAAACTTAAGACATGGAAACAAGGTGTGTGGAAACAAGTGGATCAGAAACCTGAACCCGTGGTTGTCAGGAATTCCGGATTATCCACAATGAATCAATTTGAAAGATTGGCAATCGGCAATGAGATCAAAGAGTTTACTAATTGTTGGCCTAGAGATTGGTTGCCACTGGATTGTCCATATGTCCGAGTTATAACCATCAGCTACAGTACCGACCCTTATTTGTGGAGACCCATATGGTTAAGCAAACCAGTTAGGTAAGATATATTTAATACAATAAACTATGAAAAAAAAATACTCCTCTTTCAGTTTTGAGTGGTTTCTGGTAGAAAATGAGAAATTTAGTTAGTATTTTGGTGGGTTAAAAGGAAAAATAAATTCACAGTATTTTTCAAAATAATTTGAAAAATCAAAATTCTTAGGCAAAACCAGTTTTTAGAAAAATCTGGCAACTTTCAACAAGTGTACAAGTGTACAAATGTATTTTATATAATTAGCATTTTTCAGACATAGTTTTGAAAATATTTTGGTTATTTGTATACTATTTATGGACATGATGTTTTCAATTTTTTTAAGTTAATTTTAGATTTGTGCATGATACAATTTTCTTTTGATAGTTAAAAGCATATATATATTTACAAGTAAAATTATATGATTTCTCTTTTAAACGATTTTTATTATTTGCTGTAATTCAAAAAAAATATTAAAAATGAATATTAATAAATTATAATACAATAGTTATTGTAGAACCTTTACACATTATACAGTCGACTCTCGAATGTCTCGATAACTTGAATTTTTTTCTAGCCCCTTAAAGTGTTTAAGATATATAACTCGAAAAACAGGTACATAAATAGAATTAATTCCGGGGGGGGGGGGGCAGTGTACATCTGGATCCTCCCGCAAACACGTCTAAGGTGCTATATATAGCAATTATATATTATTATATCCCACTAGACGCACAGCAAATATTATTATAAGATTTAATAATAATATTTTAACACGGCGTTGTGTATAGGCTATTCAGGTGCATAACTATATCGTCTGATGAATTTCCTGCTTTTTTATACTGGTTGTTAAAATTAAAATTAAAATGTGTTAAAATGTGCATCCACACCCATTTATTGTATAACACATTAGTAATGTGACATGACTTATTTGACCAGCAATTTTGTATTTGTTTTTACTTTCCAAATACATTTTCGCTGTGGACCTAACGCGAAAATGTATGACAGTAATATATTTATTATAGAAAAAAGAACTAATAACAATAAAAATATAATAATTGATACATGGCATAATGTTATCATTTGTACCAATTACTTACAACCACATCAATGGGGCAAGTTTGTTCAACAATCGTTTAATTGTGATAATGATAAATTACAAGTTTACTTACCTAAAATTTCGATCAACGTATCTTAATATATATATTTATTTTTGTGCGTATGTATTCAAACTCCTTCTAAAAAAGCTACACAGATTTTGATAAAAAAATTTGTGTGTGTTTGAGTGGGTCTTTGAATGGTTTGGATTCACAATTGGGCCGGGTGGGCCCAACTCGGGGAAGTGCTCCAACAGGAATTTTGATATTTACGATGGACATTTTTCTTTATAAATGGTCATTTTTGATTATAGGAGAAATAATTAGTAGAAATTAGTATTTATTTATCGTTGGTTGTCATTAGTTATTCGAACAGATCAGGTACAAGCATGTATAAAATCGAATTTTCACACTTACTGTTGCACTTACTGTAAAAAGTTACACCTAAAATGAGTTGAATAATCTCAATCTTTTTAAGAGTTGTCATCTTTAACGGGCAACAAAGTGTGTAGAATCAGCTAGTATAAATATATAAATCTAAAAATAGAATTTATAGTCACTTACATTGCCTACATTCTAAAGGTATATCCGTATATCCTATAACTATACAGCCTCCAACGAGGTAACGCATCATGACCAGATGAAAATTGATTTGTTCTACACATCTTCGCTTGACATCTAGTTATAGCGTTTCCACAGAGACCTAACACCTATAATATCGAGTACCTATATAGTGGATTGGTAATGACACCCACAGTCAATAGACTAAAACGACTAGTTGTATATTATAATATATTATTATGTTGCATTATAATACACCATAATATAATATTATTACTCTAATTATCATAGTTAATTAAATTATTGTATTTTTTACAGAACAACCATGAAAGATAGAGGCTTGGAGATGATATCACTTCTAAGAAATGTGCATGTTGGACAGCATCCCATTACATGGGTTGGTCATTCTAAAGGGGGATTGTTCATAAAACAAATATTAGTTCATGGTATTAATTTTATTGATTCAGCATTAGATGTGTAAACTAATGATTGATGTTTTTTTTAAAGGTATATAAATGTTATTGTTACAGCTAATGAAAACCAGCAAACTCACAAAATCATAACAAATACCAGGGGAATATTATTTTATAGTGTTCCCCATAACGGATCTCCTTTAGCCAATATAAAACTACCATTGTTTCAACGATCAATTGAATTACAGGAGTTAGTAAATGGTACAGTAGGTACATGACATAATAAACTTGAAATGATTAATAATGGTTTTTATTTTCTGTTACAGATACACAAGATATACAAAAACTTCAGAAAACATTTCATGAAATGATGAACGTTAATAGACAAATTCAAGTGAAGAGTTTTATTGAAACCAAATTGACACTTATGAAACTAATTTATTTAAGGATTGTTTCTATACAGTCTGCAGGTACATCTACATATTTAAATGTTTTGTATTATCATTTATATATTCAGCTACAATATTCAACACTTAATATATGTAGCTGTAAAAGTAATCATGTATTTTAAAATTGTATATTATAATAATACTCATAGGAGTAGAATGGTTTAGGGACCAAGGGGGCTATAGCCTCCCCACCCCCCATATAAATTCATCATGCTAGTATTATTATACTTTTATTATAGATACTAAAACGTAATAGAATAAATCAACACAAAAACAAATATGATACAGTATGTAAAATCAATATATTAGCTAGGTACATAAATCTTATTTTTCACAACACATTTCATGGAAAATAATTTTACAAGGTGATTTAATGAGATATAATTTTTTAGTATTTTCTTCATATGTTTTTGTAAATTTAAAAAAAATATTTTTTTACATTTTTATCACTACATTTAAATTAAAAAAAATAAATGTACTTGTTTATTTTAGTAAATGGCAACTTGTATTTGTAAAACTTTAATCTAAACATTTGAATTTTGTTCTGAAAATGTAAAAATGTAAGATAAAAATACCTAATTACTAGATAGTATTTTTGTTTTTAATACTTTTAGACTTCATTACCTCACTTACTTGTATACTCTGTTCAACAAAAAAAGCACGGCGCACTAACTAAAACTGGTTCCCCCACGGAACATCCTGCCATAGAAGAACCGGTTTCGATAGCAAGTGATGCGGGTGATGCGCAGAATCTGTGCGTTCTCTCGTTAAACAGAGTATAGTGTTAAATTCCACTAATTTCCCCTAAGTTTGAACTTCTAAATAATCAACCATTGGTTCAATACTCGGCATTTTTTATAGTTCACATTTACAAATAATAATTTATAAAACACAAAAATTGAATGTAGAGCATTTAGTGAACAACTGAATATTTATATTCACAGAATATAATAGTTTTTTTTGTCCTGAAGCAATAATAAAGACATAAAATTGGGTTCAAGATAAAATAAATATCTTCCTATATTGTCAGTGGTAAAGAAGGTTAAGAATTTTTAATTGAGGGGGGATGTTATAAGTGACGTTTAAATTAATTGTGGTGGTAGCATCAAAGACACAAATAAGGGGATAGAACCCCCCACTGATTATAGTATATATTTTTCAATCGAAAATTAACTTTTTTTTTTATATATTTTTAAGATCCAGGATTTGGAGATTTATATGGTGTTCCGTTGGATCATCGAAATATTTGCAAACCAAAAAATCGGTAAGAACTACAACAAAGTAAGATTTTAAAATATATAATATAAAGTATAAAAACATATAAGTAATTTAAGATTATTTTAATCATCTACCATTTTGGTAAACACTAAGCACTTATAAAATACTTATATAGTAATACATGTTACAGGAATTGTTTTCTATATCAAGAGCTGGTTAATATGATACAATCATTAAAGCAATCAACAGTCGAAGAAACGGTATAAAGATAAAAAAAAAAAAAATTAAACATATAAAAAGTAAACAAGAGATCATTATAATATGTCATAAATACCAATATGTCAGATACAATCAATTATAAACTATAATTATTCAACAATATTTTTAGTATAAAACAAAACCATTAGTTCAAAATAATACATTAATATTTTTTGGTCAGATATAAACAATATAATATAATTACAAATTATTTATATTAATTGGAATTTTTGCTAATCTCTATTCCAATTAACTACTGTAGGCAGCAACTGTTTTTATCACAGCTAATGTTTTTTGATAAACAAATGACAATCTGTAAAAACAATCAAAACTAATTGTTATATTGGTTAAAACAAATTGTATTTGATTATTTTTTATGTCAACACAATCTATGAATGCTTTATTGGGAAAACAGATTAACAAAACGCGCTCTGGTGGAAACAATTTGTACCTTCCAATTCGGGATGTATAGATATAGTTTTATTTTGGTTATTTTACTTTTTATAATAAATGAATTCTGGTATCGAAACTTTTTACGCTTTTATAGCTAACTGTATACGTTGGTAAGTACAATTTCTACTAATATTATCAAATAAATTCAAATACACTTCACTTAATGCAAAATATATGCAAAATGTCGGGAAAATACATACAATCTCCCGAATAGAGTCCTGAATCCACGTAGGGGGGAACCTGCCTAACCATCAGTATAATAAGCGTCGACAGCGCTCCCAGTGTTAATCTGTCTTTCCAATAGAAAGAAAAAATAAATATATTTTTACTTTTAAGATTGCCACTGACCACTAATTTCTGTTCTAAGCCATGGGTACCATTAAGGGTGCTTGGGGGGCATAGCCCTCCAGTTTCATCCGTGAGCCCCAGTTTTTAATCGTATTTTAGTTTAAAATATCATATATCAGAATTTGTGATGCTAACCTAACCTAACCACCCCCCCCTCCCCTAACCAGAAAATGTCACTAGTTGCGCCTATGTTTTAAGGCACCATTTAAACCACTTTATATAAAACAATTATATAAAAAATATTGGATGTTGAGTTATACACTTATACATGAATGACTTTTAACTTAGCACAAATAAATTATAATTACAAACAATATTTTATACTTACTTAGAGTCCGCTTTGCAGATGGACATATGGTTTAATGGCAACTCGTAAAGCTCACCCACCGATGGATCTAAATAAAAAAATGTTTTAAATTTATATAAAATAAGACTAAAAATTGTTTAATTTATAAATTACTAAAATGTAAAATATACATATTATGCTCCATTAAATGACATTATGAATTGCATGATAATACTAATATTGATTAATATTATAGAACTATATAAGTATAACACAAATATGATTAAAGAACTATACATACATTTAATTTATAATCTTGAGTAGTAGGCACGTATTTGAGGGGGGTGGTGGGGTGGTGGGAGCGATCACAAAGTTAAGAAAATATATAAAATGTCTATATTTATATAATATAAAGATTTGACCGATAAACATTTGTAATAAATTGATGATTTATTACAATTTTAAAATGTAATTTAAACAACACCGGTATACTAAGACAAAGGTAAGTGAAGTTATGCAGTGGCTTATCTACGGGGGACATACACCCCTTTCCCATACCACTGGAGATCAAACGTTATACCCAATACAACATGTATAATATAATAATATGAATATATGTTACACATTGTGTACACTGAATGTCTATTAAAATCTTTATATCTTACCCCCTTCCTCCCCGCGTGAAAAAACTTTAGATACTGCATTATTTGTGATTTTTATTAATTTGTCTTAATCTTAGAAGTTGGAGCATATTACACTCGTTTTTAAACTATCTAAATATTTTCCATGATTCATTTATTTCTATAGGAAAATTGTTTAGTTGTTACGTTATATTATATTTATAAAATAATTGAAGATTACCAGCTGCATTTTTAGGTACGCATAGTATAGGTACTTTTAAAGCAGTAAATTCTGTTGGAAGGCTTTCAGCAAAAGTAACAATCTTCATTGGATTATCTTTTAAGCATTCTAGAAAATCGTTATGGAGGGATACCAACTTAGGTGAATCTATAAAAAAAAAAAACAATTAACAAATTATATTAAAATTGACTAATAAAAGTTAAAATACCAGTTCTTAGTTCATCCACTTCTACTGATGGCCATAAAAAGAAACGATATGCACTGTTTAATGTAGCTAATGGTGACCCATGATGTGGTGTACTAAAAAAGAATACAGATCTTGTCTTCTCAAATAGTTTTCTCACATTTGGGTCATTGCTGTTACTTGCTAAAATAATTTTTTTAAAACTTTTAATTTGCATTTATATTTTCTTACAAGTAGACATTTTACCTGTAACCAACATATTTTTTACTAAAAGACCACCCATAGAATGAGCCAAAAAAATAATTGGTCGGTCTCCAATACCAATAGCTAGTAACTGATGCATCAATTTGTCTGTGCGCCCTTCGAGTGTACGATGACTAAGAACACACACAAATTTAAATATTCATCAAGAAACAAGTTTGAAAATCATACTTTTTTTGTTTTAAAGGACAAGATGGCAACCACTCAGATAATGTAGTACTATAATCAACACCAATCACCCGAAGACCTTCTTCATCAGTGGGTAACCAATCAGACGGCCAACATTGACTATAACCTTCATTGAGAGCAGTTTGTCGTACAGTGGAATTATTCCTTTTGAGAAACAGTTATATATAATACAATTTAATATCAAAGTAAAAATAAAATATTACCCTTTTAATGAGTAAGGCCCGTTTCCTTTAACATTTTCTTTATGTGGTATGTCGTTCAAAACAAACTCAAAATCACTTCCAATCAAGTCCCACTCTCTAGCTTTGACTTCTTTGTAACTATCCAAATAGTTTTGCATATCTTCACCAACTGGTCCTTTTAGTGTAGCAGTATTTGATAAGTTATGAGATTCATTCTTGTTATTCATATCTATTATTAAAATAGTAATATTATAGTATAACTTTAACTTCAGGTAAAAATTAAGATTATTAGATTGAACTAAAAATACACAATAATCTAATATATTCCCAAAAATGATCAACAAGATGGTAAAAAAAAAAATGAATCAATAAAATATAATTTGTACTTCAAACGTAAATCGCTATGTTGATTATTGTTACTATTATTATTTTTTTTATAAATAAAACAGACTTGAGCCTAAAATAATTATCAAGAATAAGGAGGAAAACCATTAATAAGTATATATAAACAAATATGTAAGGGATCTACAACCAGATAATTGTAGAGGTCGGATTTTTACGATTTTACATATTTGTTTCTAGTGTATGCAGTTAAATGGGAGTAAGATATCATAACTATTCTTGACACACAGAATTCATAGGAAAAATACATTTTGCATAAAAAAGCATATTTTTGGGGTTAGAGAATATTTTATAAATACTTTTAATTTGATGATTTTATTTTTGTATATATTTTGAAAAACATGTTATACTTAGGTACACCCTGTAAAAAAGGATTTAATGTTTATTAAAACTAAATTTCATCAAATTGTTACAACTGTCAACATTTTGGAAAAATCAAATACGCCCTTAGTTGATATGATGATTATTATCAAAAATACTTTTACACAATTTGAGAAGATACCAGGAAAAATGGAAAACAAAAAAACCAAGGATACAAATTTTTGAAAAATATTCGACAAGTTCTTAGAGGAAAGAATATATTACAACTTCCAGAAAACTATTCACCGACTATGGTAGCCGACTTGCGATATTCTCCAGTGAAATTTGTTGATGTCGAGTTGTCCTTCAGCATACACAAAAACATTCTCACAAATAAGAGTACTAAAATGACTCAGGAACATATAGAAAAATATATAGGTTTCATTATTATTGTAAAATAAATTAAATTAAAAATGTTATTGTAAACCAAATTAATAATAAAATTTAATAAACAATAAATTTAAACTGATTTTGTTTTATTTTTAATTTTTTTACATATGTAAAGAATATTTAGCAACCTAACCTAACCTAACCTATTTTAAACGACATAAAAACATCATATTTTAAAGATTTTAAGAGAATATAAATGCAACCTCTACAGATAAGTAACCTAAAAAATTAATATTTGTGATCATATAGTATAATATTATATTTACCAAAAAGGCCAAGAGGTTCATTAATATGTAGATCTTTTTCACGCCATGAAAAGCTAACACCACCTAATAGGCCATGTACAAGAACAACATCAATTTTAGCATCTCTATTGTGTCTATTTTTTGGGTATAATAATACTGTTTGCTTTCCAAACATATAATTTCCGTTGATTGGATCTTCATCGTCCATATTTAATAATGTTCGGTTAGCCCATGACTGAATTCTAAAATTTTTGTGATTCTTCCATTCAAACAGAATACTGATCCATCCTTAATCATTTATAAATTAAGTTAAAATCATGTATAACAATATTAACCGTTAATAGAATAAATAATAAACAAATAAACTAAATAATAGATATTGAATAGTTTTTCTAATTTTTTTACTGCGGTGATAATAAAATATGATATTTACTTTGAACATCTATAATAAATATCTATTGAAACAATATTCGTTAGACTATACCGGTTGAGAAAATGTCTTGGATAAGATCTCTGTTTAAAGAAGCAACTGACAACAATTTTCCGATTTCTTCTGCTACTTGTTCATCGTGTTTTAAATACTGATATATTGCCATCAAAATTTGAAGACCTCCCAATTTTACCATAGCTGTTTATAACATAATTTTATCAATTTTAATTTTTAATTATTACAATAAATAGGTTTGATTTAAAATATATACCAGTAACATTTGTTTCATTGTTACAATGGTGACGTAAAGCATTTATGCTTAACTGTAATATATTATCATTGTCTATTTGCATACTTCCAAAATCTGGCGGTACATCTTCCAAGTGATAATAGTCATGGTGTTTACCCTAATAAAAATAAATAAGTATTAAGTAACAAAATATAACTAAAAATACATAAAAATAAAAATATTAAATGTCAAAACATGGTTTTGCTTACTTTAAATGCATATGCTATAAAGTAAGATAAACATTTGTGTTCATTTAATTCATTTAATTTAATTAACAAATCACGGATTTTGTATAATATTTCCTAAATCAAAATTAACTAATTATTATTCCAGAAAAATAAAACAATGACTATTATTAATATAATTTATACATCTTTTGTCCAGCTTAAATTTCTAGGTGGTAAGAAGAATTTAGGATTAGCATTAGTTGATCGAGCCAAACCGACCAAAGTATGTGCTTCACTCATTTGCGCTAAATGTTGGAAATCTGAATCTAAAATAAAAAAAATTTTAGGTAAAGATAAAAATACAAAATAAACATTTATTTTACAAATTTATATTTACTTTTTAGATGATCAGTCATTGTGGTCAATTGTGAAGTGGCTACCCAGGATAATTTAGAATTTTTGTACTTGTTGATTATTTCCAAAAGTTTCCAAGCCTTTTTATGTTTGAAATCATTCCATTTTTGTAAAAAAAATACCGGAGGATTTGTTGGCTGTATTATACTGTTACTATCAATAATTTGATACTCATCGAGTTCTATACAAATAATTATATAAGATTAATAACAATCTAAAATACATTTCAAAATTAAATTAAATATTCAAAAACACATAAAAGTTTACATTTTACACAGAATAGTGTTTGTATACTTCAATGTTTAATATTAAAATTAGGTATTAGTTTTATCTATTGTAAAAGCTGATATTGAATTGGATTAAATTGTTTAAATACTTATTGAGAATTATTTATAACATGAAAATATATGAGAAATAATTAAAATAATCAAATGACAACAATATTAAACAAATAAAATAGGTAACTAATATTGAATTGTACCTATTCCAATTGCCTAATTAATTAAGAGGTAAATACATATTGGCCATCACAAATAAATTATAAAAATTATACTTTGATGATTTAAAGGCATCACTAGTACATCGTGAATTTTTCTTATTGCCTGTATATTTGTGGGATAGGTTACTAAAGATAACTAGGTATTTAGATTGAGTTTGTGACTCCGATAGAAAATTAAATTCATTTTAACAAATGAAATGCTAAAAACATTGTAAATTAATATTTAGTAAAGGTATTGGGCACTATTGTAGTCATAAAAAGCAGAAGATATAATATAGATGTATGGTATTTATATACAACATAATACAAGGGTGTTTTGATATATGAACTGACAGCAATTTTGCCATATTGCTTAAATGTTCTCCAAAAGTCCATAGATTCAGGTTTTACCTATGTCCGATTCTTAATTGAAATCATAAAAATAGAAGTAAAATAATATTTACACACAAAGACCATCTGATGATAAATAGCATCTACTATAGTCCACAGCAGTACAACATAAATGGTATTTAGAACATAAAGTTTACCAGTGAATGTGGCTTGGTCGACAAATATATATTCTGGTGCTTTGTAGTTCAACAGCATTGGATCTTTCTGTACGCAACGTTCAATTGTTAAAACTGTCTCGTGAAACTCGTATGCCAGCCATCCCAGACTGCCGGTTACCACACAATAAGCTATGGACTCGGCAAACAAACGGATGTGGTTGCGATTTTCTGACACACTGTTGGACAGTTTGGCCAGCTTATCGCGTAACTTACTGAATGGTATTAATCTAAACATGAATGATCCAGTCATGTTCAATGGTTTTCAGCAAATACCTGCGACTGATTGAACATCGCCATCAATCTGACGTCGTACAGTGTCTACCGTATAGACAGTGTAAAGTGTTCTGTACAGCTTCAAGCTAATAAGTATAATAATAGGTATAACATTTATCATTTATCATTAAATTTATCACTGAACATTGTGATGTAAACGATTCGTCTTTCCATGTCGTACGATTTTTAAGCAATAATGTTATTTGCTAACAGTACTCTGTAAACAATTCAATTGCCAATTTTCTCGTCAGACTTTATGATTTTTCAACTATCAACAATATTTGCACTGATTATAGTTGTAAGTTGTTTATGTTTATCACAGTCTGTGATGTTTACAATTTACTTTGATAACAAATTACACATCACCATAGATAATATATTATCTATGCACATCACGATAACGGATTAAAGATTATCTATTATCTATATTCTATAACCATATTGATATTATTCTGTGGCTAGACACTCACTCACACTATTTGTAAAATGTGCCAACTACAACAGTTGTCCAATACCCACTACAGTTGTCCAATTTCCACTACCCAGCGGTTATACACATTAAAATAATCACATTTTATACACTTGACGTAAAAAAATAAATACAATTTTCATTTGAACCATCAAAAAGACGTTGATTTTATATCTTTTGAATTTTTAAATCAACGAATTGTAAGTAAAAACTATTTTACTATTGAATACAATACCTAATTTTTATTGGAATGGAACTCTTAAAAAATTTTTTTAACAATTACTTCCATAAAACTGTAATTATTTGTGTCTCATCGAATCTAGGAAAAAAAAGCCCCGGACAACATTCATTGGAAAAAAAAGCCCCGTCATAAGAAAAAAAAGCCCCGTACCAACTAAATACATTATTCTTTTTTATTATGATTTACATAATTAAATATAATCATAATATAATCATTACATTTATCAATGTACCTAACACTTCTTTAATATACTATAATGAAAATGCGTTATGTGTTTAATTAGTACGGGGCTTTTTTTTCCTATAGGTAGGGCTTTTTTTACTGTGTTTTGAAATCGGGGATTTTTTTTCCGGGGCTTTTTTTTCCGAATACCGTCTCATCGAGTGTTCTGGAAAAAATAATTATTACCACACTGTATCAAGTCACAAAACAGAAAAAGTGTACATTACATATTATTATTAATTAGCAATTTCTAATATTCTCATCAATGTGATAAAAATGTATGTAGGTAGCCTGGTAGTTGTATCTAAATAGTGTTAATTTTGATTTTGTAAGAATTATAATATTATGGATCTTCCATTGCATGTAATATTAAGTGATGTAATAAGATACAAAAGTAAAAAAAGTTTGTTTTACTTTACTTTTTTACATTATGACTAATAAGTATAATAATTATACTTACCCGGCGCCAGATACCACCGAGTTTTAGGATATTAACTGGCCTTAAAAAAGGTAAAGGCCAAATTTTCAATAATATATAACTAATATTTATTATATATTTTTATTCTCATTTCATTGTTCAGAGTTTGCCATTCGGGGTACCTATTCACATATTTTTGGCCATATATTACAACATTTTATGTAGCCCACTGAGTTCAACCTATCATGGCCTATCCGAGTGTGTACTTACCTATGAGTTGTCTTAAATAAAGTATAAGTTATTTGAAAAGCAGAAAGATTTAATAACAACATTTTTAGTTTAGAGTTTCCAACTTTTCCAAAAGAAACTTAGTGCTTACCATGTTGGATCCATTAACTATTAAGATTTATTTTTTTTACTATAATAATATATTCTGAAGATTTAGTTACCAAGCATAATAAATCTTATGATTAGTCTAAACTGCGTACAATTTGATAGAAATCATAAAATTATTAAGTTTTCATTTTATGAGAAAGTGTACTTTCTAAATAGTGAACACCTACTATTATTTTAGTAAATGTTATCATTCAATTTTAAAAAGTAATTTATATTTAGTACAATATTGAACTGTTTATTAAAGTTTATTTGATAATGCTTGAAAATAATTTTTATTTGTTTATAATAAAATTGTATAATGTGATAATCTAATTTAATTTACCTATTATTTAAAGAATACATTAGTAATATTTTATATAACACTAATTAAAACTTTAATTGAGATTACAGATGCGATGGAGGTACTTAAGTCATGCTATAAGGAAGTATTCCAAAGACGTCAACAGATTTCAAGTCGGCATTGTAGGTGCTGGCCCTGCAGGATTTTATTGTGCACAACAGTTACTAAAAGTAATATAAAACCCATATTAATATTTAAACAATTTTTTTTAATTCATTACGTTTTAGAAAATTCCTGGCTGTCAGATTGATATATATGAAAGATTACCAGTTCCATTTGGACTTGTACGTTATGGTGTAGCTCCTGATCATCCAGAAGTAAAAAATGTTATTAACACATTTACTAAAACTGCATCAAATGAAAATATACGATTTATAGGAAATGTCTCACTTGGCTGTCATATTACATTGGCCCAACTTAAACATTCATATAATGCCGTAGTATTAGTAAGTTTCAATAATGCGTTAAGTCATGTGACAGTTAAATAATATACTTATATCTTACTAAGATAAAGTTTTTATTATTTATTTAGGCTTATGGAGCTGACAAAGACAGAAAATTAAATATTGTTGGTGAAAATTTATCCAATGTTGTATCAGCTACAAAATTTATAGGGTGGTATAATGGTTTGCCAGCAGATAAAAATATTAAAGTAGATTTGGATGTTGAACATGCCGTTATTGTAGGACAAGGAAATGTTGCTTTGGATGTTGCAAGAATATTATTAACACCTGTTGATGAACTTAGAGTTGGTACAGTTGATGTTTTTAATCATAGCCTTAAATAATTTAAATTAAATATTATTTTTTTTTTTTCAGAAAACGGACATCACAGAATATAGTTTAGAGGCTTTGACACAAAGTAAAGTAAAAAAAGTCACTCTTGTGGGTCGAAGAGGTCCATTACAAGTAGCATTTACAATTAAAGAATTAAGAGAAATGTTAAAATTACCTGGAGTGAGCACACATTTTTTTGAAGACCAAATGAATGATATAGATAAAGTCATTAACGGTAATTTTTTAAATAAATTAAAACTTACCTATTTTATATTATATTATATTTTAGATTCTGAGCGAAGCGATGAATGTATAGATTTTAAAATGATGTGTGTATTTTTTTATTTTATTTTATTTTTTTTTAATTTAATTTAATTTAATTTTTTTTTGGTTCTGTCATCACCTTTTAGAATAGTAAAAGTGCTTGGATTTTCTTCAACAGTAACATTTCTGATAGGAAAGTGAATCAAAATTTGATATTCCCTCGATTTCTCATGTAACGATTTTCTTATTTTGTTCTAATTAAAAAATGTATGACTGTAGATACATGAAAGTTTTACTGAATGTTTATATTTTCATTTTCAATACACGAAAAATTTTGAAAATAATTTGACTCTTTTTGAGCTGTTTACGGATATTGTCAGTTTTCAATTTTTTTAGTTTTTTTTTCTGTAAGTATCAATTAAATTTTATTTGTTGGGTAAAAAAGTGTGAACATTTAATATAAGGCTCCTGATATTTCGTTCTAATAGCAGTTGAAAAATATTAAAAATATATAGGCACAATTTTTTTTTATAAGCATTTAAAGTTCAAATTTTGACAAAGTTTATCACATTTAAAACTCAATAATTATTTTGTAGTTAAAAATTTATAAAATGTTCAACTTTTATAGCTAAGGATTGAAAATTTAAAACAAGGTTCCACGTAAATAGGTTATATATAAATTACTTTATTCACAATAATACTATCAAATATACTTGGTAATATCATAGGCTGACAGACCTTTTTCACTCAGAATCGTTTTTCTTATACAATGATATTATATCATTGAATTCAAATTTAACACCATCCAGTACAGTGACCCACTTGTAACCTACTGTACAGCAGAGCGACATCCATTTAACCACTTTTTTTTTTATTTATATATTATATGCGATATTCATAAAATATTTCATTAAATATTTTGAATTTGAAAATCACTCGGAAAGATCTCTCCTCCCAAGCATGTCAAAGCTCTTTGAAAAGCTACTTCTTAAACGCTTAAAACCTCTTATAGAAGAAAGACACCTTATACCAGACCACCAATTTGGATTTCGAAACAAACATTCTACTATTGACCAAGTTCATTGAGTCACTAATGTTATAAGCAAGGCTCTTGAGGAAAAAAAATACTGCTGCGGAGTGTTTCTAGATGTAGCCCAAGCCTTTGATAAGGTTTGGCACAAAGGACTACTTATAAAACTATGAGAGCAACTACCACACACCTGGTGTGCATTTTTAGAATCTTATTGACTGAAAGACAATTTAGAGTTATACATGAAGAAGCGATCACAATCTGGAAAAACATATTAGCAGGAGTTCCACAAGGTAGTGTATTGGGACCTATCCTTTATCTACTTTACACAGCTGACATCCTAACCAATTGTAACTCAATGACAGCTATGTTTGCTGATGACACTGCAATTTTAGCAACAAGCAGTAATCAACCACATTTCTATTTGGACAAGGAGATGGAAAATCAAGATTAATAGAGATAAGTCAATGCACGTAAATTATACACTATGTAAAACTGAAAATTTCTGAATCTCGCTGGATCATACGTCAATTCCGCAACAAAACTCGGCAAAATATCTGGGTATACACCTCGATTCTCACCTTAACTGGAAGCACCATGTCTGCCAAAAAAAACTACAAATTCAAGAAAAAATACGCAAGTTGTACTGGCTAGTTGGGAGTTGTTCCACACTAGACCTGACATGCAAACAGCTTTTATATTTAGCTATTATCAAATCGATATAGACTTATGGCATACAACTGTGGGGTTGTGCCAGCAAATCCAACATCAAAGTTATTCAACGCTGTCAGAATATCGCCCTTCGTACCATTGTTGCGGCATACCGTTACGACAGGAATGAAATCATTCATCGAGACTTAAATATATCATCCATCCAGGATGAAATCAAAAAGTTTGCCAACAAACATGCGAAAAAACTCGAGCTGCATCCCAATGCAAGTGCAAAACAACTTCTAGACAACTCACAAGACATTAGGCGCCTCAAACGCCTAAAGTCATATGACTTAGTTAAGTGAATTAGGCTAAGGATAGGGGCTATCTCACTGGAGATACAACCCCAAACATGTTCATGTATAATATATATATATTTAGGTAATTCATTATTATCATAATACTATTACTTATAAAAATTATTATTATATTGTACTACACATAATGTATTGTATATATTTATAAAGACTTTCGGTCATTTAAAAAAAGATGCCACAGGCAGAAAAAAAAATATATATTATATTTTATATGTAATTATTACAGATTTACCAAGACCTCGTAAACGATTAATACAACTTATGCATGATGCATCACAAAAAACAGAAGTTCGATATAAATCGTTTGATATATTGTTCCTGAGAACACCTATCTCAATATTAGGTACATCAAAAATAGAAGGAATTGAACTGGCTGTAAACCATTTGGAAGGTGCAACAATTGTAATGTAATTTTATGAATATTAGAAATTCTTGACAAATAAAAATATTTTTAGGAGAAAGAGCAGTGGTTACAGATGAAAAGTATACATTAAAATGTGAATTGGCTTTTCGCAGTATTGGATATCAGAGTGTCCAAGCAGATCCTGACATACCTTTTGATAAAATGTCTTCAACAGTACCTCAAAGTACAGGTATGGTGATTAATTTTAATTTTTTAACTATATAATTAAATATATTTTATTTTCAAAGGTGTTTATAGTGTTGGTTGGTTGTCTTCGGGACCCGTAGGAGTAATATTGTCGACTATGAGTAATGCTTTTCAAACAGCTACGTTAATTGGTCAACATTTTGATGAAGGCTTGCTTGGTGAACGAAAGCCAGGGTATGATTACATTTCAAAAGTATTAGAAAATAAAGGTATCATCATATTAGCTTGAATATAGTTTCCGGAATAGTAAATAGAAAAAAATAATTTAAATCCAAATATTTTTTTAGGCATAATTACTGTCGATTGGAATGGGTGGATGAAAATTGACAAAGTTGAAGTGGAAAGAGGAATAAAACTTGGTAAACCTCGAGAAAAAATTGTCGATGTTGACGAAATGTTACAAATTGGAGGAATACTAAAATAATACTTTCAATCATAATCAAAATCTAATTTATTGTAGAAATGTTTAGATAAGTAAATATTATAAATGCTTGAAAAAAAAAATATGAAACGTTGAATAAGTAATAAGTATAATATATTTAGGAAAAATTAATTACTTTTTAGTTAAGTCAATTTTTTTTACTAATTTTACTGTATTAATTTGTATTTGATTTTAAATGTTAATATAAAAATTTATTTTTAAAATATTTAAATATATATTATAATATGTACAGCAAATAACAATCAACTTCCTATATTATGTTTTAATTAAATATAGGTACCTACTTACATCAATATATTTTATAATAATCAAATCTATTTAAAACATAGTACTAATACGTCTATAGGATATCAAACTATCGTACGAAAAGTACTCCAGGTCACCAATAAGTTACAACGTAAAAAACACGACATATTTACTACAAAATCTATTTAATCGTAATGAAACTATTATTTTATACGTATTTAAAAAAGTAATTGGGTTAGAAATATAAATCGAGTTATGGTGTATAATAATTTGAATGCTTTATTTATTGGTTGATATTTTTAAGCAAACAGGAACTTTAATTAAGAAATAGGTCGCGACTTGTACATAAGACATACTGGGTGATAATTTTTCGCAACGGTCAACTGTATTGACGCAAAACGTTCTAATCAACAGTCCATGAAATAATGATGTAGCGCTCCCACGATTATGAAGCGCAAACTTTGTCGCGTAGACGATAGGTGTGGTTACGGCTGCCGCGACGGCGGCATACGGCGCACAACGCCATCTCTTGAGCGTTGGATATTTTTCACTTCTATCAGAACAGCCTCTTAATAATTGTTTATTCAAAAAGCCTAAAGTATTTTGAATTTTCTCAAAAACTATTAATTATGTTAATTTAAAACAAGATACCATATTATGTTTATTATCTTACAAAATTATTGATTATTATTACTATATTGTATTTAATTTCATAGTGGAGTGGTTGGTGAATTATTTTACAATAATATTTGTATTTTTTTTGTAGAAAAGAGCGTCTGAAATTAAATTAGTCAAAACTCATCAAAATCATGAAAATTAGCAAATGATTTCTAGTTAGAAATTCATAAAATGTTTACTATTTCTATCTGAGCTTTGAAAATGTAATATAACTTCGTCTTAAGTTTTCCTACATTCAGAAAAAAAAAAGAAACAGGAATGCCAAATTAATTATCTTGGAGCTAGACATTTGATATTCACCCAAAATTTAACAAATAATCATACAATTTTCTGAATTTGTCGTTTTTCAAAAACTAATAAGTAATAACTGTAGGTAGGTACTTGACATTTTCATCAAATGTTTATTTTATCATTTTCTATACATGATAGAATTTTTAAAATATTTTGATTAGTTTTGATATAATATTTATAGATATAAATTAAAAAATTTTTTTTAGTTTTTATAAATAGCAATAGTCAATCGCTAAATGTAAATAAGTTGTTATAATTATAGCAGTTTATAAATATTAAAGATCTATAGACATGGTTCTTTTGTTGTAAGTCTTTGAAGTTCACATTTTGACATAATTTGTCAAAACCTCAAAAATGATCAATTATTCTAATTAAAAAATGATAAAATTTTCAATTTTTATAGCTAAGGAATGAAAATTTAAAACAAAGATTCTCATAAATAGTTAATAATGTAACCAAAAAATCTTTAAATTATACAAACATTAAATACAATTATTTTGTCGGTCATTTTAAATTCAAATTTGAACGAAATTACATAATATTTCAAGCTTAAGTTAAATAAATAAATTTTTTGGTGATTATAAATGCTTTTTTAATGATTTATTTTTATACAAAATCGGGGGGGGGTCCTATCAATAACTTTTTTTTTTAATAAAAATAAATATTAATCTGCATAGTCAAGTACAATGGTAATAATATAATAAATACAAATTTACTAGGCTAGACAGTTTGAGTGAAATCCGGTTCAGTAACGAAGGTAAATCAAAGGTAATCAAAGGCAATGACTTAAAATGGAAAGTTATATTATTTTTATATGAAGACATAAAGTCGCATAATAAATATAGTTTCAAACGTTTTATTTTTTTTCTGATTACCTACCATAAGTAAATAGCTCAGTTCTTCGTGGAATGAAGAACTTTAATTTATAATGGTTTTTTTTATAAACTTTAATAGGTACCTACTAATAAATAAATAAATAAATAAATTTAATGTACAAAACTCTTATCTTTCATATTTTTTTTAATTCTGCAGGGTTCAGAAAATTAAAAGTTTACTTTTTATTAGTTTGGTTTAACGTTATTTCCTATATAATTAACTTATTATTAATTAATCTATACATTGGTATCGAGAATCTTTACAGAAAAATTATTGACATAAAAAATTTAATAAATAGATATTTACGTTTAGTTAGAGAGAATAAAATAAAACTCATAAAGTTGGGTGAAGACTGAGGGCCATAATATTTAATCAACTATATAAAATCTTAATGACTTAATTAAATATAATTTATGTTTTATTATTATTATCATCACAAATTCACAACAATAATAATTATATTATCAACTGATTAAAAATGTCCATATCTTTGTGAAAAAAATAGTTTAATCGATAAAAATGAAAATTAAATTTTCGTTCCAGGCTAATAATGACTATAAAGTGTGTTTATTTTAACAATCAACACTATTATGTCTCATTATATCTAAATGTTTTAGTTGGTAACTGAAAATATTTTTTTTACATTTATTTAAGTTATTATTACATAACAAAAAAGTTAAATATATATTATAAAATAGTTGTGCCTACTACCTACTATTATACTTAGGGCTGTTCAATTATTTTTGGGGGAAATCCATTATGATTATGCACAATTAATTGAAAAATGATTGATGGGTTGATTAATCGGAATGGCGATTAACCGATTAATCGATTAATTGAAACAATCAGCTTATAATTATTTAATCAAGAAGTAAGTAATTTATTTATTAATGAGTTAACAGTGCAATTTTATTAAGTTTTGAGTCATATCCGAATGTAAAGTTCTAAAATTTCCTGATTAGATTAATATATTTATGTCAAAAAAGCCTTTGAAAGTATTAACTATTAAATATTTAAATATATATCAAGAGTTATTACTTAAAAAACTAATTTTGCAGAAATACGTAGTAGAAAATTTGATTTTATTATTTTTATTAGATCTTATCTAGAAGATACGAAAATAACCAATATCAGGAACGGCAGGAAATGGCTATAAAAATAGTTTATTGATTTATTCTTAATTATTGTTTATTTGAAAAAACAATTAATCGATATTCGATTAATAACCGATTAATCGTTTATTTTTTAATACGTAAAATAATCGATTAAATCGATTATTCGGAGGAAATTTTGATTAATCAAAATAATCGTATAGCTCTAGTTATACTAGTTTTACTATATTTTGTCGTTATCGTTTTCTTAACATTTTTAAGAGGACGGTATACTCGCATAACACGTTGTCTCCGTCTTACAAATTTAAAACATAGAAAAACTGTTTTGCGCAGCTAAGAACCACTCGGTCTGTAATCCAATCTAAACAACTAATTTTTCACACTTTAAAGAGGAGATCATTTACTGTGTAACATGCTTTTTATATTTTCGATATTAGAACTAAAAAAAAGTCATTCCATTTTAAAAAAATTCAAAAATAATGATTTTTTAAACAATAAAAACTTTTTTTGTATTTGTGATATCGAAAAAATAAAACAACGTTACACAGTAAATGTTTTCCTTTTTACAGTGTAAAAATTTGGTAGCTTAGCTTGGACTACAGTTTGAGCGGTTCTTACCCGTGAAAAACAATTTTTGCTATGTTTTACATCCCTGAGAAAGAGACAACACATGCGGGTGAAGCGTCCTCTAAAGAGGATGTCAGCGTACTATTCTCTCTCTTGTTTTCTCTCTCTGGTCCACGCGCAGCATAGACAAAACGCATTAACGCAGAATCATTGTTCTATGGTTTTAAGTAGTCTTATAGTAAAATCACCCATTACGAAAAAGATAGAGAATAATATTTTTGAGGGAATGACATATCAATTTTATATTTTATTGATATTTGACTATTAAAATAAACAAAAAATGTTGTACATGTAAATTATGCTTAAATTGTTTTGAGACAATATTTAGACACATTGAATGATCTGCATATTACGATCTATATTCCTAGAAGATTATTTTTCTTTGAATTTTTATGGATGCATAAAAATTGAATTCCAGCGAGTGGTTAATTATTAGTTACCGACTAGTATTTAAACTTTGATTGGTGAAGTGGAAGTGGTCCAATATTTTGCGGAGTACCCGCGGGGCCTGGTATCCTCATCTAAACGTTGAATAGGTAATCTATGATTAATTATGAAAAGTGGTAAAATGTAAAGATTATATGGTTCTGAATATGAAATAAAAAATGCATAATATGCTTTACCTAATTCAAGAGTAAAAATATTTAAAAAAAAAAATGGTTACGATAAAAAATCTGTCTGATTTTTTTTCTATAATAAAGTTATATAATGACCTTAAGTTATGTTGAAAAATATTTTCAAAAACGTCAACACTTTCCGAGATGGGTAATCGGTATATAATGTTAAAAGAATCGTCCACCGACCACCATCCACCTATGTTATATGAAAATATGGTAAATATTTATATAATCTCTACCATCTATACCTATATAATACAATATATACCAATATACCTAATATTATGTGTATCGTATAGAAAATTCGGTTTATAACCGATGGGATCGATATTCTTTCTTTTTTTTTTTATAATAATTAGACTATATATACGCCCATGTAAATATAATATATTATATATTGTCGCTTTGTTCTTCCTACCGCCCTCGTTGTGGTGATGCGATTTACATATGTTTTACATACCATTTTCATAACTGATGCGGTGGTGTACATTTTTTTTTTTTTTTAAACGAGTTTCTATTTTACGGTTTGCATCTAAATGTCAGTAACAGACAATGCAAAATGAAACTGCTATAATAGTATAGCCTAAAATTTCTTTACGGATTCGAAGATACCTCTCCGTCGGGCGTTGGCATTAAGACCGACCCACGGCCTTAATCTCGATAGGCATACCTATGTATAATAATTTATAATTTATAATAGTAATAAATAATAAGACCAATAATATACATAGATAGTATTATTATTGTATAGAAATATAAAATATCTAAATATATTATCAGCTATGCGCCTATATATAATAGAATTTTCAGCCGCATACACACGGGGGGGGGGGGGGAGTTTGATTGTTCAAACCACTCCCTTGGTATTTTTTACTATGTATATGTATATAGATGCGTAAATAAAATAAAATTTAAAAAAAAACATTTTGATATACATATACGCATATAATTTTTTTATGTAACACCTCCCGTCGAAAATATCTATGTGTACGCCACTGAGAACTTTCATGATTGTTTAAATCGCGAAAAATTAAAAATATATAGGTACCTACATAAATGTCACAATGGTTATAACCGCGGTAACCTAATCTAATCTTGATTGTATTGTACTATTATTGTGTTATTAACTTTTGAGTCGATACCGATTTGCCATAGAACGCAGTGAAATGGTTTGTGGTATAAATAGATGTATCTATCTAAAGTTCTGAGTTCTTGAGTCTGATAATATCAAATCCTCCATGGTTTGTTCGCACTTCACGGATACTTCCTGCTAGTCCCAATAATTGAGTATATAAAAAAATTAGTAATCAAATTTTTCAACCACATAAATTCCGCTAGCAGTGTGAAATTCTACGGACTAAGTGACCTACTTTCTGCGTACGCCAATTTAACTCTTTATTATGATATAATTAATTATTATTATATCTTCTAATTATTACACTTTCACAGTTCACAAATATTATAATGTTCTAGACTAGGGTCCATATAGTTAAATATTGTAACATTTTCATCTTTTGTTGACTTAAACTATTGATATCTATTTTTCCAAATGTCAAAAATAATAGATACGTTTTAACGAAAAGCTTAGATGACAATGTCAGGAATACTTTAAAAAAAATAAATAAATTGACAGTTGCGTAAAATTGTCCTGAATATTTTGAAACTGTAAATATAAAATATAATAATATATTATACCTACTATACGCAAAAGTTTCAAATCCTTACAAAAAAAATTATTTAATTACAACAAAATGACTGAAATCGTTATTCTTCGTTTAAATATCTTATTTCGTCCAAACTAAAACTTTAAGTGTCTATAAAAAAAAAAATCGTGCATGTATATTTTTGATATTTTTAAATAGCAATATAATGAAAATTCAAGAGAAACCTTGTATTTAAATAATTTCAAGCTTTTTGACTGAACGAAATTTTTTCATTGGTATAAATAGAAAAGAGGCTATAAAATAGAACATGTCATATGTCTATAAATAGCCCAAAATATTTAAAAAAAATTATACCATGTATAGAAAATGTTGATACACACATTTGGTGAAAATTTAAAGTATCTACAATTCTATTCATTTTTGAATTACAAGAAAATAAGAAAACTGATTTGGTCAAAAACTTTAGTTTTGGGTAAAAATTACTGTTTTCCCTATTTTTTTTTAGGTTTTCTATATTGAAAAATATTTGGAGTTTTTAATTTTGACCCCCAAAAAGTACCAACTAGATTCATTTTCCTACCAATAAAATTATATTGAAGTTGAAAATCGCAAAATGATTTCTATTTTAAACATATGAAAAAAAAACACATATTATGTGGGTACAATTGTAAAATCAATATATTCAGCGCACCGCTCAGAATTTAAAATTAAATAATTTCGTCACTACTATAGTATACTCATACCGCCTATAGCCTAAGGGAGTATTTACTATTTATACAATTAAACATAAACCCATAATTTTTAATTACATAGTAAATAATGTTTCTTTTAAACTGTATATACAGAGTGATTCACCAAGCTTGTTCACCACCTTTTTTTCTTCAATAATGCAGTTATTTAAAATCTGATTTTTGAAATACAGTTAAACATCATACTTTGTACTACTTAAAAGGTGTTCTGTGGACATACAAACTTCTGTTTTTTAAATGATAACCCCCTTCCCCCTTTTCAACTGTAAATTATTCAGTGGATAATTTTTCTGAACAATTTGACGTATCAGAATCAAAATTCGTACGAGTAGTTTTTGAGTTATTTAACTTTGTCCATACTAAGGAAAAATGCTAATAAGTCCAGTATAATAGGTTTGGTTGATATAGGGGCCACGGTGACGTTTTGAACATTTTAATAATTACCTAATATTAATCTATCAACATTTATAATTTGTATAAATGGTCCAATATTACGTCCATTTTATATTTTTGTAAAACCACTTTTAAGGAGTATTATCCTCAGTACAAACAATTTGATAACTAAGAAATTACTCATTCTAATTTAGAACTAGGTACATAAACATTTTCCAAAAATAATCAAATAATTTACAGAAAAAAAGGGGGAGGGGAGTTCTCATTTGTAAAACAGGATTTTGTATCACCACTGGGCACAGTTATATTCTTAAGTAGGTAGTACAACAAATCTGTTACCGTGTGTAACATTTATTACGTGTACAACAGTCAACAATATAAAATAACAAAGGCTTCTATACTAACAAGGAGAAAAAATTAACATAATTATACATTTATACATATAGTAAGTAAGTTATGTTTTATTTTTTTTGACTTTATGTTAGATCATAACCATTTTAATCTGTTTACATATGAAGACAAATAAAATATGTGCTCCTCGACAGTGATATAGGTACCCAGAGGCTTCAATATTTTTTTATTTCTTACGATCAGGTGTTTGAATAATATTATTAACAGTAAATTATTGTAAAATATGCATTTAAAGCGTTTTCTTATTGTTGTAGAAAATAACTCATTCGATTAAAACGACACAAGTTGTTTTTCATAAATTATTTTTTCTCTCACATCATAAAATCATAATACAGTATAGTATATAATTTATCTTAAAAAAGAATAAGACTCGTGTTGTAGTCGTGTAATGGTCGTGTATGACATTATAGTGATGGAACGTTCAGATTGGACGAATGAAAACACATTATTTGTGTTATTAAAATAATATTAGTTACACACTTTTATTTTATAGGTCTTCAAAAGTATTCAAAATAAAACTAAAAAAAAAAAGAATTAAATACTCGCTGAGCGTAATTTTGTAGCAGTAGTTTTGATACTGTTGCCACATTAAATATTTTCTTACATTCGCTCGACTACAAAAAAAAAAGAACACAAGTATATATAGGTACGTTGCCTTTAATGGTAACCATGAATACCTACCGTATAATGTATAATATAAAGGGTGAATATGTTTGATGGGGTTCTGCACATATTCGGATCATACATAAATTATTAGAAGAATTGGCACGGTAAAAAAAAAAAAATAAAAAAGTTTTCTTCAATGTTACACATTATTATTATTATTAGTCTATAAATTCGTGTGGCGCTGCACAGGTCGCAACGGTACAGAATATTAAATAAAAGCATTGAAAAATGAAAAATGAAAAGTGTAATTTTATTTTTACAGTCGTATCCCGAGAATAATGATTCGATAGGTTAGTGTAGCGAATTACTAATTTTTAGGAATATCCAGACTTACGAGTATGAGCTATAAACTGCACAGGTTAGGTTAATATGGTATAAACATGGTTGGGCATATCATAGTTACATGTAACTAAGTTATGTATCTCAGTTACTTTTGTAAATTACAATTTCACTTGTAACTTGTAACAAGTTACAAATTTTCCTGTAACTATTAATATAAAAGTTACATTGTGCTTTTCTTGCTTTGATAATTCATATAAGTTGGTCTGCAAAAGCAAAAAAAGTGGGTAAGTGGTTGTCGCTCTGCTGTGCAGTAGGTTACAAGTGGGTCACAGTAATGGATGGTGTTAAATTTGAATTCAATGATATAATATCATTGTACAAAAAAAACGATTCTGAGCTAAAAAGGTCAGTCAGTCATTACTAAGTATATTTGATGATATTATTGTGAATAAAGTGACTGATATATTTACCTATTTACGTGGAACCTTTTTTTAAATTTTCAATCATTAGCTATAAAAGTTGAACATTTTATAAATTTTTAACTACAAAATAATTATTAAATTATAAATTTGATAAACTTTGTCAAAATTTGAACTTTAAATGCTTATAAAAAAAATTGTTTATATGTATTTTTAATAATTTTCAACTTCTATTGTAACAATATATCAAGAGCCTTGCATTAAATTTTCACGCTTTTTTATCCAACAATTACAATTTTATTGATATTTATAGAAAAAAAAACTAAAAAAATAAAAACTGACAATGTCCGTAAATAGTCCAAAAAAAGTCTAAATATTTTCAAAATTTTATGGTGTATAGAAAATAAAAATATAAACATTCAGTAAAACTTTCATGTATCTACAGTTATACGTTTTTAAATGACAACAAAATAAGAAAATCGTTACATGAAAAATCGAGTGAATATCCAATATTGTAAAAATATGAATTTCAAACGCTAATAAAAAATTAATTTGATTTGCTTGTAGACATTTTGTTTTTTGATAAAGGTAGACAAACTTATGAGTAATCTTGTATTACATTTTCAAATCTTAGATTTAAAAAGAAAATTTTTTATGATTTCTCAACTCAAAATAGTTTGCTAATTTTCGTGATTTTTCCTTATTTTATCAAGATTTGAACTTTAAATGCTTATAAATAAAAAATGTGATAAAGATTTTTTATATTTTTCAAATGTCATTGTAATAATATAGTAGGAGCCTTAGTTTTTTTACCCAACAAATAAAGTTTATTGACATTCGTAGAAAAAAAGACTAATAAAATTGGAAACAGAAAATGTTCCTATAAAAGTTCAAAATATTTGGAAAATTTTACCGTGCATAGAAAATACAAATATAAACGACCAGTGAACATTTCATATATATACGTTCATTTGTTTTAGAGTTACACCAAAAACCAAAATCGATTTTGTGGAAAACCGATTTTGCGTAAGAATTCCCGTTTTTCCTTAATTTTTATATTGTTTTTCCCAGCGCTTTTAAAAACTATTAGGAATTTTAAATTTTGACCTCCAAATGCACCAACAATATTTACTTTCTTGTCTAATAGTATACTGAAATTGTAAATCAAAACATTATTTCGACTACTTGTCGTGTACACAGACACAAAAAAAGTAAATAATAAAAAAAAAGCACACATCATTGTAAAATCAATACATTCATCGCTCCGCTCAGAATCTAAAAATGTTAATTAGATTATTTATTAATATTAATGGGATTTTTCATAAGTTTGTCTACCTTCATCAAAAAAAAAATGTCTTCAGGAAAGTTAAATTAAATTTTGGAGTAGACATCAGATATTTTTCCATAAATTAACAAATTCTTGTTAATTTCTCATACAACGATTTTCTTATTTTGTTTTTATTCAATAACTAAATATGAAGTAATAACCGTAAAAGGCGTAAATACTTGAAATTTATACCATATGTGTTTATACTTTATTTTATCATTTTTTATGCTTGGTAAAATTTTCAAAATATTTCGATTCTTTTCGACATTTTCAGTTTTTAATTTTTTTAATAAATGTAAAATAATTTTTTTTCGTTTGGTCAAAATCATTGAAAATTTAATACAAGGCTAAAGGCTCTTCGCTTATTGTTACAATACCAGGTTAAAAATGACAATTAAATTTTATTTGTTGGGTCAGAAAACGTGAACATTTAATACAAGTCTCCTGGTATTATATTGTTACAACAGCAGTTGAAAAATATTAAGAATACATAGACCAAATTTTTTTTATAAGCATTTAAAGTTTGAATTTTGACAAAATATAAAAATCATTTTGTACTTAAAAATTTATAAAATTTTCAACTTTTATAGCTAAGGATTGAAAATGTAAAACAAGGTTCCACATAAATAGGTTAATAAATTACTTTATTCACAATAACATCATCAAGTATACTTAGACACTTAGTAATATATTATCATAGGCTGACTAGCAATCTTCGATCAGAATCGTTTTTCGTATACAATGATATTATATCATTGAATTCAAATTTAACACCATCAATTACAGTGATGAGTACTTATAACGTACTGTACAGCAGAGCAACACCCACTTGCCTACTTTTTTTTCCCTGATAATTTAAAAAAGTTTTGAGCATTATCTATTTTTACCTCTTAAAATTAAAATCTAGATTCAATCCTTAAAGTTGATAATCTTATAAAGTTGTATACAGAAACAAAAAATAATTTAAAAAAAAATATCATTTTAACAATGTATACTTCATTCCACTCAGAATCTAAAATCTCTGGTGGTGGATCTATCCCCGTCATCCCATCCCATAACTATGACACTACCTACGGCACTACAACTATGCATGATTTATACACACTGCACAAAACATGTCATATGTATCTAATACTAATGTGCGAATACTATTAAGATAGACAGTTTACAAGGAATCGCATTTCGCACTTATGAATTATATTATGCATTTGCGGAGAAATGACGCGATGCGCTCAGTTTCATGATCGTATTCGTCAACAGAATAATATTATTACTAGTAGAGTCTAGAGACAATATGGTAGGTATGGAATATAATAGGCATTAGTGAATTACGCATTGTACCTATATTGTGACAATATTAGCAACGACGAAAATGGACAGTCGTATTCGTCATTAATATGGCGTCGGTAGGTACAGCGTACAGGTGGTAGTTATCCGACTGACAGAAATATAATGTACGATAGGTATACCTACTTATCCTTAATATATATTTATACAGTTTAATATTTTTTTTTGATTTGAACTTCGACTTTCAAAAGACTTTCATAAACTGTCTGACTGTATGTCAACGCGAATAATATTAGTATACGTATTATTATGTAAAATGAGTCACTTGTTATAAAGTACAAAATATATCGGGAAGTGAGTTGTTATAAACTTTCAAAATTGTACAAATATTATTTAAAAATAATTAAGAATTTTTTCAGTATTAATTTGCAAGATCGAACAAAATATCAAATAAAAAAATGTTCGCGTGCTGTTAAAATTATTTATCTAAAGTGCACGGTGTGTTATATATAGCCATATAAGTATTAGGTTTTCCATCCCCGTTTCATACTTCAAAGTATACATATAGGTTATAGCAGGTTTATTTATTATTGTATTATTATATTATTATTATCAAATTATATTATTGTCGTCGTCGAATGCGAAGCAAACGCCGCATTGCATATGAGTGCATTGTTGATTATAATATTATTATCATGCTCCGAGTACCTTACTTATTATACATTATTATTAAAGTATGGCATGACTGCAAAGCTGCAAACACGCTTGCGAGATAACTATGAAAAGGAGTTCATATATGTGTATTATTATAAAATGAAAATCGATTAAAAAAAGAAATTTCAATTTTGAACAATATAATATTTTGTACAGGTATTATATACGATAATACTATTTACAGTATATAGGTACTGTACTTTTGTGTACCATAATATACTATAATATACTATAGTATACTATGATAGCTGATATCTGGTATACACCACCCAAGAAGTGGATTCAAAAAAATTAGGACCTACCTACCTATAATGTTACAAACTCAACATGTATTAAATTATAAATTTCTTTACCGCGGCATCTTAGAATACTCCAATTTCATATAATTTTCCAGCAACTCAATTAGTCTATTCTGTAACAACCAATGGGTGCAGACGTGCAGTACAACTCCCTCACGGTTTTATTAAAAGTAAGAGATCACGCACCCTCGACCCCAAAAACATCCTCGGTTTCATAATCTCCCCTTATTTTGATATACATTATTTCCTCTTGTATACACTCGCCCCTAAACTAATTACATACTCTGGTACTTATTAGTGAGTTCTTACCTTCCATTTCTGCACTCATATACAAATAATTAGGCCCCATGTTTTTGTTTAAAAATCTCCCATCTTTTAATTTTAAAAAAAATCATCATTTACCAAAAAAAAAATTCTAAATCACATTTTCATCATAAATTCCCTCGGAAGTCTCGGAAGTGTATACTAAATTATTGTAGTATAAGTACCTATATACAAACTAATGATTATATTATTCGTCAAATCACGATACATTTTATCACGATATACTATTACGTTTGTATTATTTTATTTGGTCAATTTATACAATAGCTAGTTTAGTTAGTGTATTTCTTTATGATTTTATTTAATTTTTAAAATTAAAAATAATAATACTACCATTGCCATAATAAAATACAATAATTCGGTGGCTTGATGCAAGAAGGGTCAATGTTAAAAGAAAAAAGGTGGGCAAGTGGATGTTGGTCTGCTGTACAGTAGGTTACAAGTGGGTCACTGTATAATGGATGGTATTAAATTTGAATGCAATGATATAATGTCATTGCGCACGAAAAACGATTCTGAGCGGAGACAGTTTGTTAGTGTGGATATTTTATATTATATTTATATTGTTTTGACTTATTATTTATACGGAAGCCGGTAAGTTGAATTAATATTATAAAATTACAACAAAATAACTAAAATCGTTATTCTTGGTTATTTAATATGTAATTTCGTTCAAATTTGGACATAAAATAACTATGAAAAAATGCGTTTTTATATTTTTGGGTTTTTTGGATTACAGAATAATCTACTAACATTAAATTTTTGGAATTTCGATGACTAAATTTCTTTTTGATTCTTGTACTTTACGAAATCAGAAAATGTATTACTTTATTTTCACATTGGCCCAAAACTAATATTATAAACATATTTTTAATAATTAATAACATCTTAATTTTTTTATTAAAACCTAATAATAATAGTAAATTGCACATAATGTTAGTAACTTATATATTTATAAATATTGTATTGATTGATTTTGAAATGGCCAATGTATGTATTAATTTTGTCATATAGTACATCAGAGCCATTGACCGTTTTAATACATGTAGCATAAATTATGTTTACATAATCAAATATTAATGACATTGGTCAAATAATCTCCAATCCACCCAAATGTGACAATGGCCCTTCTTGCACTAAGCCACAGAATTATATTGTATTATAGATTATTTTATAGTTATTTATATATACGCAACAAATGTATTAAAAAAGATTGTGCCTACTGTGAAATACTCAAATGAATAATTGGTATGGTTTTTCCAAAATTATATAGGCCGTAAGCATAGCTATATAGGTTTGCCCATAAAATGTCGAAATATGATATTTTGCCCAAGTAACATGGGAGGTTTGTGTTGTACCAGAACATTTCTGAGGTTTGCCCGTAATATATACGATATATTAACGATTCAATTACTTTGGTAAAGTTAACACAAAAAATATTTTTCATGAACATAGTTTTTAATGTTTCACTAAAAAAAAGCTTATTGTATTATTTTTAATATGATTCAAGAGACAGAGCAGTATAATGTTCTGAATAAAATTGTAAATTGAAAATAATACACGAAATAAAACTAAATGTAACAATATGTTTTTAAGCATACATACGCATACATACATACATAAATTATTTAAGTCGTATATATATTATATACACACACTCATAGACATACATACATATTATAAGTCATATATATAATTGCATTACATTTTGTTTTATTCCATGTGTCATTTTATACTTTTATTTGCCACACATACACACATACATAATATATAAAATAATATGTGTGTATCTACTATATCATATCACGCAATTCACATTATACATATATTATATATATACACATCACGTAAAAGTTAGAGTTAGGTTACTTAAAAACCACAGAGGAGTAAGTATACGAAATTAACTTAAAATTCTACACACGACCTATGGATATACTCTTTTTAATGTCTTTCAGTTGATTCATAGTTGCAAAACTATTTACATTATTATATTTTATTCTATTCCGTTTTAAAACTAGTTTTCAAGTGCAAGTGTAATATGAAAAAATTAAAAATGATATTTCACCGTTAAAAGCCGCTAGACTATATTTATAATAATATGTGCGAGTATTAGATTAATATGAAAAAATATTACTATATAGTTTATAATGTATTATGCCTACTTCATTATGTAGCCATGTAGGCTGTATGCTTTACAATATTTTATACTTGATTACTTTCTTTGCATAGAAATTAGTTGTTCAAATATTGATTTAGCTGTATCAATATTTTCAAAATAATCATCTTTTTAATAATTTACAGTAAAAAAGAGTGGTGCAAGTTTGAAAAAATTAAGTCTACGTCAGACTATATCACTTAGGGGCTTAGGACACATAAACAGTATAACAAAACTAAGTATCTATTTGAAAATATTGTATTTTGGTATAGGTACTTAAACATTCCAAACACCAGAACAAATAGCAATGGTCAATCAACAGTACAAGCGGAAGGTTATTGTAAGGTAAATTTATAATTCAATATCTTGGAAAGAATTAATATAATATTTATTCGGACGTAAGTCAAGAAAGGATTTAATATATTTTGTTTTTTTTTAGAATTAAGATAGTTAGCTGTTCACTGGATGGTCATGATGATAAACAGGACAGTATATCTATATAACAGCTTATAATCTTTTAAAGTTAGTTGGTAAAATCATTTAGAAGTTAGACAAGTTTTTAAGATTAAGTATTAAAAGCCGAACTGCGAGGAAAGATATTTTTAATTATTTGAATAACTATATATGTATATATATGACTTTTGATATTTATTTTGAGATTCCAAAGTTCATCTATTGAGCTATATACATAAATAATAAGTTCATCGATTTTATAGGTTTTAGTGGTAATTTTTGGAAGAATGAATTAAAGAGAATATAGTATAATTTATTATTGTATTTACTTAGTTAAATCAATACCATTACGATTTTTATAGTTAACATTATATTTTGGTAATTTAAATATAAATTTATTAAATCTGCTGTAATTATACTTTATGCTGAAAAATATAATGACTATGATAAGTGATTAAAATATATTTTGTTTTTACTTTGGTAGTTATTTAAAATAATTAATTATCGATTTTTTTTAGTCAAATTTAAATAATTAGAAAATACAAGGAATCGAAAAATCTATGAAAACCGATTTTGCAATATGCATAATAGGTATCTATTTACCTATACTACAGTATTATTTTGCACAGTGTCGAAGAAAATGTTGAAAGGATTATTTTTTATGTGTTGAAGAGAATCCCCTATAATATTATAATCTTCTCACGATTAATTCTCCGAAAGAGTTTCATAATAAGGTAGTATACTAAAATTATTATTTATAGACAGGTGTAATCCTACTTGGAAGGAACCGCCCATAGTCATGCGTGTTGTGCACTGGCTGATGACGTTTGTCGGGAAATTGTTGGATTTCACTTTGTGTATTTAGGTCGAATAATCACTAAAATATCTCGGTTTGAAATTTTATAACAATACAAAACAATATACCTTATATTATGTTTTATTAATGTATTATACTTATTACTATTTACTAAACGTTGTGTACGCAAACTGTTAGTGGCTTTTCATTTATCCACCCAAAACGTCTATATAGGTACAAACTTAACGTATAACGTTAATGTCGTTATACTTATATAGGCGTTTTACGTATTCACTTATTTATTGTTATATATGAACATAATTTGTTTGTATATATTGGTATTTGAAAATTCGCGTCTTATATTATATTTATGGCGGTACATAATATTAATTGATTAAAATAATAATAAATACCTACCCCCGCACAAGTAACGAAGCCACGATTTTTTTGTCTAGTCTGTATACCAAAATATCTAACGAAATATATTGTATATTTTTACTTTATGTATAGAAGGACTATTGAAATAGTCATGTTTTCCTTCAAAAATGTCTTTAAAAAAAAACTAATTCCTTCTATATGTATACATGGGCTTAACTCTCTTTTTATCTCCCGGGGACATTTTGTATGAAACTAATTTCATCGGAATTTTATTAGGTAGGTACCGTATAAATATATGCAATATACATATATATATGTGTGTGTTGATCCTATCCTTTTAATATTTTACCTGAGGGTTTTTATTATTATTCCTTCAGAATTTAAATTGCAACAAAAAATAAATACATTTTTCGGGTTATGCATATATGTTATAAAAAAAAATCGTCTTGTGTTTATTTTATATATTTCGTCACATCTTCACAAACGTAACAAATGTTATTTGAAAAATGATTTTTAACTTATACACGTGACGACTGATTACTATTATACTTACCTATTTGAAAGGTTGTAGGTTATAACCAGGGTCGGCAATTCAATTATATGGCGGTTAAGATAATTTGAAAAAAAAACTTATGTTAATAATTAATGTATTTATTTTTGCGTAAAAATACAGTTTAAGCAGTTTAAAGAAAATTATTTAATTTTTAATACAATATAAAGTATAAGGCAGTTTTTAAAATTTGGTACTCTTGGAGAACAACTACTGCGCAGAGTGTTTTCAAGGTGATGGAGATCAGTTAATCTTGAACGGTATTATTTATTCTTTATAGACGTAATTTTGGAGAACGAAGTTTCACATATGTATGTGGAGCCAAAACATATCCAAATAAATCATAAAAATAGATCAAATGACTGTTTGTTCGAAAAACCAGCATAAAAAAAAAATATTTTTGGCGGTCCAGTTATTTCACCCCCGCGGGCCGACTATTGCCGACCTCTGCATGCAGGGTTAGACTATTTATACTGGCTGCAGGGTTCACTGATAAATAGACGCCAAATGCTATTTAAGGGCTGCAGAACGCGTGTAAAGTGTAAAGTGTGAATAAGTGATAGCGTTTTGATTATTATTTAAGTGGCGAAAAAACTCTGATCTGCGAGGGAGAAAAGTAGGTAAGTATACTATCCGCTTATATATATATATATATATGTGTGAGATGTCTTCCGATTGCGAGTGGCGGCATATGCGCGTGTGTGTGTGTGTGCGTGCGTGTGTATGTGTGTGTGTGTGTGTGCGCGCGCGCCAAGGGCTCATCGTTTATGAAATATTCATAACCCTTCTGAAATACTCTGCCGAATTGTGTATAAAATTATTAATGCGCAATCTCACGCCGGTAATGCATGGCCAAGCCTTAAATTATTCCTCATCTAATTTCCCGCAATGATATACCAATGTACATAAAGAGGTGTGTGCCAGTCTGTGCGTGAATATGTGTGTACTGCATTGTGCACTGGGATCTTTATAATATTGTATACCCAAGGCGTACCTTAATACGAATAACAAAACCGCGTCTATTGTGCATAGGTTAGGTTAGGTTAGGTTAAATATACATAGGAAAAAAAATAATGCAGTTTAAACACAAACATGATCAGGGTACAATAAGAAGTCCACGGATGATCCCCCCCATCCCTTTTTTTTAGATTCTGAGCGGAGCGACAATTGTATTGATTGGCTGGTACCGAATTCCGTCCCGGACCCCTTAGGTTCCAAAACTGAAGTCCAAATTCCATCCCGGGGGTGGAGAAACTATGTCTGAATTCCGTCCCGTAGGCGATCCCCCCCCCTCAGGATAAGTTCTCGCCCTTCTCTCACCCCCCAGATATTTTAACTCCTATTTTTACTGGTGTGTTACCGTTTTTACGATTGAAATTATATTATATTCGTAAATACTAAATGGGATTACTGTCTTAATTTTTAACTCGCCGCAATCAGTAAATGTGGTCGTTCAAAATGTTTAAAAATAGCGGCGTTCACCTATTAGTTAGTCGGATTTCCAACTTCCAAGTCGTCATTCTGTTAATTGTGTGTGTGTGTCGTGTGTGTACACATTTGCATGGTCGCATTTCGTTCGTTCGTTGATACTTGGTATAAATATTCGTCGGTGTAAATGTTGTTTGATATTTTGATTTCACTTAAATATTAAATCTCAAAAATTAAAAAAAAAATACCAACAACGTTGACGGTTGATAACCACCACGACGACTGTAGTAAGTTAATGATGCAGAAACACACTTATAGTTAAAAATATTTTTATATTTAAATCTTAATTGAATTGTCACTTTAGATTCTGAGCGGAACGAGGTAGCTAGTGGTTTTACATTGGTGTTTATTTATTTATTTATTTTTTTTTATATCTTGTATACAAAATATCTACCAGAAGAAGTGCTTCGATTTCAACATATAGTACCTAATCTTTTAGAAAATTGGATCAAGATGGTACTTTAAAAAGGTCATTTTTCGATTTTTTCAATAGTTATTTAATGTCACAGGACAATCCACCGACAAATTACAAAAAACCGCTAAAAATAGGATTTTAATTTCTAACGCTTTGTTTATCACCATAGAAACAAATAAAAAATAATAATACCTATTATAATATAAATTCAACTTACAGGATATAATAAATAATAACAATATCCAGACTGACAAACCGTCTCCGCTCAGAATTGTTTTTCTTATACAATATGATATTATATCAAGTTTAATACAATCCTTTATACATTGACCCACATTGTAACCTACTGTACAGCAGAGCAACATCCACTTACCCACTTTTCATTTTAGATTCTGAGTGGAACGATGAATGTATTGATTTTACAATGAAGTATGTTTTTGTATTTTTTTTTAAATTTTTTTTTGTGTCTGTGTACACGATAAGTAGTCGAAATAATGCTTCGATTTTCAACTTAAGTATCTTTTTCGATTGGAAAGTGAATATCGTTGGTGCATTGGGGAGGTCAAAATTTTAAAATTCCCAGTAATTTTCAAAAGCGCCAAGAAAAACAAAAGAAAAATTAAGGAAAAACAGGAATTTTTATGCAAAATCGATTTTTCACAAAATTGAATTTGGTTTTTGTTGTAACTTTAAAACAAATGACCGTAGACCTAACCTAACCTATACATGAAATTTTCACTAGTTGTTTATATTTTCATTTTCTATATACCATAACATTTTCCAAATATTTTGACTTATTTTGAACTGTTTACGGACATTGTCAGTTTCCATTTTTTTAGTTTTTTTTTCTATAAATATCAATACAATTTTATCTGTTGAGTAAAAAAGCTTGAAATTTTAATAGAAGGCTCCTGGGTTATTGTTTCAAAGGCAGATGAAAAAAATTAAAAATCCTTAGTCACAGTTTTTATTTATAAACATTTAAAGTTCAAATCTTGACAAAATACGGAAAAATCACGAAAATTAGCAAATTATTTTGAGTTGAGAATTCATAAAAATTTTTCTTTTTAAATCTAAGATTTGAAAATGTAATACAAGATTACACATAGGTTTGTCTACCTTTATCAAAAAAAAAAAAAAATGACTACAAGCATATCAAATTTAATTTTTATGAGCGTTTGAAATTCATATTTTTACAACATTTGATATTCACTCGATTTTTCACGTAATGATTTTCTTATTTTGTTGTCATTAAAAAACGTATGACTGTAGGTACTTGAAAATTTCACTGAATGTTTATATTGGTATTTTCTATACACAATAAAATTTTGAAAATAATTTGACTCTTTTTGAGCTGTTTACGGACATTGCTAGTTTTCAATTTTTTTAGTTTTTTTTTCTATAAATATCAATAAAATTTTATTTGTTGGGAAATAAAGCGTGAAAATTTAATACAAGGCTCCTGATATATTTTTACAATAGCAGTTGAAAAATATTAAAAATACATAGGCATAATTTTTTTTTATAAGCATTTAAAGTTCAAATTTCGACAACATTTATAAAATTGATAATTTAATAATTATTTTGTAGTTAAAAATTTATAAAATGTTCAACTTTTATAGCTAAGGATTGAAAATTGAAAACAAGGCTCCACGTAAATAGGTCATATATAAATTACTTTATTCACAATAATACTATCAAATATACTTGGTAATATCATAGGCTGACAGACAGTTTTCACTCAGAATCGTTTTTCTTATACAATGATATTATATCATTGAATTCAAATTTAACACCATCCTGTAAAGTGACCCACTTGTAACCTACTGTACAGCAGAGCGACATCCACTTACCCACCTTTTTTAAATTACTATTATGACGCGTTAAATATATGTTATTATATAATGCAGAAACTCACTATAATAGTGTTCACTGATACATAAATCATTATTTTTTTTTCTATTGATAGAAGAACAATTATTGTTGAGCTTGCCCCTTCAAAAAATTGACTTGCCCTTTATTGACCCCCTAGGAAAAAAATTCTGGTGCCGCCCCTGCGTGGGTGGAGCAACTATGTCCGAATTCCGTCCCGCTTTGCAGGCATGTTTAAATACGTAGACTCCGGCAAAACAGCCTTATGTCTAATTATCTTATTTTTTTTACTGAAGTCTAGAATCCAGCCAAATATATCAGCTAACCGGAAATGAAAATATAAATTATTATTTTGTTAGTCAAATATGTTTAGTTTTGAAGAATAAAAGTAACTGTTTAATTTCGAATGAAATGACTCGCAATAGTTTGTGATACGGAAATACGGAATACACAAGGTGAATATTCATAATTATTTCTCACTGATATGATTTATACTTATTATCAAACTGTCCTGTTTAATACAATAATACTTGACCGGAACGGAATTCGGACCTAGCCACTCCACCCACGGGACGGAATTTGGACATACTTTCTCCACCCCCGGGACGGAATTTGGACATTTTCAGCTCCCGGGACGGAATTTGGCTATTGCCTATTGATTTTACAATGATGTCTGTTTTTTTTGTCCGTCATAAACTTTTGGGGCAGTAAAAATGCTTTGATTTTCTACTTCAGCACATTTTCTGGTAGGAAAGTGAATCTGGTTGATGTTTTTGGGTTAAGTTGATCAAAAGTGAAAAATTCTCATTAATTTACAAAACCTAACCTAACACAGTATGTACATGTATATATGTAGCATGTCCTCGAAAATAAATCAGTATGTACGATACGGCTTATTTCATTAGTAAAATAATTTCTCAATGTATATACTGCATATTTACCTAGTAATCTAAGCTAAAACGGATTTGCAGTATGTACAGTGTACACTTATATTTTATCAATAAATGGTCGCCACTCGCGGAACTAATCAGATACGTCATGTACTAAAAGTTTTGGTCAAAAACATTTATTGAGATTGAGAAGATACCGTGGTACTAACTACAACCATTATGTGTTAATCTTTATGGAGATACTGAATTTTGTAAAGTTTTTTTTTCTATTTTTATACACAATAATACTAGATAAAAAAGCAGTATCTCCTTAAAATTTGAAAAAAAAAACAAAAATAATAAACTAAGTACAGAAAAATTAGTTAAATTCCAATAATAATATTTGATGTAATAATACTATATAATATGGTTTTCATCAATGAATATTTAAACGCCTAAGTCACATAAATTTGATAAAATTGGAAATAATAAAATAAAATACCTGCAGTTCGATATTTGTGATAGGTAATAATTATGTGAATAAAAATGCACTAGTTAAGGTTTTTCTGGAGTACACAAGGCTTAAATTACAAAGTTTGTTAAATAATTTTTTTTATTTCGTTAAAAAAAAATTTGAACTATATGCACTTATAATACCTATGTTATGTACCTATAAAAATATAATGCATAATATTTCATTTATTAAAAAAAAAAAAATATTCTATAATATTTAATCCTCGGGCCGACTGCGATATTTTTCATTTAATTTAGTTTTTTTTTAGAACCATTTTTTTTATTTATTTATATTAAAATGGAAGAATGGAAGAATGGAACAAAAACGTGTTAAACAAAAATAAATGTAATTTTGCACGACTAATAACGTTTTATAAGGTTTTGATATAATTGGCGTAAATAGACTATTTTTATGCTCTCGTTGGTTATTTTTTCATTACCTAACCACGTCTTATAGAATATACCTACAAAGTATATACAAGGTACCTACCTTACTTGCATAATACATTGTTTTAATTTGGAAAAAGAAATGTATGTTTATCTTCCAGATATACATTAAACTTTTGTTAATATAAAATAACTTTTTCTTTGAATTGTTTAAATTCACAATTTTCTAAAGTACCTAATATAAAAAAGAAATGCCACTGAAATGCCTACCCTTGTGTAAATATAAATATTTAATTAGGTAGTCATAGTATATAAACTACATATACCCACCTGCAAACAATTTTATACATAATATATAATCTACATTAAACAATGGAAATCATACAATTAGGTAAATAATATATATATATTAATAATACGTTAAATTTCCTATTTATATTTCAGTGTAAACAATGACAATAACACGAGTTATTTTATACTCATAAAGGCTATACTATTTGTACAGGCGTAGTTTTCTAAAATCGTCAATGTATGATATATATTATAAATACATTTTTAAATTGAACAACTCACTGAAATATTGAAAAACCATCCTCAATCAATTTTTATCGTTAAAAAAATATATATAATTATATCGTCTAACTGCAAAACCAGTTTTAAAAGTGTTTTCTTGTATTTTTTTACATCCTATGTATCCATGTAGATATTACATATAACTTTGTAGATAGTTTGTATTTTTTGTATTCATATTATGTAAAAAAAAATAATAAGAATTGTAATATGATTATCTCCATCACTCAAGGCCCATTCCGCCAAGGATCTAAAACAAGATAAGAATAAAAAATAAATTCTTTATAACTGTTTATAATGATAATAAATAATTTCCTATTCATTTCTATAAAATGCAGTTATAAAAAGTCACTCTGCTGTATTGTAGGCGTCGAGTACCTAGGTCACCATAATGAATTTGTTGAATTTGAATTAAAATCTATAAAATCACTATATACCTATGAAAAACGATTAAAAATGGAAACTAGTCAGTCTATATTACTAAGTATTTAGTAAATGTTATGATATTATTGTTACTATCGTAAGACAGCATTGTGTCTATAATATATAATAATATATTTCAAAAGTTTCAAATACCTGCGAATAATATTTTTAAATTACAACAATACGAAACTATTTAGGATATTAACATATTATAATATAGTGTTTAAATAGTACGATATTATATAATACAACACAGATATAGATGTTTTATGCAACGAAAATAGATTTTGAGTTTTGAATCAACAATTTTTTTTTGCTTCAAGTATATTATTTTGGATTTGGAGTGCTATATTGCTGGGATTGAATATATTTTTTACACTTATTAGTGTACAGAGCGAGTCACATTAGATTGTGCATTTTTATTTTATTATTTTTTTTTTAATTTCTAGTAAATCAGCGATTACTTCAGCTGAGTATATGGAATAGTTGGGAGTTCAAACGGTGTTTGTAATTTGATATTTATTAAGAATATTTCATCACTTTTAGAAGTGTCCATAATATTAATTTCCTGAAATTCGCTATGAGATTGAAGTATACTTTTTAGGATATTTTTAAATATATATTTGGTGGTGTTTTCTTTATAGTAACTTAATACTAGTCCAGAGCTTACAACTATTTTATGATTCGTTTTAGGAGTTGTATTATTTAAATTATAATAAATGGTATATTATAATATTATATTTTTATCAATGCGTTACAAATACCTAAATTCTTTACTCTATACACTATTCATTAAATCAAAAATACTTTAATGCAATAAAGATGGGATTTCCACTTGTTGCTACTTGCTAATTATTCATTGACATTTGATAGGCACTAGGTTAAATAATTTCAAGTGTTTATAAAACCATCGGATGATAATTAATAATTATATAATTAAGAATATTAATAATATTAAAGTTTTGAATATCTATGTGTATCAAGTACTATAAATGACCAATTACTTAAAACGGTTACCTACATAAAAAGTGTACAATTTTATAAGAATAATTAATTAAAAGCTTTTACCAAGAATTTAATGTTCAACAAACAATATTATATCTATAACATAAAATCATATACTATTATATTTGCTTTGACGGTCAAAGAGAAAATAATGTTTATAGTGTTTGTACAAAGTTATACAAATAGATAAGGCACAGATTTTGTTCTCGACAACACTCACTTTTTCTTTGTACTATGCCATTAAAAATATTTACTTTTTTACTTTCTCGAATTCTAGATAGTGTAGTATGGGAATTAATTTTTTTTTATCAAACAAATCCACCAGAAACTGTAATTTCAATTAGTAATCCAATTAAAAGTTTTTTTTCCTCGTTAAACTGATGTCGTGTTAAGATTATTTCAGATTCTTACCAGGGCAATAACAACCTGTAGGAATTGATTTAATTGCAGTAAATGGATTATGTTTATATGAATGAAATTGAAAATTAATTACCCATGATGTTGTGTTAAAAGATGGTCGAGATCAAGACAATCTCTTGTGTTCAAAGTCTTATAAAACCATGTGAAAAATTAATGTCATATGTTGAGTACTTAAAATAGTGTCTTATTTCTATGATAATAAATTATCATTTTTATACAATGAGTAATGAACGGTTACAGAATTAAAAAAATTACATTTTATTCTAACTGCCCTTCAATCAGCGAATTTTATCCAATAAATTAAAAATCAAAAACAAATAGTTAAACAATATATGTGTAGATCTATTTATATTATACGCTGTATAAATTTGTTGTATAACTCTACACAATAGTTGTGAATTATGTACATTTTAACAGACAACATTTTGTAATTAAACAGTTCATTACTACCTATAGGTACTAATAATTTTTCACTAAATTCGAACGAATTAAAATTTGCATATTTTTCTGCTAGCATATCAGTCTAATAATATTTATAGAACGATTTTGATAACATTCCGTAAATATTTAATTTAGTTTGTATTTTAAATGTACATCACATTATATCTGTATATATTATTAATTTACCTATCGTACTGACTTCTGAGAAGTGAGAAGATAAACAAATTGTTATTAATTAATTTATAACATTTAAACACATCCAATGTATATTTTTGTATACATTTTGAAGTAATAATTTTGCTTCAATATAATATTGTTTTGTTGTGCATTGATATTTTATACACTTTATAATATGATCGTAAAACAAAACACGGACTTAATAACACAGTTATAAAATACATATTTGCTTATACAATATACTAATTTTACCATAAATATCTACCCTGATTTATGCGTTCAAATTCGTTTATGTAATATACGATGAGACGTATACCTACGTTATTCAGTCGGATGTCATGTAATTTAAAACGATTGTGTTTATATTATATTAAGTACCTATTAACCTATATCGGTATAAATTATATCTAGTTATTATGAGGTACCTACACATATAATATTATACAATATTCTCGTATAATTAAATAACACGAATCCACCAAACAACGCGCATTCGAAACTTATTTTAATCAGCTAGGTATATACCTAATGTTATACCAGCATAAGTGTATAACCACCCTATATATATATACAATACAGCATACGTAATGATATGTGAACAAAAACTAATTATACAACTTTTGTCGTATACGCCAAGTCACGTACCGGCATTAAATAAACAATTTGACCCATTTCGAACAGATAGTGCTGTGTAAAAATGCATCGATAAATGCACGCGCGTTTAAAATGTTCGGTGAATGGCAATGATGTCGGATGAAAAGGATAATTTAAATGCAAATACTTGACAACCGGAACTGGGAATTTCCCATGGGATTCACGTCAAGGTTAATTCGAAAGCCTACTGCAGGCGGAGTTCGGTTGTTTAGAGAAAGTTGGAAGGGACAGCGGTCTGCGATAAATAAAAGAGTGCCAATTTGGTTTGTTCTCAATTATATTATAGACAGCTGCAGTCGTCCGCGACACATCATCAAAACGACCACCCGTTCCGAATACATAATGAGTTATTTGGGGGGGGAGGGGAGGAGTGAGTGGGCATATTATGATAAAACTGCAGGATGCAGAGATGCACACGCTGTGCGGTTGATTTCAATTTTCATGCAATAAAAATATACGATATTAATATTAAAATCATTGTGTAAATGTGAAAATTACAGAGGTATAACAGAGGTTTTATTGCCGTTTCATTTGGATTGGGTATACCTACCTATATTATAACGAACACATATTATCATTCGAGTAAATACACTTTAAATACATTTTAAGAACTTTTATAATTAAAGTTTAATAATTCAGTGGTGGAGGCATTATTAAAATTAAACACCCTCCTATACCTGATGAGTTGATATAGTAGTAATGGTATTAACTCTAATTAAAACAATACAATTATTTAATACATTTATTTTTATCTCGCTGAAGAGTTCGAGCACCCACAATACCTTTTTTAATATTTTAGTTAATCTTTATATACTCTTTGTTATGTTGAATTATTCAACTTTAACCACTCTAATCGGGATACTAATTCAAAGCCGAGTCGACACAAAATGCAATTTAAACGAAATTTTGCTGCAGACGTTTTAAACGAGTTTTATATATTAATACAACTAGAAATTGCTGTTTTCGTGAATTTCAATAATTTAGAAAATAAATTAAAAGTTAATAACACATCCTATAGTCATATACCTATTGTTGCATGCACTTCATATATAGAAATAAATATTTTAAAAATGTTAATAAAATATGTGAAATTATATTTGTATAAGTAGAATACTTTTGTAAAATGTATAATATAATATACTGCAGTGCGCAGTGAATAATTTAATATGAAAAATAAAACGATTATATAATATTATGCAGGGACTTATCTAATTTATGTTTGGGCAATTTTAGTTTTGTTCTAAATAAAATTAAATATTAGATTTTGTTTCCTATTTATAAGGATTTAATCAATTTATGCCTAATATGATTATTAATACATTGTAGTTTATATAGTATTTAAGAAAACTTAATTATATATTTTAAAATATAAGTAATATATATATATTTGTATGTCAATAAAAATTTTTAAAGTAAATTAAATATAAATATATTTTATATATACCTATCTTGTTAGAGGTCTTATACAGAATAATATGTTCCCAATTTAAAAAATCGTAATTTATATCACAACGATAGTCAATAAATGTCTGAAAGTAATGATTTGTATTTTTATAGCAAAGCGATAAGACATTGGTATTCAATTGGAATGGATCACTTTACCGCGATGAGCGCCGTTAGAGGTCCTAAACTGTATTGTTTGTACCCAATTCGGATGACAGTCAATATAATAATATGGAGGGGTGTCGTGATAAGTGAAATTCGTTGAGTTTCTATGCACGCGAGTAACATAAAATACGATATACATTTTGAATGGATGAAAAAAATTCCAAAAATATCATTGGTCGGGGAAATATCGTTATGTCTGTGCGATGGTATACTGATAATAATAATAATAAAAAAAAGCGAGGGCCAAATGCATTTCGTCTGCGGAGGAGTATCCCAGTATCCACCCCTCAGCAGGAAACAACTCGATGTTGTTTATGTGATAAAGTCACAAGTACATAAAATAAACTTCCTATGGGCAAACAAACGTCGGTGTGGAAGGAGAAGTTGAAAAGTTCGATTTTGCTCACCCGGAAATGTATATATATAGAGAGAGAGAGAGAGTCTTAAAAAATAGAAAAGGTAATGGAATGAGAGAATATGGGACATAAAAAATACGTCCTTGTTAAAAAAAACTAACGCTGCACAATAGACGGGACTGAAACCGCGTTTTCCAAATGTTGCTGGCGTAATAAAATCAAATTCGATCTTATTACTATACACAATATATTATTTATATATATATATATATATTTATAAAACGATGGATATCAAGGGGAAAGATTGATTCTTTATGTATCGTCTATACTGCACCGATCCGCGCGTCGTCAACGAGTTTTTTCCTTTTGCAGACCGTGTTCAAAGAAAAGTGCTAGCTTTCTTTCTAGCATCATATATTATTATTTTATACTACCTACATCCATATATATATATATAGGTTACAGTTTTCACCAAAATAATTCATAAGGCCTCATTTGGTTTCACCACGTGAAAGTAAATTTTGGGTCGAGTAATTTTTAAAAACGAAATGGGACCAGAGACAAAAATAATATTTTATGCAAACAGCTACAGGGATAGATGAACTCGGCAATTTTAAAATATATTGCATATAGACGATTTGGTCAGGAAAACGATATGTTTATTTAGAGGTACCCGCCTATCTAAGATGTCCAGCAATATTCACTCTAGTGTGTACTTAGGTATACTGTTTGTTTACGACTTTTTCAATTCCAACGACCAAAGCGCGTCGAACTGCGATCATGGATTATTATGACCGTCGTTTACCAGGCGCATACATATAGGTATAGGTACCTAGGTAGGTATGGAGAAATAAACGAATTTCTCAATAAAACTCTTACCCATTTGTTTTAAGTGCTAAAATTCTGTGTAAATTACCGATTGCACACAAATCCCTTACCTACTATTAATCACCATTTGATGTATACGCCGCGCGTATATCTAAATAGCAATATTGAGTGTGTGTGCGGTGTATACCACGATGGTTATGGATGGTGGTTAAAAACTAAAATGGGTTTAAAACTATTGTTTAGTCAAACTAATAAATTAAAATGCATGTTACATAAACTTAATTATTAATGTTCGGTATAATTTATACGCACTATATATATACATTTCCCAAGACAAAATGCGTGTTCCGACAATGTGCTACCACCAACGGCGCGAAACGAAAACTGAGGTTTAATAAGCGCTTGCGCCTCTCTTCCTTTAATGCAACTTACTGCAGGGAAATGGCTATCTTACGTCACGTCTATGATTAATTTAAATAAACTATAGCACAACAAATATAAATTTAAATCGTATATTTCTATTATTTTCAGTTGCATATTATATTATCATAGCAGCAGCTGTAATACTATAAATATTTTAAAATTCTTGTTTTTCTTATTACCTACTACATTATTAAAGCGTTTGGTGCATAATATACTATTATTTAGTGTGTGTACCTACCCAAATGGACAACCTGTAACGTATTATTATTTACATTCGACACCTATGTATATATATTACTATATTATATTCATTAGTCTGAGCAAATAAACTAAATAGATTACCTAATGAAAATAATTTATGTCTATGGTTTTTTCATTTTTCTTGTGGTGTACTGGTGTAGCTTTGAGATGGGGCAAAAGTTTATAGCCAACCCAGCTAATCTTAACCATTACTTTACACTTGTTTTTTTTAATAATATCCATAATAATAATAAATCAATAGTTAATATAATACATATTATGAAATGTATCTCGAACCTATGAATAATATACAAGTTTCGAATTAGGTAAAGTGATATTAATTATTAATTGTAAATAGGGTTATGATTTATTATCATATTTAGGTAAATTACAAATATGACCGTGAATCGATGGCATAATATTGATTATTTATGACGCCGAATTAGTGACATTACCGATTCCGTGCGAATTTGCAGGTAGCCAAATTACCGATTCTAAGTATTTGGCCTCAGCGTTGCTGATTTCATGAAATATTCAATTTCATACATTTGGCATAATATTATATATCGTAGAATAGGTATTAATTAAAAATTATGTTCAAAATTAATGAATTGACATGTACATATGCGTAAAATATAGTAATTTAATTATTTATTTATTTTTGAAATTTATTGCTACTAAAATTGAATTATAACCAATGACCATACATTACCATTTAAATATACATAATGTTTTGTGATAACGAGTAAAAAAAAGAAAAAAGAAAGACATTCAAGAATCATATTACTATATTAGTATCTAATAACTAATAACGTATAAGTATAGTATAATATAGTACTGTATAATCACGAACATTTATGATGAAACCCTCAAAGATAAAAACTTCTGTGCTTTGTTTCGTTGATTCCTTAGATTTGGGTAACAAGTACCTATCTATATAATATATACTTATTAGTTATTACATAATGTACAAAGTATTAAATATACTTGATCACAAACTTGTGATAAAACTAAGTTTAATATTGAAACCAGTTCACAAACTTGCCTCAATTATATTATATTCTTATTCATTATAATAATAAATATTATACTTTTAAGTACCTTCATGTCAATCAATCATCATCACATTTACTTAATGTATAACTTGTAAATACAGATTGTAAATACTATGTTTTGTCCAATAATATATAAAAAAAAAAGTACCTACACTAAGTTTGCTGATTTCCATGGTTGTATAAAAATGAGGATGATCGAATAATAATTATTATAAAGGAACTTGTATATTATTATAGAACATGTCTATATATTATTATTATATTGTGTGAGGAATGAATACTTTGTACAGACGGCATAAAGACAATAACTCGAAATCGGGTATATTGCTTTTGTAAATAATTGTGTATATCTATAGAAATTCCAAAACTGTCGGTTCATCTCAGAGACAGAGAGACAAAGCAAAGAGAGAGATGAAGTATATACGTCTCAATTTAGAGGCACAATAGACCAATAGATGCGAAACGGGCCATGAGTGGGAAGTTATGTGGGGATGAGAAGAGGTACGGATATCTGCCCTTAAGCTTCTTATTAAACTCGTGACCCCCTCTTATGTTCTTCCACCGCCACCACCACCTCCACTACAACCGCCACCGCCTCCACCATCAGTCGCACCACCATCGCCGCCGCCGCCATAGCCACCAAGTGATGGTTTCTGGACACACCATAGGAAAATAGTAACTAACCGAACCCGAGTGCGCAAAACATGTGGTCCGATTGGCTTGAAGCCGTTATTAAATTGTATTATATCTTTGGAATTTTCATTAAATACACCCGCCGGGCTTCTGTTTTTATTCGCATGCCATAATAACGGCCGCGGAAAAGCTATAACAAAGTTTTTACAGAACAACAAAAATCCTCTTCTGACTTACTTATACTATAGACGGCGGCCACCACCATGTTAAACTTTTCACATTTACCCGCGTTCGAGGTCGAAAATCGCTTTTCCAATGTTATTCCAAGGCAACACTTAAATGGTGTGACTCTTATAGACGTGATTATTGTTTTGCGTGTTCTTCTACGCTTGGAACAAATGTCGCAGCACATTATATTATATATTATTTCGTTCTTTATTACACAATACACATATTATATATTTGGCATACAATCTGTCTAACATTTATTTTTTTGTCCAACATATAAGTAGTACCTATAATGTTACCTATTTTATTATTCAGTAGAAAAAGTATCTCTAATTATGATTACAATTTGCAGTTGATTTATCGCTTTTTTTGTTAAGTACCTAACATATTATTATAGAGAGCAACGACACAACTTAGAATAAAAAAATATATTAACAGACATAATATCAAATGCGCCTATTTTTGTTTTTAAAATGATTTACAAAATTAATCTGAAATTAAAACTTTTAGGAATAATTAATTTCTATTAAATCGATGTTTGATTAATGGTCATCATTACACTTTTTAATTTATTTGTTCCAATGACAACAACAAAAAAAAAAAAATGTCAATAGAAACATTAATGACTAGGATAGTATTTTAAAGGTCTTGAATTATTTATTCAGAAATATTTAATCAAATGTAGTCTGAAATGACAAACAATTTATTTACAAAATAAAATATTATGTACTTCACATTATGCAAGCATAATAATTTAAAATAAATTCGATAAATCAGAAATTAAACAAAAATGTCAAAACAATTTTCCGTATACCGTCGTAATCAATAAAAAATGTATATTTTACGACGGTAGAATAATGTATAAAAGTTTAATATAAGCATTAAATATAAAATGATTTTGGCTAAGTTATCGGTTGAGAAAATATATAATAGCTATAATATTTCAATAATTCATTTATAGAATGTAGCATGTTAATCCTAGGGGGGCTTTGCAAAAGGCATATATTATTTTATATTTTTAAAACCACGTTGGGAGGATGTGCAATGCATTTCTTGGTGTAGCATACATAAATACGAATCCATAAATTATTCTTGAGAAGAATGCAATTATTCGAAGGAAAAAACTATACATAATAATATAATAATTCGTTTCATATGCGACTCACCAAGCATGCTTACCCTCATTTTTCTTTTAATTATGCATTTGAACACATCTCGATTCTTAGAATTTTTAGTTGACTTGGAGATCATATTTTTAATTACATAGATTTATTGTGCCATTTAAGAAGAGTCCTGTAGCGATAGTTGTAAACTTCATTTTTTTTCGAACGAATACCACCATTTTTTAATGTAAATTGTTAAGCCTGTGACTTTTTGAAAAATATTAATGTATCTATATTAAAATATCAACGAGTAGCTTTTTAGTTACCTATTTAACTTTATGTAATTATATACCTAATAAGTTTATGTAAATAATGATATTTTGGCTATCGCTATAACGATTTGAAAACGATATTAATTAATATTGATCAATAAACATTTTATAATTTGTGAAAATTGTTGAGTATAATAAAAACTTGACTAAAATATACTAATCCATTTTACATTTTATGAAAAACCATTTTGAGGACTATTACCCTTAGTAGGTACGAGTCCTTTGTTGGAATTTGGATTCAGACAGGTGCATCGACCTTTTCAAAATAAATCTTCTGCTTAACAATTCACGGTAAAAAAGGGGGTGGTTCTCATGCTAAGTTTGTATCACAGAATTTTACTCCTTAAATGGTATAAAAAATCTCAGTATTTTAAAATATTGTCGTTGTTCCTTAACTAGCTGGTATACTTCAAAATTCCAAAAATTGGAAATTGAATAAATGTATTATTTAAGGATAAAAGGGCGAGAATGTTTTGATGAATCAACCGTATATATTTATAATCGAAAAATGTAATTTTATGTCATGACTGTATATGTGCGTATAATAACTATTGATATCTATAGGCTATATTATTTACTGAATATCTAGCTAGGATCATTATTAAATAAATCATAAATGTTTTTATAATCCAATTTTATGCAAATCTCAAAAATAATTTTATGTTCCTACATCAATAATAATTTGACATTATAAAAACATTTGTGTAGTAAAATATAGTAATTTCAAAAAATAAATATTTTATGGGTTGCCTGTTTTTACAGTCCAACATACACTTGTGGGAAACGGGAGTCTTAATAAATTTGATCAAGTCGGAAGCTGTTATGGCATAATATATCTTTAGTGTTGTCGCAACTTGCAAGTCTTTCGTCGTTGATATTAATAATACCACGTATACTAACAATGTAATCTTTATCGTTAAATATAGTGTTTTAAAAATTGATTTAAAATTAAACCTTTGTACACCAACATATACAACATGGCTCAAAAAGAAACGATTTTTCTTAACATTTCGGTGTAAGCCAATAATGTGTTATTATTTATCACTCGAAAGCGTAGATAACTTTTATTTTTATGTCTTAACAAACATCAGCGTTCACAAAAAAAAACATATTGTTATTATAATTTAAATTCATAATATGCATCTATAGTAGACACCTTACATCTTACATTTTACATACAGCTTAATTTTTAGTTAAATCTATTCTTTATTTTTACATATTTGCCCGCAGGACAAGATATTTTATGTAATAATAATAACAGCTACTAAATCTAGTTGATTTATGGAAATTACGAAAAAATAAGTAAATATTATGTTAGAGCAAAAATAATAAACTTTTGAATTCATAAATTTAAATGCAACCGTTGTCTTTAAGAAACCTTTTAACAATGTAAGTGTAAATAAGTAAAAAATATTTAAATAAATATGGAAATTTTTATTTTATTGTAATGTTTTTTTCTATTTATTAAATCGACGTAGGTAGGTAATGACAGATAAAATATGTATTTTATAAATATTTAAAATATAATTTAGGTTTAACCGTATACAAACTAAATATACTATTGTGTATGATAAGTGTCAGTGGCTTAAAATTACCCTCTATAATTATTTAAAAACAACCATAATGTTATATTATTTATATTGTAGATATTTTTCTACAAGCATAGATATTTTTATTTAAATTTTCACGTTTATAAAATCATGTCTACGATATTTTTTTGTTTAAAATGTTTGATTTAAAGAAAAAATATAGTTTAAATATTTATGTAGAAACATAACAAACTATTTGTTTATTGATTGATTTACCAACAATGTGTATAATACAAAGGTACATATATTCTAAGGAATCGAATTAAAAATAATAATACGAATTATTGTCTTTAAGTTTTGGATTCTGAGCG